>OY978219.1:35533559-35848559 GCA_963854785.1 Vaccinium vitis-idaea | reverse complement strand
GTGAAGTCTGAAGACCAATTAGCCGATGTCCTTACCAAAGCAGTCGCCAGCAGTGTTTTTGGTCACTCTTTAGACAAGTTAGGCATGTGCGATATACATGCTCCAACTTGAGGGGGAGTGCTAAAATTAAGGACATGATTTTATCAATATTTGATTTGGTCAATATCCTTAAATATGTAATTTTATTATATTCCGTAGTTATAGGATATTTCCATGTAATCTTTTATCTTTCATTGTTAATGTTTGTACTATATATATTGTACAACTAGGATGAATGGGATTATTAGAAAATTATTCCACAATTGTATTTATTGATAGTTTTGTGCTCTTGACTCTCCCTTGATGCTCGTTTGGGGATCCGGGGTGGGTGCTATGCGGTAGGCGTTGTGCGCCATGTTGTGCGGCAAAACTACGTCATTTTGCTTGATTTTTGTACACACTTCCAAAGCTTCCAAGAGCCTTGTTTGGAGGAAGAAAAAACCATTACAAAGTGCCTAAATCCAAAGTGCCTAAACTCTAAACCTGAAGTGCCTAAACTCAAAGTGCCTAAATCCAAGTGCCTAAACCCACTATACTCTACCCCAAAGAGCCTAAATCCTCTAAAATTGAACCCCAAAATTAAACCCCACACTTAACTCTCCAAACAGGGCCCTTGGATATACTAAGAAAATGAGCAAAACGACGTAGTTTTGCCGCACAACATGACACACAACACCTAGCGTACAGCGCCTCCCCCGGATTCCTCGTGTGGCCCTCTTTTACACAATTCATTGTAACACGCAGCGCTTGATTCTAGCTTGAAAACTTGTTAAAATGCAATTTAGACTTGAAAACATGAATGAGAATGTGGTGGAAAGACATGATATCTAGTTGATGCTTGTGGGTACGCAATAGTTTAGTCCGATGGAATTTATGACACAATTGAACATAACTTGATTCGATACTGGTGTGCCATTAAGAAGGTGTACATAAAACCATAAGACACGAGAAAGGATAGGAGGTTCTCGGCCTTTGAATATTAAGTCAATGGTTGAAATGAAGCCAAGAAGTCGTTGGACACCCGAGAAATACACGGATACTTGTGGGATACACAAGTACTTGTAGGATATGTGTGAGATGCACAGATACTTATAAGACACAGATGAGATACATGAGTACTTGTAGGACACGTGTGGGATGCGCAAGTACGTGTGGGACACATGGATATGTGGGGAATGTATGGACACGTGCAGGACATATTAGAACATGTGACGGATGCTTACTATAACATACTTGTTGAACACATGATTGTGATTCATGCGTGCTCCATTTGGTGTGTCACTGGGCAGGGGTATCGAGGCCTATAAATCTCGGCAGGGGTGAACGACGTCCATGAAACTGAGTTAAGGGATCTAAATCTCTTTGTTGTTGATTATTGGAAATTGCGATTGAAGGGGAAATGGGAAACAAAGTAAGAAAATAGATACTTGTTAATGCAAACTCATGGTAGTGCAGAGATTGTTTTAATAGTTGCCGTTGGACTAAATTAATTGAACTTTGAGAAAACATGCGGGGGTTTGTTTAGTGGTTACGTTATGACAAGTCACGAGGTGAGCGAAAAGGTCGATAGTGGATAGTTTAATGTCTTGTTGTGAGAATGTAAGTAAGTGCGTGTGTGTGACGAGTTATTATTCTAATGGTTATGAATAAGTAATGTGTTTTGAAATCGGCTTGTGAACGTTTAGAATGTATTCACCCAACATTCTCATTACTTCTGTTTATGCATTTATCAATCAATTGCAGAAACCTCTGCTGGGTGAAGTGGATGCTCACCCCTGCTGTTTTTATGAAATGGAGTGCTAGTGATGCATGGTATTATGAGAAGTATGGCATGGGGAGCATTTACATCTTTTGTAAAACCTTGCCTTTTGGAAATTAGATTTGTAACTTAAATCCTCTTTTCTTTGAAATCATGGGAAGAATGTAATAACTTTGATATTTTGAAACATGTTTTCACATGGGATTTGGGTACCCGATGTAGATCATAGCCTTGCGAAATGAAACTGACGTCGTGATATAACTTTGGTTGAATATTTAAAGAACTTTTTTTTTGGGTAAAAAAAAAAAAAAAATATATATATATATATATATATATATATATATATATATATATATATATATATATATATACGACATCTTTCCAATCAGGTATACCTGATGGGCTTCCCATCAGGTACTCCTATTTCCCGATCAAATTTTCACGATCCGAACCGTCCAATGTGTTTAAAAGGTGTTTTTAAGGGTCCCCGTGAAAAATCAGTGAAAAAAAATACCGGGAAGGGCTTGATCCGATCATTTTTCGATAAAAACTGTATATATGCGTTTTTATCGAAAAATGATCGGATCAAGCCCTTCCCGGTATTTTTTTTCACTGATTTTTCACGAGGACCCTTAAAAACACCTTTTAAACACATTGGATGGTTCGGATCGTGAAAATTTGTTCGGGAAATAGGAGAATTGGGGGTCTCCCTGATGGGAAGCCCATCAGGGAGTCCTGATGGGAAGCTCACTGTATATATATATATTTTTTATTTTATTTTATTATTTTTTAAAGAATTTTTGATATACTCTGTAAAGGAAAGATACACTTCTTTATATTGAAAATTGAGGGCATGACATTTTCCCTCCCTGCCTGATCTGAACTCACATTTGGGGTTGCTATCCCGCTTAGGTTGCCTCGCGTTGGTTGCTACATTATAATTTGTTTTGGCCTTAAGGTTTGCTTGGGCTTGGTCTCCTTTGGTGTCGTGCGCATTGGTCGCTTTTTCGTTTAGTTGAATGTGGTGTTTTTTTTTGTTTTTTTCCTATGTTTTGCGCTATGTTTGTTGGTGGGGTTGTTTGGCTTGTTTGGTCAGTGATGTTTTGCAGGGGTTCGAGTCATGACTGTGTGGTTCAACGTACGGATTGGCACTAGTGTTGGATTGTTTTGGTTTGACGTTGACTTGATTGCTTGTTGGAATTCGGAAATGGTGGTTTAGGGAGGGAATGGTGAATCAATCAATGTTTTTAGGTAGTTTCCATGTGGTTCGGTAGATGACCGTCGAATAAGCTATGGAAGTAGGCCCTTACTAGTTGAATACGGTCTTGCTTCTCAGTAGTTTCCTTTCAATAATCACGATTGCATTTCTCTCCCAACAACTTCCCTACTAATTTCTAGAGCGTTGTAGCTGGCGTCAGCCATCTAGTTGCATGATGTTTATCCGTGCATGCAATGCTCTCACCTGAGGGGCTTATGTCACTTGGTTTGTATCAGTGTCTCTGCAAGGAAGCCTCGTCAATAATGGCTCTACCGTGATAGGTGCTCATCGATATCTTGCATGCCTTTTTCCGGCATCTAATCCCCAGATCATTTATCGTTGGATGTGTCTTTTTTTTGTTTTGGTTGTGCTATTTGTCTTTATTGTGTGCATTACATCTCTTTTCAATTGTATTTTGTATTTGATACACGCGGTAACTTGTAATATCTCTTATGAAATGAAGTTCTTGCTCTTCCTCGAAGAAAAAAAAAAAAAAAAACGAAAGTGGGATTGGTACCAGATTATTTAGTTCAGTAGATCAAAAACTGAATTATAACAAAACAACCCTATTACCATTTCCAGGATTGGGCCGATTCAATTATGATGGAATTTTGGGTCTTGCCATTGTATGCCCAATTATTATTTTTTTTCCTAAAACACGCACTCAATGCACTTTTTACACTTTTTAATACATTTACACATACTTTTATACATTTTCACACATTTCAACACACTTTTTTCAACCATTTTCCCCTCCGACATTAGTTCGAGTTGTTTGACCATGGGTCTTTGATATACCTGAAAGGCAAATGTACTAAATGTACATGTGACTGTTTTTTAGTGGATAGGCCTATTCATGTATTGCAACATGTATGAATATGGTGTTATGTGTACATTCATTATACCAGTTTGTAAACTATTTAGTGCCCGTAGCATTAAAGCACAGAAATGAAATTGGCACTTTTATTTTGTAAAAAGCTCAACTAATGTGAATCTACAAGACTGACATCTTATGTGGCAAATAACGCATTACAAAGGAAACAATAAAAGTGTAGTTTAGTAAGGTCATATAAATGTACAAAATGGATGCGAAAATCATTACCCGAAAAAATAACACAACAAAATATACAGCACATACATAAGAAAAGATGACAAGAAAATGAAGTGAAATAGATAAATTTATTAAACTTGTCTCTCTAACATTTTGCTTTCCCATCACAAACACCCAGAAAAAAAATCCGTAAGCCAAATAACCGCCTCAGAGGCTTCAACAAACACGCCTTTCGAAAAACCACTATGAAATCAATATGATGATCCACATAACAAACTATTACCAGATGCTTAGGGCCTTCGGATTACGAAATCATCATTCATCTTTCTTTTGTATTTGTTGGCTACATTCTCTGCCTGCATTCTGATCTAGCAGATAGAATTGACAACTTAGCTCTCTACACTATTTTCTGAGCACGGCTGTTCGTTCTTGGGTGGCCATGATTGCCCTGCCATCACAGCCTCAATCTCCCATGTCTGCCTTGGAACCTTTGTCATGTTCACACAACCATCCGCAGTAACTTGCTACACATTATCAAAACCGAAAACTGAATGACTAACTGCAATTTTTTAGCAACATTAATATATCCAACATATTAGTTGGAAAAAAGAAAGCGAATAGCACGATCAGGCAAAATAATCTGAATTGATACGCTAAGAGTGGGGTCTCATAACTAATAGGGCAACACCAAAACCAAAATGTAAACAACGCAAAGATATCAGAATGTATTTCAAACCGTCTTTGAAGGTTAGAATGTTGAAACAATTCAGATGTTCAAAGGGATCATTTTCCCCCCTAGTATATTTGAGAAATGTAATCTCAGGAGGTTTCAACCCAAGTCTCCTAATTTTGGGAATGCAACATAAGCCGCTGGGGTGTCCCTAGTGGAAGAGATTGAACGCAACGTGAAATGGGACGATCACAATAATCCCACAGAGCATCTTCAGGGAAAAGAAGGAGAATTCCACAAGTGTAAAATGTATATATTTCATATGTTGAACAGAGTAGATGCCATACCACATCACTTTCAATTCGGACTCCGCCAAAACCTTGAAATCTGGCTATTTCTTCACAATTCAAAAACTTTGAAGTGTTTGAACTTTGCATGGCAGGATTCAGCAAAGCATCGATAAAGTAGCACCCAGGCTCCACAGTAATCACCTGTAGTGAAAACAACTTGTTGAAATGTTCACATTTCCAATGTGTTGTTTTTTCGTTTGAAAACACAACGACGAGAAATATCCATAGAACACAGCACGACACAGTTTTTGTCCGATGGTGACAAGAAGTCATTAACACTGTAATTTGGGTAGCTATCAGAACAGCAACCTTTCTCAGGCTTCAAAATAGCAAGATGGGAACCTTGGTTATGCATCTTTAGCATTAAAGGAAAAAGTTTATATTCCAGAGTTGCTTATTAATTTTGCATTTGTGTGGCAGGCCACAGGCCACCCACTGCACTGAATAATTACTCCTCAAAATGTCCAAAATTCTGCTCTACATCACTAAGAACCTATAAGTGCAATACTATAAATGAACCTTAAACAAAATAGTACAAATGAACGCACAAATAACATTTTTCTGAAAAGGTCAATAGAGACTCCCTGATGGAGTCCCAATCTATGCTTGTAATTTTTTTTTGGTACTTTGGGAATATAATCTATGCTTGTAATTACAGTGTTATCCGCCATAGCACCTAAACATAGTCAATTCACAAAGAAAATAAGAAACAGGGTGCTTAATATACAATATTTCGAATTATTGTAGCGTCTCAAAATTCACAAATATTTCCTAGCCAAGGAGATAACTGATCTATTTATACCAAAAGGAAACCAACCACACCAAGCCTTGCGTTACCAATGAAGTAGGGTGACCTAGAATGAATAACATTCAAACAAATTCATAATCTTTTTAGATACCACAACTCATGTCAATTTAGCCCTTCCTCTCCTGTAGTATTTTCCAATTTCCATTAAGTTTTATCCTATTTTACTATACCGTTACATCGACTGGTCCGTTGTATGTGAACAAGCCACCTAAACTATTTTCTCTCATCTCATCATTGCTATAATGTTTTACTTTAGTCACCGCCCTATGATATTTCATGGGTTCACCTAATAAAGAACATATCAGCAGCATTCCTGTGCCAACATATACTCTGGGGACAACAATCATGTTTGGCAAATACAAACAATAAGCGGAACACAGCAATTGTAAATCTAGCCAAAGCAATGAGCCTTGTACTACTTACTACATGAGTACGTACACATGCAAAACATTTTCTTCCACTAGTGCATAGAAAATCAATATACTAAAAAGCGGGTGGTTAGAACAAATCGCCAATAGCAGTAGCCAGTTTCTCAAGCAGGAAAATTCATATCGTACCATTCCTTCCTGGAGTTCTCTACTCGTACGTAAAGACCTTAATCCAGACTCCACGGGTCTCTTTGCTCCCTGAGTATCAAGTAATGTTTAAAATTGCGTTATGTTACGCTAGTGCTAATATGAAACAAAAGGCAACACTCTAAACAATAAAAGCAGCAGAGATAACTACTATTTCATCGTAATGACCTTCAAGTAGCCCCCAGGATCATGGGTATCAATTCCCAAGAAGTGACCGAGACCGTGGGGCATAAAAACAGCACCCAATCGTTCAGCCATCATGTCATCAACTTCACTGGGATGACATTCACAAACTGGTAAGTAATGTCTCATCTGATTTTTCTGAGATATTGAATATAAAGAAAGTATACTCCTGAAAAAAAGATTTTAGAAAATACCCGACAAGAAGGCACCCTTTCTTCAATGACTCAAGAATAAATCTCTCTGCTAATCTGAAATATTATGCAGACCATGAGACAAAAACTGAGAGATATATATATACTACATTCTATGGAGCCCATCAGAAGTGAAATATTAATTGATCACGAATTATCCATAACATAACATGCCATTGTTACCAATAAATATTCTATGTTGCATATCTGCCTACGAGTCCTGCAATTATGAACTGTGTGAAGGTAATGACTCTTTCTGAAACCTGCGGAAAAACTTTCACAACCTAGTTACATAATTGTATACACCGGACGAAGTGACTCCATATGTTTGAGTATCATCTACTTAATCCAGCCTCTTTTCCATCTGGTAGACCACAGCTGTCATTGCCTTCCTGCTACAATGTTCTGGTTCCCATACCAAGAGTTCTGAAGTATGATTCCAAGTAAGGAATCAAGGTATATTTCTAAGTTTCGTATAACTTGTCAGAATAATTGATTATTTGCAATTGATACAAAACTATAAGTGGTATCACTAGAAAGTTGCAAATTTTCCAGTTAAAAACAATACTGAAAAGCATGAAAATAGAACGACAACTCATCCACAATATGTCAACTGGAACAGTTGCCCCATCGAATCGTACTTGTGCATATCCACCCAGCTTACTCCAGGTCTGATAGAAGACATGACAGCATCATGAGCACCTAGGACAGCCTACAAAATACAGAAGGTGAAGGTTCAGAGAATTGAAGATTAACAGTTGGAATTAGAAAGGCTAAGAGCATAACAGATGCAGTTCCTGATGAAGAACATATAGCCATAATTCAGTTGAGTTCTTACACAACCATTGTTTAACTAACTAAACTGATCATTGCCATTTAGAAGTAGAACACTTACATTATATACGAGGCATTGATCACTTGTAAATTTGCCATTCACCTGCATGTACAAGTGGATGTATCATAAATAAGATTCTGTGTGATTTTAACGTAACCCAACAAATAAACAATAGCTTAGTATCCAACTGAGAGATTATATATACTAGTAGCTTCTTACTGGATCATTTCAGTAATGACGTGCAAATGATCTCGAACACTACAACTTGACAGCAAAATGGAAGAAAAGAATTATGGGGAATGGTAGAACAAAAGTGAAACTTGCAAAGGGAGAAACAAATCGATGTTTATTCTTCCTTGACAGCAGGAGAAATATGACGCTCAATAGGACGCCCCCTCAAACATCTTAATTTCCATGACCAAAGTTATCTTTTCATTTCGTTCAGCTTCAGAAGCAAGATAACTGTGTCATAATTCTTCCAGCCATGCTGCAGATTACTTCCAAAATTTGGCCTTTTTCCCTGAGCCAATTTATTTTTTTCCACCTTCATAGTTCATTTAATCAAAGTCAGATGTGCATCATCAACAGCAATACAGCATGAGTCCAGTACCTTAAGTATGCAACTAATGACGGCTTTCCTACTACAGATATAAGATACTATCACAAAATATGGACATTGGGCTCCAAATGCTGCCTGTTCTTTGGTTAAAAACCTCCAATTCAATGTACCACGGATCACTAACACGTACGCACCATTAGTGAAGGATAGTGCAAAACCGTGAAGATTTCCCCAAAACAGAACAAGAAAACCCAAACATTAAAGCTTCCTGCAAATGGTATATTTAACTTCAACTGATTTTTCAGCATCCATCATCATCTCAGGACTTCTATGGATATGCTGTTTACAAAATCCTTGCTCATTCAATAAGGCAAAGACCAGTCATTCCACCAGACAGGCAAAGATTATAGGACATGCGTAAACAGTAAACACACACAATATATCAAATTATCAACTTATAATTAAGTTTAAGACATGTTACTCACTGGGAAGGAGCAAGTTATGTCTGATCCATAGAAATGATATTCAGCTCCCATGTCTAGCAATGCCAAATCTCCATCTTCCAACGTCTGCACGAACACAGGTAAAGCTGATTGAGAAGGCTACACAACATTCTGAACATCAAGGAATGTCTCTCAATCAACTTGAACTCCGAAACTATATTCAAGAAACAGTGAAACTTTGCTCTAGGAAGATAAGATTACAGTTCCAAGTTTCTCATCAGCATGATACAAACAAGGCGGAAAAAAAAAAAACTTAGTTTACACTTTCTTTCTTTGTGGTGGTGGGGTAGGGTGGCACGTTGTTCAGATCAAGGACAGTCATTTTCCCATTTTAAACAGTTTGCTTATTTATATTTGCCATGAAAAGTCTTCTACCCCAGATCACAAAGAATGAGCAAATCAATATCCAACTATGAAAGCAGCAATAAGCCTTTGAAGTTGGACATCCGAATGTGGCGCATCAAACATCGTGCATAGTACCACCTACAATATCTGCGTCGCCTCGAAAACACATGAAATGTACTCCCACAGCCCAAGATGTCCACGTTGCACATCAACATAATGATATGCACTTACATCTAGACACTCATGCACAAACCAATCAAACAAGCACGCATATTCTCCAGTCAACACCCTTTTTGAAAGTACTCACAAGTCAGAAATGAAGGCCACTTTTTGAATGCAAAATACGAGTCTAGTGTAAATGTATATCAACTGTGGTTCCTTATTCATAAATTGAACCAAAGACATGCAGAAACATCAGAATGAAGAGTCAAATTACCCATACCCTGTCATTTGGAGCAGCTGCATGCCCATAGTGAAGAACAGAACTGTTGCATGAAACATTAAGATTACCAGCTGTGAACTTTTAGCCGAATAAGAGCAGTAAAAGGTTACTCACGTGGACACTAGTCTGCTTTTCCCCCAAAAAAAAATAAAAAAATGAAGAAAAGGTGACCGTACGCCCTTTGTAAGTAATAAATCTTCATATTTTGAAAAGAAAGCTGAATGAAATACTAGAAGATAGCAAAAGGTAAAGAAAACTTGCGAAAGAGGAGAACAATAAGATCTACCTATTGTCACCAGTAGCACAAATACATGTGTATGAGCAATGCCTACATCCACCATACATATAGGTGTGGTGTAAGAACATGCTTTCCAACTGATACTCTTTCATGCCCACTCTTGTTTTCCTCATAACCTGCTCAAAGGAAACAATTCCAATTGAACAATATAACAAGTGCGTTATTCTTAATTCATATAAAAAAGCAACAAAAAGCAGCACATAACGGTCCGGAATACAGAATAATAAAACAATATACTGCTGAGTGCTGATATACCGAAAAATCAAAAAAAGAAAGAAAGAAATGAGTAGATAAACAAGACTGAACACTCCACATTTAGTTAATTAATACGGTTGTTAGTTTGATAATTCTTTTGTCTACAAATACAATGAAGTGTTTTCATTACTTAATGTCACAAAAACCATGACAAAAACGGAAGTAAAAACATGATATGTATGGAGCTTTGAAAATGATGGGATTGCTGGAGGGAAGTGGGTTGCCGGCTGGAGGGGCCCCGCCAAAGGAGGTTGCAGCAGGAAAACAGATGGATGGAAAGGTGATCACCTTTGCAGTCTTCTAACCCCTACTTTTGAAGTAGATTGGGTTATGCCTCATATTCAGAGTTGAACAACTGCTTACCGCAAGGCGTCATGAGCATATAGACAGAGTCCACAGTCATATCCTATTTTTTGGGCTGCTTTTAAGTAATTGCCTGCATGGCTGTGCCCACAGTTGTGAATCCATGCTCTTTTTCTGGTAATTAACTAATTATCCAGTAACCCATACTGGTTCCCTTGGTTAATTGCATAAGTACTTAAATTGCTGCCATAGTAGGATCTAGAAACATGAATGCCGCAAACATTTCAAGATGAGAAAAACAGAAAGAAAAAAAATGACAGCATTCTGATGTTAGACTTTAGTTTCTAAACGTAGGGAGTCTTTTCTTTTGGGTAACCAATCCTAAAGTCTGGGATGTCAAAAAGAAGATATGGACAGTAAATATGCTCGAATGTATTCTAATCTTCCTACTATTATCCACAATAACAATATGTCTATGATCACTCATCATCTCTAAACTACATTTGAATGTCTTCTGATGTTCTTACTTGATACTTATTATCTCTTTATTTTTTTTGAGAACCACAGGGACATGAACAATGGGGAATAGTGATATATACATTGAGAACACACTTTATGCATGTACCCAAGCAATAACCGCTAAAGAACATAACGAAAATTACACACCAAAAAATTAATAAACAAAAAATAACTTCCAACATAAATACGAACAACAGATTAAGCAAGAAAGGCTTCCAACAATTAGATGCCAAAAGCAGAGGATATCACAAACAAGCTTTCGAGATTACTAAAAGCTGGAAAAGATGAAGATTGCCCACCTCAACATGAGCTTCGGAGCTTATGTCATTAGCAAACTGGATTAGAGCAAGCTCCATATCCGATTTGAAAACACGGCACTCAGCAATAATAGGATGCAAGATACTCATATCCGTTTTAAACTTCTCAATCCCCTAGAGAGACAAACACATAAGTTATGCAAAATGCATTTGGAAATATGCAAATGAAATATTTGTGCATCTGAACATTGCTTTTAAGTGAGCAAGCCTGAAACTTCAAGAATTGGCATTACCAGACAAAAATACAGAGACTTCAGACTCTAGATATTTTTGCTAAGCGACTTCAGACTCTAGATTATTGGAGAAAATATAATTGAAATCCATAATGAAACAGGTAGCTTTAATACCAAACCAATGTGAGAATGTTGTGTAGGATATGATGGTCGTTGCAGACTTTAGTGATGAATGTCGACATTACCCACATCAAAAGTATTACAGACTGATAGAAACTATGTTTTTTATGTAAGCTTTAATGCTTCAAAAGGTTGGCCAAATCCCCACACAAAAAATCATCAAAAAAAAAAAAAAAATCCAGCATTCGCAGTTGTACAGATCACACAAGGATGTACATAGATACACAGGTACATGAACAGATATATGGAGACCCTGGAGAGGTATATGTGTCGCTATGATGATCTCTGGTGACAAACTTCTTGCTATAATGAACAGTTGACCCAACCCAAAGAAACTTGAGTCATTCTTGCAATAATATTCTGTAGAACTTTCTTATCTTTGACTTTCTGCTTTCTAGGAATCGTACTTTGAAACATTTCTTAACGTTATGGCAAGGATTTTCTTGACTTCAAGAAAGCACATCAAAGTTCCAGCACTGAAGACCACCATAACCCCTTCTATGTTTTTAACTACAACCCAAACCATTTAGCGCAAGCCCAACTTCTAACTAACTGCAAGGTCTGACAACGACCACTTTGAATAATAAGAGGTGAAGACTGAAGAGTAATGAAGATTGTTAGAGATATGGAAAAATTCCTACTGCATGTCAAATGCTATATGAGAAGTGGCACCTCCTGCAAGACGTGAAGTGGCACACTCTAAACTGACTAAGGCCCACTTTGTCGTGCACTACAAGAAACAGGAAACTGCCACTGTCATGATATGTTCGTTAATGCCTACAAGGGAAAAAAGGAATAAATCCAACAATCCATCTCTACTAATTGCTATGGTAACACATCTCATTGAAACTAGAGAATGATTTACAAATAAATAGTATCACCGTTTAAAGGACAGGAAAATGGATTCAAAAAGTGATACAAAATTCTTACTCAACAGATAATTCAGAACAAGAGAAACAATAGATATAAGAACCTCAAAATCAGCTGGTTTTGAGAATTTATTGCTATCAGTATTGAGCCCATGCAAGAGAAATAACAAAGGTCTTCCTGAACCCTGGAAGCGATCATGCAAAACTTTTGGAATCTCATCGGTGTAGAAGACCAAGCTAACCATGTACCTTTCCTGCGAAAAGAAGATATCAGATAAGCTGACTCCCATACATGCAATAGTGACATGTCAGAGGCATGAATTATCGAGCAGATTCACCTTAAAGAATGGTAATGGTTTTATTTCTCCCAACCAGACAGCATAATCTTCAGGTAACCTGGGAACAAAGAGAATTGAATCCCCAGTTGCTATATCCTTCATGAAACATGACAATAAAAAAATTATCATATGTCAGTTATCAGATGAGAAAAAAAAAAACCAATCACAAAATCCAATCCTCAGTAGACTTCTTGCATCCACAGTAAACTGGGAGTGATATACAGTTGTAGTTTACCAATTTAAAAACAAACTTTAAGTTTCCAATGCGCTAGAAACAGTGCTTATCTAATTTAAAGATTCTGGCACATTTGAAACATCAGGGATATTTAATCACTATACACAGGAAACTGGTGCCCAAATATATTCTGAAAATTGTGAAAAGGATACTGATGCCCAAACATATTTTTGAAATTTTTGAAAAGAAAAAGATACCCAAATATATTTGAAAACTGTGAAGGATGCTAATGCTTAGTACGGACAACAAACACACACACACACACACACACACACACACTCTCTCTCTCTCTCTTGAAAAAAGTAACAAAACTTACAATAGCTCCATAGAAACCGGGCTCTCTCACCCCGAACAAGTAAGCAAAATAACTCTCCTGCCTATAAATCAGATAAACCAGCAATGAGTAAATCTTCCCCATTATTCCCGATTCCAGGCAATAATTTCCAAGAACCAATCAATTGCAGCTAGTTTTGTGAGGAACGAATTTTTTTTAAACTTTATAGAACGAAAAGATAAAGCATTTGATAATACCAAATAATGCAATAAGTTGTGTTTAATGTGACCAATGATCATCTATACGCAATTTTTTCCGGCTCTTTAAAAAGAAGCAGTGTCTAGGAAATTGCATCCGTATTTCATCAAATGCACCAGACATTCCAGCACAAACAGAAAGCACATGCAGTACTGTATGCAGTGAATTTTAGCTTCCATTTTGTTTCCCAGTTTCGGTATGCAGTAATGTGTCGGTGCTTGTATCAGTGCATATACTTCTGTTCCTGTAGTGATCATTATTGTAGTGGAACAAGAAATAAAGAACAGAGCTTAAAGAGTTTATTTCTCTCTTCCCTCCTCCATCTGTTATTCGCCGTCTCTGTGAGATTCTCTACTACTAGTTTGCTACCATGCAATAATTAACAAGATTGCAACCTAAGAAATATAATGTGTGTTTATCTGCGTGCAGTACTGGCTTAACGAGTAAGTCCCCCGAAGCAGCTTACGGGACCCCTATTTTTTTAGCCCGAATTAGGGTCCCTGATTTTTGGTAGTTGCAAGTAGAGATTAGGATTGAAACAAATTAATTACTTATGACAGTTGAAGGCCTTCTAAGTAACCTTGAACCAGTTGTGCATTTATGAGTTTTCTGATTTTTAACTAGTCTTTTGCTTCCCCCCCTTTTTTTTTGCTTGAGAGAGTGAAAATGGTATTTCATTGTTTTAAGGTGGACTTCAACAAGTGTTTTAAGGTGGACTTCAGCTGGTGTACCCATTATCTTACTAGAAGTAAGTCCAATAGTAGTCTTTAACTAAACTCCATTTGCTTCACCCCACTTTGATCCAATTTTTGTTCCAGTTGAATGTTTTGTCAAGTTCAGCTCTCTTTCCTTGGGAATTATACTAGACAACAATTACTCCAATGCTATGAATTCGTCATGGATATATTTTATCTTTTGATTATTTTCGTAGAAAAATGTATGAATCCAATTGTAGGAGTTCACTTCGGTCACCTGAAAGTCTTGTGCCGGCCGCGTGCATGAGCAAGAGTGCTCACGTCTTTTAGCAATATCCCAAACAACTATAATTTGTGAGTCCGAGGATTGAGAGAGCAAGCGGAGGGCTCTACTGTAACTATGATTGCAACCAAAACAAAAAAAATTCACAAAAATAGCAAGACGACAGAACAACCTACGGTAATGATTTACATGCACATAGAGGTATGGGTTACACATCAACATAAGAGTAATCAACTATGTATACGTAATGAAGTACCTGAAGAGTTCCGTGTGATCCGTGCAATGGCGAGTTTGCTCTTCTCCACCCTTCATCGGATGCGATCGATGCATAAAAAACAATAACATTCATTCAGATTGCGAAATGAATGATCCGAAGCGTTGAAATTGCGAAAGAGTATTGTGTGGCGACTTTACCTGGAGAAAGACGAAGCCTTGGAGAGGGCGAGAGGAGAGCGAGAGGTGTTCTCGGAGGGAATTCAGGAGCTTGACTCTGTTGATTTCGTGAAGCTCCATTGGAATCTGAGGAGGAGAGAGAGAAGATGGTGGAGGGGAAGCCATGGAAATCGATGAATCCCCAGGTCTCGCCATTGAGCGAGGGAGAGACGAAGACCACCAACAGAATAGACTGAGCTCGGAGATTCCTTTTTCTTTTTCATATTTTTTTTGGGGCGGAAATATAAGAAGAAAACAGGTTATTATGGTTTTGATTCAGTACAGCCAAATCTATTCTAAGAAACATAAATTCATTAAAATCAAGTACGGAGTACTAATTCATTTTCAATTAATATGAAATTTTTATGTGATTTGTATGTTTTCGCATTCCACACTGTGAATGTCTCGAATCATTAAAATATCATTGAGATAGATAGAAAAAGTAATCCATTTTAAGAAATAGAAATTCATTTAGATTAAGTATTAATATGTACTTTATTTACGAGATATTAGTACATCATTTGTGTTATAATAATTTCTACAAGAAATATGTCTCGGATCCTTAAATAATAGTCGATATAGGTAGAAATCGTTCCTTAGTACTAGGAGTTTTTAGCACCACAATGTTTAGGGGTGCATAAGAAAACCGATATAACCGCTAAACCGATCCGATTCGGACCGAACCGTTCTATTTGCTTTGGTTATGCGGTTCAATGGTCTGGTTATGGTTTTAAAAAAATAAGAACCGGTAATTATGGTTCGGTTACTGGTTCTCAATGTAAGAACCACGGTTAGAACCAGACCGGACCGAATAATATTAATAGATATACATTAATATTTTATATGTATACATAATTATGTATCTTGATTTGGTAAGTTAATATTTTTTTCCCCCAGTAAGGTATTCTTCTATGTCTATTTAGAGTAAAAATTCATTTTGTTGGGAAGTCTTTAATAAGGTAAATTTTTGGTTTCGAATCTTATAAAATCCTATAATTTTTTTATGAGTTGTTTAGTGCTTCAAATTATAAATAATTTTTTTGTGTTCATGTGTTGTAAAAAAGTGTTCCAACATAATCGGGTAGAACCGGAACCGATCCAAAACCAATCCGGTCTTGTGGCTTGGATCTGGACAAGTTCTACATGTATATTGGTTAGGTTTTAGTTCTTAATTTTCTAAAACCGATTAAAATGGTCCAGTTACTAGATTCCTAGAGAACCGGTTCAATCCGGACCGTATGCACCCCTAACAATGTTATTATGAAACGACGCCGTTGTTGGGGCCATGCCACAGGTTGAAATAAAAAGCTAGGGCTTAATACAAGCATGTCCTTGGCAAGATTCTGAATCTCGTACTGGACAGGGTACCGATTTTCTTACTGGTACGCAGGCTCGGCCCTGAAATTTTCGTGGCCCCAGACAAAAATGTAAAACCGGGCCCTACGTTTCTCCTAAAAGACAAATTTAAAGAACCAACTTAACTTCAAATGATAGATACTTTGTTCTATATTTATATCCTTAAGCACATTTGAAAGATTTTTTCGAGGTAATGTAAACTGGAAACTTAATGAAAAACCCTTTCAAAAGATCAAATTAATTAATACAAATCTTTTCTATCAAAAGAGTCTACCCAGGTTAAAATAAGTGGGTATTTGCCAAATATGATATATTTTAGTATCTATTTCAACTATTTTAGTCAAGAGGTATATAAAATAAAATAATTTAACCAAACCATAAAAAATTATAAATATATTTAATAAAAGAAACCCTGTAACCTTTTATACTAGAAATCTGATGGGAAGTAAAAAAAAAAAAAAAAGGAAGAGAGATAAAAGAAAAAAAAAAAATAATAATAATAATAATAAAAGGAAAAGAAGGAAATGCAAACTAACATACATAAGTAAAAAAATAAGGCCGCTTGTAAGAATTGAACATAGGCCTAATCCTTGGAAGGAGGAATCTTTTTCGCTGAGTAACATGCTACTTTGGTTGTAATTACGCTGCATCAATTATTTATTACTTACTCACATATATATACCTATTTGGGGCCCCAATTTTGGGTCAAATGTTGGGGCCCCCACACCTAGGCCTACTGGGCTTATGCCCAGGGCCGGGCCTGTTGGTACGGTATGGTACCGGTACCGGACACATACCGGTACTATTTCGGATTTAGCGGTAAACACATTGGACGATTCGGATCATAAAAATTTGATCGGGAAATGAAGGTTTGGACGTAAGGTGTGGATATACGGGTGTGGACTGGATCCTATACCCTTCACGCGATCCAACAGCTAACAACTGTTTTCCCGCACTTTTTTTTGTGAGTGAGCCCTCGTAGGAAACTTCTTGTATATATATATATAATCAAAAAAATTCCTAGTTTCACCCGTTTTTTTTTGTTGGGTAAATTATATCATCCAATGAACCCATTCTTGTACTCAATAATCATTTCTTGTACTCAAATTTGTAAATTACACCACAGTTTCGTTGTATTTTTCACCATAAGTTCACTTCATTATTTAGAGGGTGTTTGGCTACTTAGTTTTTGCATTTTCAGCTTCTACTTTTGAGCTTTTAGGTGTTTGGGAGCCAAATGCAAAAACACATTATGATAGAATGATTTATCAAATCTTCACATTGCAGACCAAAAGTGAAAAAGAGCTCCTTAGGAGCTTTTCACTTCTCATTCTGGATTGTACTTTTTCCCTTAAATGTTAGATTACCCTTCTACCCTCCCCTAAGTTTACCTTATCCTCACATTTCCCTTTTGTTTTCCACCGCAACAGAACACGTACATATTTTGTTTTCCACCAATAGATGATTCCTGAGATCTACACTTGTTTATCTTCTTTTTTTTAGTTCGTGCATTATATTTTTTTTTGTAGTAATGATGGTCAAAGTCTTTTTTCCTTTTTTACAAATAGTTTCATTTTACTTAATCTTTCTTAAGTACAAAAAATAAAAACGAATTTGGAGACTTTCGATTATTAAAAATAAAGGAAGAACAAAAAATATTTTGCAACAAAAAAAACATTAGTCAGTATTCCACATAGTTATTTTACTTGATCAGTATTTCTTCCTAATCAACAAAAAAATATCAACATAGTTGGAGACTTTTTAAATTAAGAAAAAAATAATATTTCACAATATAACTTTAAAAGAATTGTTAAAGCAATATTCACACATTTTAATACCATAATAAATAAACAAGGGCAAAATGGTAAACAATCAATCCATAACTCATTTTCATCATTAATCTCCCAAACGCTACCCCTGTTGCAAAATGCATTCTGCACATTTCTCCCAAACACTCCTCCCAGATTCAAAACACATTCTGACCATAATCCAAAAGGCAAAAAAATCAAAAAGTTGAAAATGAAAAGCTGAAAAGTAAGATATTGTTATATCTCTCTTATATAAAATTGTGGAAACAAAAACAAAAATGTTACAGAGAGAATACTATTTTTTTTATTTCAAGTTCATCAAATTTTATCCTCAATAGGTGGAGTGGTGGACACATCGTCATCAATTTTTAACATTTGTCCTTGGCTACATTCAGCTATACATGCAAACACCGAAAAGAAAAGGCAAAAAGTTAATGCTAGTTGAAATTAAAGCTCAATTGCAAGTCAAGTTCACAAATGTCGACAACCTAGAACACGACCACCAACCAATTCCATGACCGCCAAACAAAAAAAGATGCTATAAACTGCCTCAAGCTACAAGCTTTCTGTCAACCATGCTGTACATGACCACTACAAACAGAAACAGACAGACCGACGGGAAAAATCACCTGATAAAACGAGAGGGGAAGTGAAGCACAGATCGGCAGAGAGGTTCTCGGTCGATGTTCGCCGGAGAGGATCAAACACATAGCAGATCGGCGGCCATCTCTCTCTCAATCTCAGGCAAGAACACCCTACAGTCGCAGTAGGGTTTCACAAGAGAGGGGAAACGTGAAAAGAGCTTATATGTGAAGTTGATTTCAAAAACATCACAAGTTTGCCATCTGCAAACGGATTTTTCGTCGATGTACTACCTTTTTCCAAACAAATTGCCAAACTACTACGATTTCAAAACTATTTGTAAAACTAGTCTTTAACGCAATTGACAATTGCGCTTTACGATAAAGCGTCAAACCAAGTGACGCTTAATGTGCCATCGTGGCAGACTAATGACACGCAAGTAGCGCATTCCTCATTGGCGCTAACTGTAAATTGGTAAAGCGCAATCTAGTTTTGCGCTAGGGCTTTAAATCAAAACGCGATTCTAATTTTCTCTTCTGATTCACTCTCAATCTCACACTAGTGATCCAAAGTGAGGAGATCTCAGTCGATTGGCTAGACCACTCCGGCGACGCAAACTCACTCTTCCCGTATGTAACTCTCTCTGTCTCTGCAAGTCTCTCCGTGTTTGGCCGTATATATGAAATGTTGTGTGTGTGCGTGTGTGATGAAATAGCAGGGAAAAAAAATGGTCATAATGGCGCAAACAACAATTGCGCTTTTCCTTATTATAGCGCGTTTGTGAATTGCGCGTATGTGGAGCGCGTTTTACCATTGCGCTTCTCTTTTTCATCGACTTGCTGCATGCATGCACATACCAATTTTTAACACTTGACGGGAAAAAAAAAATAGGGTGGTGGGGCAGGCATTTTTGGGAGCCCGGATCTCTGTAACCGGCTGTTGAAAATGGGTCCCGCCTTCACCGTCTCGTAGACAGTACTACAGGCTATGTTTGGGAAAAAACGGGACCCATTTTCGATCCCCGGTTACGGAGATATGGGCTCGTAAACATGCCTTCCCCACCAATTTTTAACACTTGATGGAAAAAAAAAAAGGTGGTGGGGCAGGCATGTTTACGAGCCCGGATCTCCGTAAGCGGGTGTCGAAAATGGGTCCCGCCTTCACCGTCTCGTAGCCAATACTACAGGCTACGTTTGGGAAAAAGCGGGACCCATTTTCGATACCCGGTTATGGAGATAGGGGCTCGTAAACAAGCCTTCCCCACCAATTTTTAACACTTGTTGGAAAAAAAAAAAGGGTGGTGGGGCAGGCATGTTTATGAGCCCGGATCTCTATAACCGGGTGTCGAAATGGGTCCCACCTTCACCGTCTCGTAGACAATACTATAGGGTACGTTTGGGAAAAAGCGGGACCCATTTTCGATACCCGGTTGCCGGTTATGGAGATACGGGCTCGTAAACATGCCTTCCCCACCAATTTTTAACACTTGTTGAAAAAAAAAAATAGGGTGGTGGGGCAGGCATGTTTACGAGCCCGGATCTCCATAACCGGGTGTCAAAAATCGGTCCCGCCTTCACCGTGTCGTAGCCAATACTACAGGCTATGGTTGAGAAAAAGCAGAACCCATTTTTTATACCGGTTACGGAGATACGGGCTCGTAAACATGCCTTCCCCACCAATTTTTAACAATTGTTGCAAAAAAAATTAGGTGGTGGGGCAGGCATTTTTGGGAGCCTGGATCTCCGTAATCGAGTGTCAAATATGGGTCCATCCTTCACCGTCTCGTAGCCAGTACTACAGGCTACGTTTGGGAAACAGCGGGACCCGGTGTTTGGGCAGAGTCTCCTTTGTTTTCGGCCTAACCCGACGCCAAGTCGTCTCAGAATCAACATTACTCATAACAACTACAACATATAAACCATTAAGAAATCAACATCAAACGTTACTCTATTCATTTCTTTTTTGATTATGAGACGACATCAGTTTGGGACACGATGTCCGTAATGGCCGATTTCAAACTGAGATTGCACAACGGGGAAGGATTTCAATGAACACTGCACGACACTTATACATACGGGTTCAACTAGTTTTCAATTTAATAACGGTTGTTCAACGAACCAGCGACGATGCCTGAAATCGCCTAAGATCGCGCAACGGGGGAGGAGGGTTTCAGTTGCAGAGAAAAACGAAGCGAGACTGTGAAATGCGTTTTCAGGTATCACTTTTAAAACGAGGCGCAATTACTCGTTGCGCTATACTTAAACCTAAGCGCAATCATTTATTGCGCTTCTGTCTGACGTGGCATGGCTGTGCCATGAGAGCACCTTTGGCGACACTCCAAATCACGCTGTACTGTAAAGCGCAGTCTAGGATTGCGTTAAGAAGTAGTTTTAAAAATAGGTTCAACATCGGAGTAGTTTGGCATTATGTTTGGGAAAGAGTACTAGTTCGCCGAAAATTCCTCTGCAAACTCTCGGGCGGTACAGCCGGTATCTTCATACCGTCCGGTATTTTCCGGAATGGCCGGAACCGAGCGGTAAATACCGGAATTGAGGACGGGACGGTATTACTCTGCAGGCGCGGGTTTTACTGAATTGCGTTTGGACCCACTTTTTCTCTCCCTTCTCTTTTTATCCCTTGGCCCGTAAGACGGCTCCTCTCTCTCTCTCTTGCTCTACTCCGCCATCTCCGGTGGACGGAGCCAGTCCTTTGAAACTGCAACCTCGACATGGGTAGCTTGCGGTGCGAACACTGCGTGGGATATTACCCCACACAACGTGATCCTGATACCGGCATGATGTAACTATCTCTGCTCATCAATTTCCTTTCCCAATTTTGATTTTAGTCTCTCTTGAGTACTAATGTCAAGTGTTCTATTGTTGGTTTAAATTGAAATCTCATGTCGTTTGGTTTAGCTGATTACTGAAAGCCTTTCTAATTGTTTGTTTTCAGATCTTGTTGTGGTTGTGGAAGAGTACTTCTACAGGACGACTTTGCTGAAGAGCCTACTTTTGTTAAGGGCGCTGGAGGAGAGGTTTGTTTATACTTTGTACTAGCAGATATTCTATGATTTGTACTGTATTTTTTCTTTTCTTTTCTTTTTTTTTTTTTGCAAAATTTAAACTTTAGGAATTGGGTTTGTAATCCAGTTTCTTCGTAGGCAGCACAACTTAACCTTCCTAAGTATAAGTCTCAGGTTTGAAGCCTTCCTTATGGGCTTTGTCCGGTTTTAGTTGGAACCCCGCTAGTGGACGGTTGGATTGGTCCTAGGATTAGGTGTGGTCCAAATAAAATGGCTCGGACATTGGAGTTATCAAGGGGAGAAAGTGGCATGACTTGAACTGAAGATTTTGTTCACAATGAAGGAAATAATTTGCAAGTTTTTGTGATTATAAATTGTTTGTATGGTTGATTGGAAGGGGAAAAAAAAGCCAAGATACATGAATTTGTCTGGAAACAAGTCTCATGTTATAGTGACTTAGGTATCATCCATGTGGGTGATTTTTTTCATCTCTTGATTAAAGGTGAAGGATTCTGGATGCATCCATCTATACCTCGGAAGTGTCCAAGATATGCAATCCAATTTATTTTTGGGGTTAGCAGTTCTCTTTTCCTCCCTTTTCAGAAGTTGATCACGCCGTGGAATGGTCCATGAACTTGCAATGGTTATCATTTTTGTCTTCTTAAACTAAGAGTACTTGGCATGGTTATGTTGCTAAGTGATATGCGGAGAGGTTTGTGGATAGACACGACTTATGTGGCCAAAATGGTTGAAGTCTTGTATGAAAATTGGCTTTCTGTCTATCTCTGTGTGCAGTGTATCCAAATATATCAGTACGGAACATGAGCAATCACACGCACACAGTATTATGAATCTTGACGGCGTTAAATTTATATGGCAGCTACTTCTAAGTTGAAAACTGCATACTGAGATTTCTTTGTCGGGAAAAATAAAATAAAGGATAACAAAACCTCCTGATGAGTGATGAAATTTGTTACTAATAAAAAAAGAATACAACACCCCAACATAGCTTTGCATCTCTCAAGGTAAAGGTGTCCATCAACGAGTGCAAGGATATTTGTAAATTGTCTTCTTGTTAATTTTGATGTTGCTTTTTTATGCATCCCTCTGAATGTAGCTTTTATACCAAGAACCTGCTAAAATGTTATCTACAATTAGAATAGACAGTAGTACATAATTATCATGTAGCGAAGTTCTGAAATATCTTGCTTTGCTCTAACTTTCTTTACTCCTTTTTTTTTTCCTGCTACTAATGATTTCGATCTTTGTGTAGAGCCGATTAGCAGGTAGTTATGTCAAGAGTTTTCAATCTGATATCTCGGAGTCATCTAGAAGGACCCTAGACAAAGGTATGAAGAAGTTCTTTGAACTTTATTTTTGTTTCTTTATTAGTTTTATTTAATTCCTTTGAAACTAATAACGGAACTCTATGCATTTTATAGTAATGAAATTTTGTAGAGTTAAATACATGATTCATCGTTGACATGTGTGGAAAGGAAAATGATTTTGTGCTCATGTTGTATGTTTTTGGCATTTCACAAGCAATCTTAATCAGACATATATTATGCTGGAGAATGGAGCTTACATGCACCAACTCAGTTCTATCGGATGCAAAAATTTGTCCAAGTTTGATTTGTTTTTTATTATTTCCTTGATTTTCTAGATTTGATGGCATTTATGAGGAACCATATAGCGTTTCATTCATGACATGTCAGTGTATGAGTATTGTGCATGGTACACTTGAATGATTACGTATGTTGGCTTGGTCATTGGCGAGTGTCCAACTACTAAATTGGTAACATGTCCGATATTTCTCTAAGTTTGAAGTGTCCAACAAGTGTACTTTCAGAAGAGCCAATGCAATACAGAATATAATTTTGCATTAGAGAACTGTTAATTTTACTATAGAGCTTGCTTGTCTCCTTCTTTTCTCTTCGTACTATGTACGATTAAGTGCTGTCTAGATCTTGATCAATGTTTTTATCTGGTGGCTTGGCTAGGGGATTTGCACACTTGAAGTCCTTTTCCCTTGATTTGTGCCAATGTATGTTTCATGAACATGCATACGAGTATCTAGTGGACCTGCATTCCCCATAGTCAGACATTACTAAACTTGAAGTTTAGCATATTGAGAAATGTTCACTAAATTTACATACGACTATCGGAACACCTATTGAACTCTCATTGTGATTAAAGAGTAATATAGATTTTTTTTTTCCTGCACATTGGAGTGTATACCATCAAACTCTTCAAGAGATTTGTAGGTCCAAACATGTTTATGTGGGAGTATATAACTAGAGGATGTGTATGTCTAATTTGGGTATAACATGATACAGATATAAGTCAATGAGTTTCAGTTTATTCAAGGAAATTTTTATTTTTGGTTAATAACGAAAATTATTCTTTGCACGTGTATACAGATGCTTTGTAAACGCTCTTGCTCTCATGATATTTTATTACCAACGTTATGCCCTCCTGTGTCTTCTCTTCAAATCAGTTTTGTATATCTGAATTCTGAATATCCCAAAAGTCTGACAGCAGCCTTTATCCTGCACTTTTCGAATGCCTAATTCCAAATGCCTGCACTATTCTTTTAGTCTTGGACCATCAAAAAACTTGTGCACCATTTCTTTATTGTCCTGGCCACCATAAATAGACTAATCAAAGAGTCTCATACTTACTGCCTAATTGGTATTGGAATCAAGTCTTTCGAGGAGAGTGTTCTGTACACTCCATGTACTTCATATCAAGTTTATGTTTCCATTTAAATGTTTTGTGGCATATTGCTTGTATTAGTGGGTATTCCATATAGCATACCAGGAGCAAGTTGGAGTATTATTCTAAGAGTGGATGGTTTCACTGTCTTAAAGTACATGAAATCCTGATGCAGGGAAGCAAAAAATCCATGAACTGGCAGTATCGCTCAGTATAGAGGATAGTAGTGCCACCATCCTAGCTGAGGCACTCTACAAGGTTTGGTTTTATAAACGTGCTCCTCCTACTAGTTTCTTCATAACAATGGAGTTTTATTGTCTCAATGTCGTAGATAGCTGTTGAGCGTAATTTTACCAAGGGGCGGAGAACTGACCAAGTTGCAGCAGCTTGCCTTTATATTGCATGCCGGTGAGTTGTTTTACCCTTGGTCATAGTTGGAATTGATATTGACTGTCAAGACAGCAACGTTAGTGTGTTAATTTGTACATCATTTTAGCTATTTGTTTTTTACTTTATATGCTGTTTTAACTAACATGTTTAGGTTTAAAATCTTTGACTGGAATCTAAATGAGTTCATTATTTTGTAGTATTCCGTAAATGGCTTTGGTAGTCCTCTTTGATTGAGTTGCGAACATCAGCTTGAAGAGCTCTTGCACGTTTTATATTCTGTTAGCTGGTCGTGTACATGTTAATGTTGTGGCCACAATGATGGCCAAAATGATTGCAAATTGTCATTCTTGGGAACCCCTTCATCTATTCATGTAAAGGACTGACCAAGTTTTCAGCCCACGAACTGGGGGTCTTATGTGTATTGTGCTTTCTCTAATAGATGAATTCTGAGTGTATTTATGCATTAGACCTTTCCTAAATCTGGAAGGTCTGTTAGTTTTGTTAGAATCCGATGGTTCTGGCTCTCAAGAACAAAAATTGAAACAAATGTTCCAAGTTGAGGCTACGAAGAACTTCATCACTCACTGGCTGTAGTATGTTCATCGACACTATCGCGAGCTCTAGATTTATGAGATGTTATTCAAGGGTGAGGACTGAATTTTTTTGGACTTTTTTTTTGTTTTTAAGATATATAGTTTTTAGAGGTAGAGGGTATTCGATGATTTGGAACCTTGCGATCAGATTGTTTCTGAAGATAATAGGAAAGTCTTTTAGATCTTTGAAAAATTGCGTAAACAGCTTGGACAATTTGAGTGTTCTGCACTCTGTTGGCAGTATAATTTTGTGTGGAGCTTTAGAATCAAAGGAGTACTAAACTTGTTGTTTTCTTTATAAGTAACATTTCATGATACGCGTGTGATCTAATTTGTCTTCTTGTGTTTGTTACATAGAATGTTTTCCCCTTCCTTCTGTGGTTACAATTGCATAAGTGTTAGTATTTCGCAAAGCACTTATCAAAAATAGAACATTTTACTTCCACTATTCGCAAAGCAATTGCTTACAAATTATGTATGTTTTTCTTGTTGTTTTGCAGGGAGAAAAAAAAGCCTTTTCTACTTATTGATTTTTCCATTTGTTTGGGCATAAATGTGTAAGAAAGCACCTATCTCATCATACATGTTGATTCTAATGTCCAGGTCTTGATTTTGGTTCCACTATTTACTTGCATTTTATTGATGCTGTTCTTTAAATTCTTTAGGTATGTACTTGGTGCAGTCTTTCTACAGCTTTGCCAATTGTTAAGTCTCCAAGAGCATCCTATTGTTCAAAAGGCAGTCGATCCTAGCCTTTTCATTAGTCGATATACGAATGGTAAAAGCCTGTTTACACTCTTTACCTTATTGGTCGATCCTAGCCTTTTCATCTCTGTGAGCTAAAATGCTGATGAGTTGGAAATTTCTTTCTAGTTTGTCAATAAAAGCGACAAGTCCGACCCTGGTTTATTGTAACATGCTTGAATAGGTTTGTTGTTGCTTTGTACAATCATACTAACTCCCCTGTTTGTTTTTGCCATTTTGGAAATTCAATGTTTAAGACAAGGGAACAATTATCACACTTCGAAACCATTAGCTTTCAGAATTACCCAGCCAGTGTCTGGAACTGGTAATTTAATTTGAAGGGAAAGAAATCAAAGCTATTTTCAGATGGGTTAGTAGATAGCAAAAGCAAGAGTTCCTAGTTAGCTTGGTTCAACTTTGAGAAAAGGCAATCAGTTATGAGAAAAGCTTTCTGCCCTTTATCAATAGGGATATTGTCTGATTGAAGTTGAAGTTGACAAGAACATTGACTTGTGGACAGGGGTGCTGCATGGGGTGCTTCAAGAAGTCATTACTTGTTGTAGAATTCTGCTGAGTAGATCTAGATAATCTAGATGTTGCAGTTATGCCTGTTTCATCTTCTCAGAAAATGCACAAATTGTGATAGAATGAGAGACTGAGTTTGAGGAAGTTTCGTGTCCTTTATTTACATTTGCTTTGTATCCTTATCCTTGTCAATTGTGCTTTGCTCCATTATACTTGATCTTGTTCATGGAGGTCTGTTGTTGATTGCATGCTCAGTAGTGTGCCGAGGACATGTGCTTCGGGGCTCCTTGTTTCTGTCCAGTAACCTGAATCATGATATTCTGATAAAGTGCCTATTAGAGGTGTTTCCTGGCAGGGGTTACTTTGTACCTAACTTTATCTAGCTTACAACCTTCATTGATTTATATAGTTCATTATTTCGTAGAATGGTTTGATGCAGCCTATTCTCTAAACATGCATGTATTTTAATGCTTTTGCTCCTTAACACAACATAACTTGCATGCAGCATTAGTGGGTAATGACGCTAAGAAGATTAGTAACACTGCGTTGCTCATAATAGCCAGCATGAAGCGGGACTGGATGCAGGTTTGGCCTCCTTCTTATATATGTTGTAGATGAATCCTATTTGGTCTTTAAATTTCTTACTGGTTAGTTATGAATCCTGTGAGTATTTTTAGTGATTGCTTGTGATCATTCTTCTTCATTTTCAGACAGGAAGAAAACCCAGCGGGCTATGCGGTGCAGCAGTATATATCTCAGCTCTCTCGCATGGGTTCAGATGTTCAAAGTTGGACATTGTAAGTGTTGCTTAGTTTGTTTCTATTTTCCATTAGGCCATTATGTTCGACTGCTACGAGGTTCAGGGCATATTTTGTTTCTTGAAAGTGGTACTATTGAGCACCTTAAACCAAGTTTTTTTAGTTCTCTAATTTTAAACTTGCCTGTTTGTCCTCCCAGTTGTTCCCTGTAGGGTGTGTGATGTCACAAACATCCTTTTTAGTTTCCAAAGACTCTGTGGCCTGAAATTCGAATGGTGAAGTCCCTGAAAAGATATATTCTTTGAGTGCTTCTAAATAAGCAACCGAATGGCTTATGGTGTAGAATGCTCTTGTACTCTCTCTTGTTTGCAAAGGAGCCTGTATCTTCATACCTATTACTGGCTGGTTTATAGGTTTTGAGGTGTGTGAATTAGGGACTATCTTTCTAGTTCCTACTGCGGTCCTATTAGTTTTGACTTTTAAGATCACGATCTTGGCATTTTAGAACTTCAATATGCCGGCTTCACTCTCTATGCTGGTTTGGGTCCCGATTTCGAAGTCCCCATTTTTAGTTAATCAGTCTGTCTTCTGATTCAATTTATGCATTTCAGAGCCTTCTCTGGGTTGACTTTATTTTCAACGCCTAGGAGGCTTGATTGTAGTTGTGCCCCCTTGGCAAAGTCCCTAATAGAAGCTTCTTTTGTTGCTGGTACCAAAAAAAGGAGACAGGGTACGGCTTTGGCTGAGATTGTTGGTAGAAAGGACATATGTTAGCTCCTATATTCATACTAATACTCGGAATGGATAGAATTACAAAAGTACCCAACTCATTTTGGTTTCTCACAAGGATAGTTTGCAGCCAAATTTTATTATTTTGACTGCACAAAAATCTGTAAATTGCCCCAACTTGCTTCAAATGTGTAGAAACCCCAAGCATTCTTTTCTTTTCGAGAGTTTGAGGCTATCAGGCATCGTTTTCAGAATATAATAAGCATTAGAGACTATGAAGCACGTGTACTCCAAAAGTGTTGCCGTACGAGTACCGGGTACAGGTATGGCAAAATACACACCGGATACAGTAAAAACGTACCGGGTACGTTTGGGTAATCTTGGGTATGGGCGGGTACTTTGTGGTACGCGAATGGATACGGAAATGGGTACGCGGGGGTCAATTTGTAATGCGCTTTTAATTACGGGGGTGTAAAAACATAATTTTGAACTTTCCGTACAAAACTAAAGGGAACTAAGTGTATTTACCACTTGTTATACACGTATACACTGCACCACACATCTATCAGAATACAGACCAAGATCGATATTCTGGGGTTCCATTAGGGCTTGGAAGTTGGGGTTCTGAAGATCGATCTTCTCCAGCGACTATAGTCTGCCATTGCGACTGCAAGTCTCTGTCTCTGTCTCTCTCTCTCTCTCTCTCTCGTTTTTACTGTTGACACTGTGGTAGTTGCCTTTTAGTGCACAGTGTAAGTTTGTGATCTTCTCGGGCTTCTTAACCTAGTTCGTTTGTGATCATCTGATTTCTTAAACTGGATTTGGTAATTTCTTGTTGGTAAAATGAGTTTAATATTTAGTTTACGCAACGGAACATAGTAAAATAGGGGAAAAAAAAAATTACACCGACGTACCCAACCATAACCGTATCCTACTCTTTTAGATTTTTGCCGTATCATGTACCCGTACCGTACTGTGCCTCGAACCAGTACCCGTGCTTCATAGATTAGGGACCAATTCTAAAGCAAACTTAGATTTATCAGTATATAGTTAAGTTATGATTAAGCTCTTAATTTAGTTATACTTTGGATTAGTACATAGAAAACAAATCTTGCATATGATCTAATATTTGACCCCACTAATAAAAATTCCTGGCTTTGCCCCTGGCAATGTGAAATACTTCTTAATGCAGTCAAGCTGGAGTATTGATAACTATTGTACCTAGCTTGTTACACAACACATAGCACTGACCCTTTCCAAAAGCCTTGATGGACATCACTATTGATTCCCTTATTGAATGTATGGAGTAGCAATCTAGTTCTTCTACAACGTACACAGACAGATTCTATATGGTTTATCCTCGCACTAAATCATGGAATAAAAGAGATTTGGATTTCTATAGAACTTATTCTCACAATACAAGTTTATGGATTTATCAGTTGTATCTAACATGATCATAACTGATTACTTCCTTTCTCACGTTCCTTCCATTATTATCTATTAAATACCGCAAGATTTTGCGTGTTGCTTTAATTTTATGTTCAGATAATTTCCATGGACCAATGTTTTCTAATTTGCTTGATGTGTACTGTATTTTGCCAGATGAAAGCTGTTCATGTGTGTGAAGCAACATTGACAAAACGGCTGATAGAATTTGAGAATACAGATTCCGGGAGCTTAACAGTAACTTCCCAATCAATTACTCTATAGTTGATATCTGAAGCGTTTGCAAATATTTCTGAATTTGGTTTGAAATGTTTTCGTGTCCATGTTAGTTTAACCAACAGCCTGGCATGTAATTTTATCCTCTAACATGTAGAATTATCTGAACTGGAGTAGTTACTTTACCAACCAAAAGTATTTGTTCAACTTTAGATGAGATGTTCTTTGAACTTCAATATGCCAGGATCCCACTTCTGTTATAGAAAATAAATATATCAAACTAGATTCCATGAAAAAAGCATTTATATAGGACTATAACATGAATGAGATTCTTGAACCCTACTTGTGTTTGGCTCCGTAACAAGCTTGTTTGAGATTGGCTAAAAAGATAAAGAATGCAAGCCCGAACCCATTATTGAAGCTCGTTAAGTTTTTAGGCCTAGCTGGTCAGGGCAATATGATTGACTCAAGTTAGTATCTCCTATATTTTGAATTGTTGTCTTATTGGTGATTATAATTCACGTATGTGCTAGATTGAAGAGTTCATTAAGAATGCTGACATGCTAAAGGAGGAGGATCATTTAAGCAAACTGTCAGATGTTAATTCCCGAAATTCTGACAGAATGGAAGTGCTCTGTCAACACAAAGACCAAAAGCCTCATTTTGCTGGAATGTGCAAAAGTTGTTATGATGATGTAACTCCTCTCTCTTCTTTCTATCTCCTTTTCCATGATCCACCTTTCTGTTTTGCCTTCACACTTTGGTATGTGTTTGTAGTTCATTACACTCTCTGGGGGTCTCCATGGAGCAGACCCTCCTGCTTTCCAGATTGCAGAAAGAGAGAGATTAGCCGAAGCATCTTCTGAGAAGGTTACAGATTCAAGTTCTGTCTTGAAGCCTCACCAACACAAAAGCAGTGACAAGGATGTTAGTGAAGTGGTAAGTATGAATGGTTAAATCTCTTTGTTCTTATTATGTTTGACAGGTGGTGAGATAACCTACTAAGAATGATTACCTACTGTTTAGACAAACTCTCGCAATCTGCGCCGAATTTGAGCTACTGTTTAGCTTCTACATCAATTGATATCTTGGCTTCCAGTCTTTTGTTCTGTTTTTGCCTAATATTAGCTTTTCTCATATTCAAAGTCTAATTTGTTGCAACTATTTGTCTTAGGCCTCTAAGATGGGGACTATGTTGGAGCGGACACGAGGGTTTGAACACCACTACTACTACAGAAATATATTACTAATTTAACTGACTTATAAAAGATGTGTTTGAATTGGCTATATGAGACTTTTTATCTTTCATATATATATTTTTTGCCACTTTTAGACAACTAAGCGACGTTACACTTATTTCCAGAACAACATTTGAAACTTGAAACTTGGTTGTTTAAGTCGTTTTTAGATACCGAGGCAAGCAAATTCATTCCACAACACTTTTAGATGTTTAACAATTAAAAAATAGATTAAAGGGCTGCTGCACTTGGATTTCATTGATGAAGAGAAATTGTGGGGTAGCAAAACATAAAATCATGCTAATTGTCAGATTATATGGCTGGTCGGTCCTACATCATTTGCCCGCCGGTGTTGCGCCACTCTCTTATTGTGCTTCTTTGTATGAGAAATATAAAATAGATGGTGTAGGCATGTAAAATTTCTAGCCTATCACGAATCGCCAGGTGTTGCTAGGGCACACAAATTGACCAATTAAATGTTGCCAAGTGTCCACAAGTCAAAGTTTACGGATGATCCACAAGTCAAAGTTTACGGATGAGCCAATTAAATGCTGCCAAGTGTCCGTAGGTCAAAAGACCAAGCACGATAAATGGCCAATCAAATGATGCCACGTGTTTACAAGTCAAGAGTCAGAGATATGTGAAAGGACCAATTAAATGGCGCTACGTGTCAAAATGACACAGTAATTTATTTATCAAGTTTGGCCAATAAAATTATGCCACTTGGTGAAATAAATTATTTATCTCATTATATGTAACTTAAAAGGCGAGTACTTTGTACTTTGTATTTGCATCCCTGATTCTGCTTATTCTTTCTTCTGTGGCATATCATTTGTCTAGGAATTGGAACATTCCACTGAAGCCAACCAAAATGTCACTGAAGCTGAGACAGCTAACTTCACAGAGTCTGCTTGTTTTTGTAAGTGCTATATTATTGGAAAAAGGTGTCTTGTACTCTTGTCAAGGTCAAGTCTTTTTTTTAATGTGGAATATTCCATAGAGCTTCTGAAAACACTCTGTTTCTGCAGCTTCAGTAGAAGATCAGGCCACAATTGGTGATGATGCTGGTATGTCTCAGAAGTCTAATGACACAGATAGTATCGCTGACGAACCAGACAGACTTTCAGATATTGATGACGATGAGGTATGCATCTTGGTTAAATCGACATTTGCTTGCAAAGTCAGGCTTTACAAAGTATTTTGACATGTTCTCCATAAGTCGTGTAAATTGAGGGACAGACTTCCTTTTATCCCATATCATTGAGGGACAGACTTCCTTTTATCCCATAACGAATAATAATTTGGATGTGGACTCTACACAAGGCTTCTATTTGCCTATAGAAATTTAGAAAAGCAACCGTTAAACTTTTTAACCTAATTGGTTTGGGCACTTTATGCTTTTATGAACACAACCAATCATATTTTGTTCTGATGTTCTATTGACGAATTCTTCCATCTTTTTATAACAGTATTCTTGCATTTTATTTCTTTTGTACTCCTTTTGCTAGTATTTTTAACATTATTGTCTCGTAGGTAGAAGGCTACCTTAACAATGAGGAGGAGTGTTACTATAACAAGATTATATGGGAAGAAATGAACAAAGAATATCTCCAGGTGGTAGATTTCTCTAGTGATTTGGATATCCTTTTCAAGCCATTCGCAACATATGTTTTATGGAGTAGACTTTATTGGTCACAGATTTTACTGATCTGCATAGTTTCCTAGGAACAAGCAGCAAAGGAAGCAGCAGCAGCAGCTGCTTTTAAGGACTTTAGCGGGGCTTCAGATGAAATGCGCAGTGCTCAAGAACTTGCTGCAGCAACTAATGCTGCCGTAGCAAAATCAAGGGAGGTAAATATCCTTTTACTTTAATTAAACTTCTTAATCTTGCTATTGGCGATCCACATTCGACGTATATCGGTGGGTCTTATAGGACGTGATATCAATACATGATGACTACTCCGAGTCTCGCTCTAACATACTTCTAATCCAAATGTAAAGATCTCTAAACAATTAGTTTTCTTCGAGTAACTCTAAACTGAAAATCCATAGCTTATTAGAGTCCTTCACACATATTTAAGCCCACAAACTGAATGCCTTCTAGAGATCTAAAGGCTGTCTGTAGTGCAATATGTGCAAGATAACACGGTCGTGAACTATGGGTAACGTGACTTGGTTTTAGGTTCCGAAGCAACAAATCTGAAATTGCTGCATATGGAGTCTCCAGTTTAGATGGGTAAGACATAACTTGGATAGGAGAAAGCACTTGTTCTAACTTATGGCTTGATATTTAACAGTTAGAACAAGCTAGGGTTATACAAAATTACAATTAGAAGAATAACATTATTTAACTAGTGAAAAAACTGTGAGGACGACATATGAATGAGATTTAAGAAATTAAAGAGAAATAGTGAAGCAAACTGGTGACTGCTAGGCATATGGTATATAATTACCAAGAGGCTAGAGGTTGGACTACCTGCTTATTGGAAGAAAGAAATTGAAAGAGGCTTTCCTGCATATGACTCTTCAGCCTCCACCAACCAAAGATTTGGTCAAGACTCTTGTTTTATTCTTTTCCTTATTAAGGGTCATATTTTGTGGCAAGTCACCAATGAACAAACTTTGTCTTCTATCTTTTACCCATATTGATTGCGGTCTACCTCGTTCCCTAGATTTACCTCCATGACCTCATGTGTGTACGGTCAAAATCCTTGATTCTCACAGTTGTCTCTTAGTTGCACGAATCGCGGGGAAGGAGCAGGAATAGGACGGGAGCGAGGGTGTTGGCGGAGGCCGGGGAGGGAAGGATCATAGAAGCTCTTCGTTTGGGACCGTTAGGGGAAGTGTTCAGGAATAATTTACAAATATGTAATATGAGGTTTTACTATTTGTAGTTCGTGTCAACGGCAACCATCTTATTCTATTTTCTCCCATTCTCTCTCCATTTTCCGTCACTTTTTGAAAAATTATCATTCTACAAATTTATTTTTAGTCCTATTTATGTGTAAACCCTCTTAATTTTAGAGCTTATTTCGAAACTAGAACCACAAATCCTTCCTTTTGTCTCCTCTGTTACCGTAGCATAGGAAAATAGTTTACACCATGATGTCGGATTTTGCTGCTGATAAGAAAAAGGTATCCCATTCTGCACTTTTCAATTCAATTTCATCGAAGTGGCTTTAAGTGGGCACCTTCATTTGCTTACTATATTGCCTTTTATTGTTGGACACTTGAACTTCAATCTTGGAGATGGTTTGTGAATCAGGAACGGCGGCAAAAAAAACGAGCTTTAGAAAATGGCAATCCTGCTCAAACTGCTGCAGAAGCAACACGCCAAATACTAGAAAAGAAGGTATTGTGTGGTAAAATCAAGTACTAAATTTAGTACATGCAAGTTTATTTTGGTTTGTGTAGCGACTCATGAAACTTGTTTTACCATATAAGCTGGTACGTCTTCTATTCGAATAGTAATGTCTTGACCGACCCCTTCCTATTCCTTTATAGTTGTTGGCATCGTCAGACTCCATTTGCGTTATTTCCTTCCTTTTTAAGCGGTTGATTGTGTTCCGTCGTCTTCCTTTTTCAATAGATTTTAATTTTGAACAGGGATTGAGTTCGAAGATCAACTATGATGTACTCGATAAACTCTTCGATGAACAGGTATGTCCTGTCCAGACGTGCTTCTTTATCACTCTCTTTGATTGATAATTCAGAAATTTATGCTCCTAATACCAACCTTTGACATAATCATTGTTGCCTATTAACCTTGCCGTACCAATCAATTACTGAGCTTCACATAACCGGAGCTTCACATAACTGAATCACCCTAACCAGGTATCCTTAATAATCTAGAACATAAAAAATCATAAGTGAAAACAAGAATAAGTTTCCTAAATCCCTGCTAACGTTGCTATCACAAAAGTCTAATGTTAATAACCTCTGATGGATGGTTTTGGAGGTTTTTTGTGTTTTTGTGTTTTTTTCCACATTTTTTAACAGACGATTAGACTCTCTTCCATATCATTTGCAGTATGCTTACTAAATCCCATTTGCAGCCTATTCCTGATACCAAAAGAACTCGCACTGAATCACCGCATGCTAGCGACATTGATGGGAAACAGTTCAACGAAGAACGGAACGGGGCATTTACTGATTATGATGGTGATGAGCAGGAAGAGGAGAATGGAGATGTGGAAGAGATGGGCGGCGAAGAACCATATATGGATGAAGTAGTTGATCATAATTATTATGATGAGGACGGAGATGATGACTATTGATTTCACTTTTGGCTTGTAGATTCATTGTTCAAATTCGATTTTGAAGTAGAAGTAATTAGGAATTATAGATGGGATACTACTTTTTGTCCATTTAGAGGAGTTGAAGAAGGTGCACAAATAGGACCTCTTGAAACCTCAGTGTACAGAGTAATACTTAGATAAAATTACTATTGAAATTGTATTTTCTCTCTGTATTTTATTTTAAATTCTAACTCTAATAGTGCTAACTAGTGCCTTTCGTTGAGTTTTTTAGCGCGTTTAGTAAATGGGATGGGCTTGGAAATATCTTCTAAAATCAAGCCGGGTCCGACGTATACAGTGACATGCATTATAGGTTTATGCTATAAAAAAATATTGAGTAGGAAAAAGGGCTACTACCATATCTATATATACACAATAACCTTTTTTATAAAGCATATATATGGTGGTGAACTCTAATTTTTAATAACTGGGGTTGATTAATTTATACTTGAGGTGTTATGCTTAAGAAAAATAAATGGATTAGTTGGACGGACTTGAGAAATAAAACTTTTAAGAGGATCAGGCTTGGGAGTATTAATCGGCCTAATTTGGGCAAGCACTAGTCTTGTTATTACATCTTATAAACCTGGGCAGATCACAAATCTTATTATTACGTTTTTGGCCCAATAATTTGCTGATTTTTCATGAGTCCAGTTGATTTTTTTAAAAAACAAATTATTGAACAGCTCAATCATCCGTGCGGGACTGGGAGTGGGCTCTGTGGTATCCCATCGGTATGCTACCCATCGGTCATCGTTTAGGGTTATACATGCTAGACCGAATCAGTTGTTTGGAGATGAGTGAGATTGTATTTAGAAATTCAGTGATAAACTGATGATTTCAATTGCACTACGTTTCCTAATGATGTATCCTAAATGTGTCTTCAAAAGCTTCACCAACTGGATTTTCGAATGAATCGAAGATCACTGTACTGATCCTCGTTATTCCAATGAATTTCGTGACTACGAAGTTGTTCTTCTGGATTTCTTACGTTCAGATCATCGTTTAGGGTTATACATGCTAGATCGAACCTCAGTTTTATTCTCTCGGAACAATTGGTGAATTTAATGCATTTCAAATTCCAGATAGGCAGATAGCTTTAATTTTTCTGTATCTAGAAATAACTTGTGCGTGTTTCAACGATGATTTACTTGTTTGGAGATGAGTGAGATTGTATTTAGAAATTTAGTGATTTACTTTTTCTCTACGTTTCCTGATAATGTATCATAAATGTGTGTTCAAAAGATTCACTAACTGGATTTTCGAATGGATCGAAGATTGTTCTTATAAATTATAAGTCTGAATTCTGAAACTTATTTCGTAATTTTTTGTTTAGCTTTTCATTTGATTTTTTGGATAAATCGTTTGTGTCGACGAGACGGATTGGAAAAGTATAAAAATATGGACGGATATTGAAAAAATTCAGATAAACTTTAGAAAAATAAGACAGCCATTTGATGCTTTTTTCGGCTTTAATGAACTTTTTTGGGGGGTTTTGGTCATAACTTTGTCGAGACGGACGATTAATCCAAAAAATTTGACGCAAATAGTAAAGCAAAACACACAAAAAGAAAAAATAATTAAGTTTACAAGAACTGATCAGTAGGATATGTTTGATTTCCATTTTCTCTTGTTAATCATAAATTAGAAGATGTAGATGAGTTAGTTGCACGAAGCGGGAGCGGGTCGTGGGAGCGGAGTTACCTAGAAGCTCTCGTGGTTGGGAGCGCCTGTGTATTTGTATGTTTTTTTTTGTCATTCGTCAATCCTAATCTATTACATGGGGGGAGGGGGAGTGGGACTCGATCCCGTGATGCAATGTGGGGCATTCAAGAGCTCTACCGCATAAGCTAGCCACCACTTGCGTATTTGTATATTATATTCTATATTTTTATGAAAAATGCTAACGTGAGGTTGAAAAAGTGTATTAAAATATGTGAAATGTGTATAAAAATATGTGAAATGTATTGAAAAGTGTAAAAGATGTATTGGAGTGCTTTTTTTGTTTGTTTGTGTTTATTGTGTGCCTATTGGACACATGTTAGCAAGACCCTGTTTTATATATTATAATATGTTTTATTTGTATTATAAAGGTAAATATGTATTTTATGTGGACTTGGATCATCTCTATTGAAAATGGAGACCTGTTTCCTTGTCACTTTTTCTATTAAACAAAAAAGCCCAAAAGCCCAATTACAAACTCATTACTTCTATGTACTAAAGAGGCCAATGGGCTGCATAAGTCAGAAAGAAGTCACAACTATCTAGTAAAGAAGCCCAAGGCCCAAACAATAAAATTGGGATCAGCCCATTCAGTCGTGCAAGTGTGCAATAATAATATATCTGCTTAATCTACTTTTCTAGTTCGTTATTTGATTGAGTTTTGGGCTCCTAATTTGAATTCTTTGTGTTTGTATGCTCAGATATTTGCGTCAGAGATAATGCATCCTAGATGGAACCGTAATGTTGTTTTCTCTGCAAATTTCTTGGCGAATTGCATTTCAAATACTAGCTATCGTTTGTTCTTCTTGATATTTCTAAGTGGCGGCTCCAGAAAATTGGACTAAGGTGTTCAAGATTTACGTTAACTTTACTAGTTCTATTAACTAGTATATACATACACAATTTTCATTTATTAGTGGAAATAATGAGGCCAAATGATAAACAAAATAAGATATCACAAATTTTCTTAGTGAATTCTATGTAATTGGGTCAAGTAAAACTAAATCAGGAGAGAAATACACTAATATTTATTGTTAAAATTTGTGTGTTGAATAGGTTCGCACAGATATTTATTTTCTCATATAGAGAGTTGATTGTTACTCAAAGAGAAGTCATAGGATGATATCAATACAATAAATACTTTTCTTCCTTGATTTTCCTAATTTTTGTCGTAAAGAGTGTGCACATTGTTTTGAACTGGTGTATTAAGGATTTTATGCTGAATTACCAAGATTGGTGAGTGTTTATGGTATAAATGTTAAAACAAAATCCAATATAACTTTATCACATGTAATATAAAATATAAAATATAAAAGACTTTAGAGTGTACATTGACCATCTACAAAAAGACTTTAGACTTTAGTTAGTTGTTTACATAAAATTAATTTGCGAGCTGATTTGTTGAGCTAAGTGTCTAAATATTTTTGAGTATGGTGTTCAAATATTTGTGAATAGGGTGTTCAACAATGGCTATACTAAACTAAAATTAAAATTTTTACATGTATTTCTAAACAATTTTTTTTTTGAGGGTGTTCAGGTAACCACCCTTTCATAAGGGTGGAGGTGTGGAGCCCCTATGTATTTCTAGAACTTGAGTGTTTTTTTATTTTTTTCTGCATGGAGTTGAATCTAGTTTGAACTTGCTATCGTTAGTTTTTCTCGGTGAATTAAATGACTAGGTAGGCTCTTCCTATTTCCCATAATCCCTGTATGCTATACAGTTGTCAAATTGTGGAGACTGTATTATTAATAACCTACACGTCTATGGGATCAAAGGTCTTTCTCATTTCTTCACTCTTCTCTAGTTTTATGTCATCTCCTCTCTTTTTAATATCTCTACCCCTCACCAATTGATATCTATTGCATTTCTATTTGATTTGTGCTAATTTAATTTTCATGACAGTGTCTACTACAACAAATATGGCTTTTTATGGCATTATTTGATAGCATACTTTTGGGAATGCTATAGTAGAAGAGCAATTATAGCGTTCTATAGAAAGAAACAAGGGTCCTTAATTCTATAGCGTTATCACTAGGCAACTATACAGTATACACCATGTTCGGATTGGTTCTTTTAGAAACCATGTTTTCACTTTTTTCGTGGGCACGTCCCACTTTTTTTCTCTCCCCTTTGCATTTTTGGGAACACTACTCTAGTTCATACATTGTATGAGATGTGTCCGTGGAGCACACTTCAAAAACCCACACAAATGATCTAAGCCGTTCATTGCTTTTAAAATAATGTTTTTGAGTATCTACTAAAAAATCGGCTCATTCGAAAAACTATAAGTGATTGATCTATCTTCTAATTATTCATTCAGAATTTAAGATCTTGAATACGGACAAACGTTTGAAAGAAAGTTAGACAACTGGATCAAGTACTTAAAGTTATACGATTGATTTGATTTTTTTCTGGATGACTGAAAAAATAATTTTAGAACTAATGGACATCTTAGATCATTTGTATGGATTTTTGAATTAGGCCCCATGAACCTATGTCGTACAGTGTATGAACTAGAGTAGTATTTCCAAAAAATATAAAGAAAGGGAGAAAAAAGTGAGCTGAGCCACTGAAATGAAAACCTGGATTTCTAAGAACTAACCCGAACATGGCCGCGTTTTACAAAATGGCCCCAACCAAAAATAACTCGTGCACTTGGTGAAAATTGAAACCCTCTTCTCTCTCTCCCCCCCTCTCTCTCTCTCTCTCACTCTCACGAACAGAAGAACCCACCCACCACCGACCTGCTCTCTCTCTCTCTCTCTCCCTCTCGATCTCGACCTGCTCACTTCAAAATGGAGTTGCTCTCCCTCTTTGTCTCTCGAACTAACCAAACCTAGCCAGAAAACCCACCCACAAAATGGAGATCGAGGTACGTATATCTCTCGCTCTCACTCTCTCTATATGTATGTGTATTTATACGCGTATTTGATAAAAAATTAGGGGTTTTCTTTGTTTTTTTCCACCGAAATTAGGGCTTGTGCTTGTTTGGTTGTTGATGATACAAAAATTAGGGGTTTTCTTTGTTTTTCCACTGAAATTAGGGCTTGTAGTTATTTGGTTGTTGATGAATATATTTACAGTGTTTATAGTGTTATACTCACACGTGCATTTACAAATTCTTAACCTGAAGTTGTTGAGAAGGGAGGTGGAATGAGGCCATGATCTGTAGTTTCCCCAAAACTACTGGCCCTAGATTCTCCATCATTTCCTGCGACCTTCTCTAGTTATGCGAAACACCAGTGAGTGATCTTGTATTCTAGGGTTTCAATCTTGTAGGTTTGTTGTTCTCTATTTCTCCTACTATCGGGTCAATTAACTCTGTTTCCTTACTAATCTAACGATTATCATCGTTCTTATGGTTCCTCATTCAGTTGTCTAAGAAGAAATCAAAGCTATATTCGGATATCTTGCCACGGCACTAGCAAACAGTCAGTTTGTAGAGCTATCACCAGCTTTGATATTGATTTTTTCCTTACTTATTGCCCAAATACAAGGGATGGCAGAATCTAAGCTCGCAAAGAGTCTTTCTGCAATAAAGCGCTTTCCTATTTATCTCTATCTTTGGTACAATTTTAGACTCCTTACCCTTATACTCCTTACACTCATAATTTGAAGAATTCCATCGACCTCCTGTATTTGATCCCATCCAACACATGAAGCACCCATTGTCCTTCAAACAAAACTTCAAACTTTTGATAGAAACCCCAACTTCGGTATCCTTTAATAATTTGTAACGGATGGTGGCGGCTCCCAAGGCAGTAACTTTGGCGTTCATCTCATAAACGTCCTTATACCAATTGACCTTCAAATGATTCTTCTACTGGCTCAAGAAAATATGGGACCCTTCTATCACTACGGCTTTTATGCGACTGACTGCAAGATACTTATGATAAAAAGTGGCAAACTTGTTCAAAAACTCATCGATTGCACTACAAAAGTCTTCCGGACTACTACTAATTTTTACCACTTCCCGATCAAACAAAAAACCCTTCACTCTAACATCTTGGTCATCATAACTCGCCCAACAGATTTCTCCTTCACAAATGTCTAAAAAAAGAATTTCCGTCTGAAAATACTCCCCCCGGGACAAAGATCAGGCGCCCAAACTTTCCAACCAATAGCCCTTGTTATTGGTTTGTAAACGAAAAATCCAAGATTAAAGCCACTCGATTGGGCATCGTCATAGATGATTTTTCTCTCATCATCATCAAGCTGCAAAGGTACAGCGTTACAAAGGACATCATCCAAATTTTCCTCGACCTCCAAAAATGTTTTCTTCCAAAATTCTACCTTATCATACCGGATGAATGAACTGATAACCATGTCTGAATTTCTGAACTTAAGTGACCCAGCTAAAGGGCTATAGTATCGAGACAGTCCTTTAAACCCAAGCGAATTGCCTTCGTAAGCCCTTTAGCTGGGTCACTTAAGTTCGGAAATTCAGACATGGTTATAAGTCCATTCATCCGGTATGATAAGGCAGAATCTTGGAAGAAAACAATTCGGATGATGTCCTTTGTATCGCTGTACCTTTGCAACTTGATGATGATTAGAGAAAAATCATCTATGACGATGCCCAATCGAGTGGCTTTAATTTTGGATTTTTTGTTTACAAACCAATAGCAAGGGCTATTGGTTGGAAAGTTTGGGCACTTGATCTTTGTCCTTGGGGGGAGTATTTTCAGACAGAAATTCTTTTTTTTAGACATTTGTGAAGGAGAAATCTGTTGGGCGAGTTATGATGACCAAGATGTTAGAGTGAAGGGTTTTTTGTTTGATCGGGAAGTGGTGAAAATTAGTAGTAGTCCGGAAGACTTTTCCAGTGCAATCGATGAGTTTTTGAACAAGTTTGCCACTTTTTGTCATGAGTATCTTGCGGTCAGTCGCATAATAGCCGTAGTGATAGAAGGGTCCCATATTTTCTTGAGCCAGTAGAAGAATCATTTGAAGGTCAATTGGTACAAGGACGTTTATGAGATGAACGCCAAAGTTACTGCCTTGGGAGCCGCCACCATCTGTTACAAATTATTAAAGGATACCGAAGTTGGGGTTTCTATCAAAAGTTTGAAGTTTTGTTTGAAGGACAATGGGTGCTTCATGTGTTGGAGGGGATCAAATACAGGAGGTCGATGAAATTCTTCAAATTATGAGTGTAAGGAGTATAAGGGTAAGGAGTCTAAAATTGTGCCAAAGATAGAGATAAATAAGAAAGCGCTTTATTGCAGAAAGACTCTTTGCGAGCTTAGATTCTGCTATCCCTGCATCGACATCAAGGCCGGCTGCAAGATTTGTGGAGCTGGCTTCTTTGCTGATCTTGATACAACCAATAGAACAATGCCGAATAAGGTAAGATTACAATTCATTTCTCGAGTCCCTGATTACCATGTTGCACTGATCAAAGTTCTAATTACCATAGAATTATTTGCTTTGCCAAATCCCTTCGGTTTTATACCTCCAAAAGTTACGAGGGAAAAAACTAAGGGATTCATTAATTATCTTCTTATGTCCTGTATTATTTGGACTTTGTGATTAAATATTAGGAAGCAATGGCGTAATGATTGATATTGCCGCGGAAAATATTATTCTCTCTTTAGCTGGATTGATGAGCTATCTGCTAATTTGTATATTTTGCGATTTTTGTTGTGTTGTACTCTATTTGATAACACTGATTTTGAATTTGGATAGCTTTGTAAAATGGGCCATGTGTGTGTCTAAGCATCAGACTCGTGCATCCAAGACACGAGGACTTGGCTAAATATTCGTCAACTCTTTATATAGCGATCCGCTCCAGTCATTTCTATGGTAAAATTGTGTTTATGATGGGAGCTGTCTGCATACTGATACATTAAATTTAGTTTCATGGACATACTTTTCTGGGATGTTCAGCTACACCGCCATACACTTGGTGACATATCCCCTATATGCTTGGGACATATAGGGACATACACCCAATTGTGGGACATATGATGCGTCTTACACAGGTGTGTACGCCCATTTAGCAGGGTTCATGTTACTTGGAGCATTAGATGTGATCCCTTTTCTAGACTCTTATTTGGTTCGTGAAGTTATTTCTGTTGAAATTTTGCTTTTGATAGTTCCGTATCACCTAAATAAGTGAACAACGCAATATCAAACATATATATGTCTTTTTTCACATCATTAATCTGGTTGCATCTTTCTCCATGCATTGATTTGAATTTTTCGTCCCCCTTGCTTTGGTTTAAATTTGCCATTCATAGCTTGATTCTCTTCCTTGTGGGGCGCTCATCTTGAAAAATGTTCAATTTGTGCTGTAGAAATATGCATGAATGATAATGTCTTGTTATGGCAAACCCATGGAGGTGTAATCAGCACTATTAAACTTGGCAGTAGTCATACTATCTTGATGGCATGTATTTCTCTGATAAGATTGACTGTTTCATTGAGCCATTTACGCGGGCATCTAGTTTGACTGAAGGCCGGACTCTTTTTTTCTTTTTATCAGTTTACTCACTGTGCGGATCTAAGCCCCTGGGGGTTTTAACCACAGAATGTAAACACTTTTTTATTTAGTACAATTTACTCGCTGTGTCACTTTGTTACCACTCCAATGCACGACTTCCTTCTTTTTCTCGTCCGTGTTGAGAGTCTTTAGTTAGTTTTTCCGATATTTTTGGAATCCTTGAATGGGCATGTTGTTTAGCTGATCATAATTCAGCAATCGTGGCAATCATTTTTACACATGTTTGGTTCCCTGTAGGTAAAAGACGCCCGAAAAGCAAGATACGACTACATAATTGTAGTTGGGGAGGATAAAGAAGAGGTAACTTCAGTTTCCGGTTACTCTCTCTCTCTCTCTCTCTCTCTCTCTGCCCTTCCTTCTTGGTAAAAACAATGGTATTATTTGCTGTTTGTTTTTGTATTTTGTTTGTAGTTCACTATTTCCTGTAGCGTTTACAATTATTCTCTGGAATTTTATCTGTTGCAGGTAGGCGTGATAAGGAGAGAGAAGATGGATGGGTACTCGTAAGATGAGTCTTGTGAATATGCTCAATTTCTTGAGAGATGAAGTTGGTCTTGCTATTCCCTAGGAGTGCTTTGGTGGCATCGATGGTTTTCTGCAGGTGAGGCGAGTATGCACTTTTTCTTCTTATTCTTTGATACTTTGGTTTTTAGTACGTATTGTATTGTTCAGTATCGATCTGCTAATTTTGAGCCTAATTGGTAACTACCATCAGATTGTGAAACAAATATGTTTTCCTATAGTCAGGGCCAAGCGACCCAAATGCAATCAAGTAAGGATACTGTTGTTAGATGGAGTACGAGATCAACTCACTTAGATGGAGTATTTCTTCTTATTTCTTAATCTTGCAAGTTATATATCTAATTTGATTATGTAAGGATTCAACTCACTTATATGGTGGATTTACATCTTGCTTGGATAAATGAAATCCATATGTCGTCAAATAAATATGGATATGGTGATTTTTTCACCCTAATACATCACTGCATTTGAATTTTATGGATTTGTCAAATGAAATTTTGTCTCATTCTTCTTGCCCAAATATTTTCTGTAACTTTGCTTTTGTTCTTGATTTCAACGTTTGGTATGGAGTTACAGTGAATCACTATTTGCAAACAGAAAATATGTGGAGGGAGTCAATTGTAGCAATTTTGAGATAGCTATCAATTGGTCCACTAGACGTGAGAAAAATGGCCTTGTCGGGTAACCATGGCTAAATCTAGAGTTCTAATATTAGTTTCATGATTTACATATTCTGCACTCTAATCTCATTCTTTCCTCAAGTTTATTCTGTGCATTAGCCCAACTTTTCTTGTGTAGTTTATTAGAATTTTGAATTTTTCTTAATTTGTTCATTCCATGTGTCACATTTATGCTTTTCTTGTTTATGGCAGATTTGGAGATATTGAAGGAAAAGTTCCCTGTGCTGCTACCTTTCACTGAAGACTCTACACTTGGAAGAAAGGACACGCGTGTCAACTGTTCTTTAGTTAAAATTCCACTTTTTAGGCACAATTGTTTTTTTCCCAATGTTTTGAGAAATAAATTTTGCTACTCGTGTAAGGATGATGGATCTGCCTTAACATTTTCAATGTCGCTTTTTAAGCACAAAACGTTGCTTTTGTTTTCCAACGTATGCCTGGAATTTTTCCCATTTGTAACCAGGGAGAGGGCATCTTGTAGTGCGGCATCCGAGCTGTTGATTGCTCAATCAACGGCTCAGATCATTTTGGCACTTGCATAACCCTTGTGCGAAGCGCGTATCCGTGTATCGAATGGCAAACACCAGGTGCATATTCTGTTCTGAAAACACAGAACTGGCATGGCCGTTGGATTACTAATTAGGTAAGTCTGATGGCAGTGCCATTTATTTATTTATTTTTTTAACCGAGGCAGTGCTTGTTGCATGTATTAGGTAAAGCCTAATGGCAGTGCTTATAACTGAAATGGCCAAAACTTGAGTAGAGAATATTGGTTTGTATAGTAGTAATACATTGCTTGTTACACTAAATGAATTTCTTTCAAGCATCAACGGGCAAACAATACGTGCAAAGTACGTGGCCTTGTACCTTGTGACATGTAACCTGCGGATAAAAACGATCAATCCGTGACTCATTGATTGGATTGGAACTGGACCGTGAGACTTTTGGTCAGGACACGGATTGTATTTTCTAAAAACTGTGACTCGCTGAGTAAGATTGGATTCATAGAAATTCAATCCGATCCAGACCATGAGCGGCCCTACAAGCTGTTATAACTTTTGAATTACCTTATCCATGTTGCTTCCACATACTAGTTTCATTTGTGATTCTATTATTACAGGTGCGAGGTGTACTGCACATATTACAAGGTTAATCAAAGCTCTTTATTTTTATTGGGACAATGTTAGAATGACTTACCACGCCAAAACTGGGATATATGTTACCTTTCGCAGAAAAGTCCTTATGTCATTCAATTCATGTCTGCTGCAACATGTTTAAGACCGGTAGAAGTTGAAGTCAATAAGGGTTTCAGATCCCCTGTTCCTCTGTTGCAAGGGGGTTTGAACTGTTGGTCACAAGTAAATTTTTAAAACCAAACCTTGTTTTTATAAATCCAAGCCGAAACATAGAATGAAAATGCCCTCAAAGTAGGTGACGATAACCTGACGGCTTGACATATATCTTTACCTTATTGACGGAACCAGATCCCCTGTTCCAAATTCCCTTGTTCCTCTTTTGCAGGGGGGTTTGTACTGTTGCATCACATATAAATTTTTAAAAAACAAAAACAAAATTCACCGTCCAACGATCCAAACCCCCCTGCAACAGAGGAACATGGGGAATTTGGAACAGAGGATCTAATTCCATCATATGATGATATGTGACATGGTTCGTCATGTAAGAAAAATAGGACTTAATATGGTCTTATTCCACAATCTGACCCGTCCATTTAGTAGGTCTCAATGCTTTGAATATTAATGCAAAAAATCAAGTTGATCGAAGGTTGGTAAAAGATTGGTCGAATCATATTGCCTTTTTCTCGTGTAAAATATGATTTGTTCCCGTTAGCTACCAATGTCAGGTGAACTACTTCATTTTTGAATGGATGTTAAACTAGTCAAGACTTACAACATGAACTATTAGGATCAAATGAACTAGTGCTCAAAATAATGTCACAAAATAGTGTCACCAATTCTTGAATATATGGTTTTATATCTTCTCAATTAAAAACTTCGTAAAATTCCATAAGTACCCTTATGTTTAAATTGAAAGTTAAATGTTTTTGGATATAAACACAATATACTATTAAAAAATTGAACTAGGATGGATGGAGTAACTTTTAAAGTACAAAAATGATGTCTCAAAAGAATAGAACATAATAGTAATATCTCCACAACTGGCCATTATGCGAAGTTATAATTTTTAAACTATAATAATAATGTTTTCATTAAAAAATAAATTAACTGAAGGATAATACAAGTGTGCCTAGACAAAATCACAAAACCAAGAGACAACATAAAAAGTAGAAAAACTGATATCATGGCGAATAGCGCAAGTTTTGTAATCATGGTACAAGGACCAGTAAGCCAAACCTAAACCTCAATTTTATTTTAGGCTCGTTTAATAAATGAGGCGAATCTGATCCTGACAATATTCGGTTCGATTAGGCTCGCAAACCTGTAGTATATATGAATATCTCATAAGAATATTACATATAAGCTTGAATATGTTTAAACTTTTACATATACATCGTGAAAATTTTACAACTTATCCATGTATAATGTTTTAAATGTACTATAAAATTACATTTTAATATGATTTTATAATTTTACATATGTATGTACTTATTTATGTACAAAATAAAATATACAAGCTTGAGTTTGATTCAAACCTAGGTAAACTCGGCTCGAACTCGACTCAAGTTCAGTTAAAAACTAAACCAACAAACCTGAACATCCTATATATCGGCTCGATTTGGCTTGTTTACATCCCTATGTGCAACCAACACACATCTCTTTGATTAACAAACAAAAGAAAGCATGAACATAAATCAAATTTAACAGAAGTTAGGTGCACTTTAAGCTTCTAATGTGAAATAGTTGGAGCGGAAATGGACATAAATCAACTTATGCTCATAATTGTGTGTGATCCCACATGTATGTGAGGGGGTTGTAAATAGTTGGAGCGGAAATGGTTGTACATGTAGCATTTTTGTAAATTTACCTTATATAAACAACTTTGCAATTTTATGTTTATGTGCAGTATTTTGATTCTAACTGGCTAAAACCGAGCTCTCATCCAGAATATGAGAATGACTAAATTTTGGTTAAGTGTCACTTGCATAACGGTTACTTGGTTAGGTTTTGATTCTCAGATCTTGGAACTGTTAAATATTGAAAATCCTACAGGACCAATCCAGTTCTCCAAGGATTGAGAAAAGTAGAAATCCAAGGTTTTGAATACGGTTTTATAACGGTCGGTACGTATTGGATTGCCTTTAAACGGTACCACCTGTTGATTTAATTTAATGTTTTAATTTAATATTTTACAATTTATATTTTGTTGGAGTAAAATAATTATGTTGGAGAGATTTATGGTGTTAGTTTTTTAGGTCTCCTTATTATTCTCCAACAAACCCAACATTATCCTACTTCAACTATAGTAGTTCCTATATTATAGGAATAGTTGGTTTTGTTAAACAGATTTCATCTTATATTTCCATTGACGTTAATTGGTTGTTTCCTATCATCTCTCCACAAAATCAGAACTCCTAGCAACTAACGTATTCTATAAATTCATGCTTTGTGTTTTCTTTTCCTTTACAGCAACAAAGTGATATAACACACTCTCTCACTCTCTCTCTCTCTCCCTGATATACAGCTGTTGGCTTATATATTTTGTTTTTCTTTAACCCATATGCAAGTGCAGAATCTCATATATACCTACTTCACTTCTTCATATACCTTTAATTGCTACTGGTTTTATTCGGATTTCGAGTGTCGGGAAATATTTGGCGCGAGTTTGCTTCGCTGCACAGGAGGCTCGTAGGTCGTTGTATCTTGGGAAATGAGAGCCATTCAACCCCGTGCAGAAGGGGGGTGTATGTTTCATAAGGAGAGCGTTTTTCACGTGTCTCGACCATCACCCCACAGGCTATTCTAACTTCTCTCTACTAACATTAAATTGCTAGTTTGGTTATTTATTATTTGTTGGCATTTTAATTTCAACAGTTAGTCCTAATCTTGGCGATTCATGACGCAAAGTAGGCCATAATGAGCGGTGCATAGCGGCTCGATAGTCCATTCAGCTTGCCCAACCTACCCGTTTCTTTAACAGGAGTGCCACATGCATAGAAAAATCACCCAGAAAGTATCCAGAATTTGAAAATGAGTGGCTCAGATTCTGGGCAAGTGAATCTGAGCCACTCATTTTCAAATTCTGGGTAATTTTTCTTGACACTTAGCATTTCCCTTTCTTTAAGGGTTCAAGATATGCATTTAGGCCCTACGGGTTAGGTTAGGTTGAGTTGAGTTTTTTTAGCCCGTTTAGTAAATGCCTAAATGGGATGGGCTTGAAAATATCGTCTAAAATCAATTAAGCCGGACCCAACGTATATTAAATACTAACAGTGACATGCATTATATGTTTATGCTATAAAAAAATATTGAGAAGGAAAAAAAAAGAAGCTACTACCATATATATATATATATATACATAATAACCTTTTTTAAAAAGCATATATATGGTGGTGAACTCTAATTTTTAATAATTGGGGTTGATAATTTATACTTGAGGTGTTACGCTTAAGAAAAATAAATGGATTAGTTGGACGGATTTGAGAAATGAAACTTTAAGAGGATCAGGCTTGGGTGCATTAATCGGCCGAATTTGGGCAAACACAAGTCTTGTTATTACATCTTATAAACCTGGGCATGCACAAATCTTGTTATACGTATTATAAGCTTGGCCTAAACCCCTTGGCAACCCATTGTCTGTGCACCCCATAGTAAAAAAGTGCAATCAGCCCTTCGATGCGGGATCACATTCTGTGTCTCGATTCTCCCTTGTTCCGGTGTCTCTAAAGTTAGAGCTAATAGAAGACTCAAACAAGCCGATCAAATTGTTCAAGCTTGAGTTGAAAACTGATGACCTTTACCATAGGTCAAAGTATAAAATAGTGACATAAAAGATCACGCTTCCAAAATGAAGAAGATCTCAGTTTTTGTAAAAGCGTGATAAAAAAATAAAGACTATATTTTCAATCTCAGTTATACATAAAAACCGAGATGAAATGGAGCTTTAATATCAGTCATCTAAAATCTGTTATTAAACACAATGACGGAATGAATTAATTTGTAATCTCTGTCATCAAAATCTGTGATTGTAAGTTAGGGGAAACAAATGAGAAAGATCAGACTTTGTAAAAAACGTGATAAAAATATTACCGTGACATTTTGATCACAGTTCTTTGAAACCGTGACAGAAGTTAAAAGTTTTAGTCTGGGTCTTTTTTTTTTTGGGTATGATGGTGAGTAGGAGAGTACGATGGAGGCTTTGGGAAAAATGTCAGGCTGCAAATTGTTTTCAGTCCCTCAACTATCTGATTGCATTTTAATTTTTGATTAATTAAGTGTGTAGAGTTATAAAAAAACGGAAGATTGGATCAAACACTTAGAATTATTCGATTGAGTTGATTTTTACGAGATAGAATAGATAGTTTAAGGGATAAAAGAAAAAAAAACCTATTAGAATGAGTTATCCGATTAAGCTGATTTTTAGTATTTGTTTTTCGATTTCATCTCAATGAGTTCCTAACTAAAGGAGCAATGCCACGAAATCCATTTGCTTCTCTCTCACTGTCCTAGCGAATCCCTCCATCGCATGGTGATCGAAGACGAAATACTCCATTTTGTTGGGCTATTTATTTACCGAATCATGCTACATGTACAACCATTTTGGTTCCAACTATTTACAACCCCTTCACATACACGTAAGGCCGACATTGTGTGTAGGCCCTGTTGTTCTATTTTAATATTTTACTTTTGTTGTTTTAAGTAATATACATTTATATTTTATGGAGAAATCCCTAAGCAAATAATTAACATTGGAGAGATACATGGGAGTTTGTTTTTACTGTTGACTTAGTCTCCTATTCTTACTCCGACAGATTATTATACCACTATCCTTGTTCTCCTATAACTATTGCAAAATAATAGGAGTGATTTGTTACATAACAGATTATGGCTTGTATTCTATTACTTATATATTGACGTGGGGTTCTTCTCACAATCATAACAACAGTGCTATTTTTCTATCTTTCACTTCTGCCTTACAATCAGTGCCGGCTCCGATATTTGGGTTGCCCAAGCCCGACCCCTAATTTGGTTGCCCTATTAATATAAAGTCATAAAAAATTAAAAGATATAGAATTAAAAAACTCTTGAATAACTCTTGAATTTTTTTAATTCTATATCTTTTAATTTTTTATGACTTAATAATAATAGGGCAACCAAGTTAGAGGTCGGGCTTGGGCAACACTGCATTTTGCACGCACCAATCCGTTATGGTAGGTGGATTCCATTCTCAGGCACATTTCATGCGATTTTGTTTCAACTCTTGTTTTCCCATTAGTAAGTTTTAGGGTATGAAAATGGACGGATAATATATTCGTTTACTATGTGTAGCTAATATGCTTTATATTTGTTGGGCTATTCACATCGCATCTGGTATCGGCGGCTCGCATGTGGTGGCACATAGAGTTGGTCGATTTCGCATTCTACAAGTTCGCTCCCTTTTCCAGGTAACCTCTTTGGTTGGATGTCACTGTTCCCTTATAACTAGAATTTGTTTTGTCTTGAGGACGTGGCATGACAACAATAATGGGTTACTGGGGAATGTCCAATGAATATTTTTTCATGATATTCTTTGCTTTGAGTTCCATCTATCAAACAATTACATGATTTTTTGTTAAATCTCTGTCCTATCTTTACCCTTTATGTTGGTTTTGGAAAAAGTCGATAACGGCCCAGGAAATTGGATTTGGAAAGAACGGCCTCGGTTTTTTATCCTTTAGTATCGATTGGTTTTCTCTAAATATTTCAGCGAGTGACCCTCTGGCAACACGCGTTGTAGTCATTTTAAATCTTCTTGTTGGTTGTTTCATTACTCTTTTCATTGCCATTCCAGTTGTGTACTGGTCTACCTTTTGAGACCAGAAAGATCCCGATGATGTCAATGGATTCTTATGCTGCCTACGGGCATCCTTATAATATCAGTAGAGTTGTGCATAGCAACGGAACCTTTAATGAAGCAGGCTACAGAGACTACTCAAATGCGAACCTTTAATGTAGTCTCTATAGCCTGCTTCATTAAAAGTTTCGTTACTAGACAGTACTCTACTGATATTATAGGGATGTCCGTAGGCATCATAAGGGTCCATGAACATCATCGGGATCTTTCTAGTCTCAAAAGAATTTGACCAGTACACAGCCGGAATGGCTATCAAAAAAGTCGTGAAATAACCAACCAGAAGATTTAAAGTAACTACAACTGTATTGCCAAAGGGTCACCCGCTGAAGTATTTAAAGAAAACCAATCCATATCGAAGGATAAAAAACCGAGGCTGTTCTTTCCGGATCCAATTTGTTGAGTCGTTATCAACTTTTTCCAAAACTAACATAAAGGGGAAGGAGAGGGCAGATATTGAAATAAAAAGCCTACAATTGTTTGGTAGATGGAACTCACATAAAAGAATATGATGATTAAACATTTATTGGACATATTCCCCAATAACCCATTATTGTCGTCATGCCACGTCCGCAAGATAAAACAAATTTTAGTTACTAAAGGAACAATGAGTCGCCAACCAAAGAGGAAACCTGGAAAATGGAGCAAACTGGTAGAACACGACATTGACCAACTCTGTGGGCCACCACATGTGAGCCACCTATACCAAATGCCGTGTGAATAGCCCAACAAATATAAATGACATTAGCTGCACATAGTAAACAAATATATTGTTTTTCATTTTCATATCCTAAAACTTACTAATGGTAAAACAATAGTTGAAACGAAATTGCATGAAATGTGCATGGGAATGGACTCCACCTAGCATGTTGGATTGGTACATGCAAAATGTCACCTCCTGTGGTCCTCAAATGTAGTACACAAATATGAGGTTGGTGCATAAAAAGAAGTTGTCGATGAAGCAAGAATGGTAGTTGCTCGATGGTGGTATGCTGCTAACCTTCCATTTAATTTAATTTGACTTTATCTCCATACTATCAACCGGCGATTGAAGCAATGCTAGCCGTTGGACCAGGTTTCAAGGGTCTTTCATATCATGACTTGAGATGCCATCTCCTTATTAATTGTCTTAGTGAAATTAGAGAGTAACTTGCTGTTAGAATAATCACCACACGCACACAACAGAATACGTAAACAGTAAAGGAAATCAACACAGGAATTTACGTGGTTCCCCAAAACCGGGTACGTCCACGGGAGCACACAGAGTAGTCGTATATTGATGAGTCCAGCAACTAGGGTTTTACAATAGAGAGTATTTATATGTGGCCACTACTCCTATTCCAACCCTAACTCAACATTATAGCCTGAATACCTATAATGCCCTTGAAACACCGTTCACAGGCTTTTTAAGCCTCTCGGTATCGATACAGGTAAAACCCTGTATCGATACCCATACAATCTGTTCGCTCCTTGTCGCCTCGGTATCGATGCAGAGAAACACCTGTATCGATACCGACTCCTCCCAAGTGCTTCCCAACTTGCTTATCGATTCCGGGAACTTCTCAGTGCCTCTCATACACACCATATGGGCCACAAGTTCCAACAATCTCCACCTTGGCAAATATCCTCGCCCATTCAGAAAACAACTACATCGATCCAACAAGTTGTTGGGAGGACGCCTCCTTTCTAGCATCTGGAGACATTAACCAAGTCCAAGCAATGCTCGAACTTGTCCACAGTCACAATCTTTGTCAACATGTCAGCTGCATTCTCAGAAGTGTGCACCTTTTCCAATATCAAATCACCCGAAGCAATCAACTCTCTCACCTTGTGAAATCTCACGTCAATATGCTTGGTCCTCGCATGATACACCTGGTGCTTCGCCAAATAAATGGCACTCTGGCTGTCACAGTACAACTGCACTCCACCTTGATCTATGCCCAGTTCTTTCACCAAACCCTTCAACCACAATGCTTCTTTAGCTGCCTCAGTCACCGCCATGTATTCAGACTCAGTAGTAGATAGAGCAACTAGAGGTTGAACCATGGATCTCCAACAAATAGGCCCACCCGCAAGTGTAAACACATAACCCGTAGTAGACCTCCTGTCATCCATACCTCCAGCATAATCCGCATCCACAAACCCTACAACTGAAACCTGATCCTGCTTTGCAAACATAATCCCACGGCCTACAGTACCCCTCAAGTATTTGAACATCCACTTGACTGCCTTCCAATGCTCTCTGCCTGGATTGGCCATGTACTTGCTGACTGTGCTAACCGCGTGTGCTAAATCGGGTCTAGTACATACCATTGCATACATCAAACAACCAACTGCGCTGGCATAAGGCACCTTTGACATATCCTGAATCTCTTCCTCAGACTTCGGACACTGTGCTGTAGATAACCTGAAATGACTCGCCAAAGGTGTGCTAACAGGCTTAGCACTATCCATGCTGAACCTTTCCAACACTTTCATCACATAATCCTTTTGAGATAACCACAACTTCCCTGCTGACCTATCCCTGCAGCACCCAAATCCTTCATGTCAAACTCTTTGCCCAACAAAGATTTCAACCTGTTCACCTCAACCATACTCTTTGCAGCAATAAGCATATCATCCACATAGAGTAGTAAGAAAATACATGAACCATCATCAAGACTCTTAACATAGACACAGCAATCATACTCACAGCGTGTGAACCCAATCCGAATCATGTAGGAGTCAAACCTCTTATACCATTGTCTTGGAGACTGCTTCAGCCCATAAAGTGACTTCTTCAACCTACACACAAGATGCTCAGTCCCTGGCTGCATGAATCCCTCAGGCTGCTCCATGTAAATAACCTCCTCCAAATCACCATGGAGGAATGCCGTTTTCACATCCAGCTGCTCTAACTCCATATCATAGCTAGCCACCAATGCCAAGAGAATCCGGATTGAAGTATGCCTCACCACTGGAGAAAAGACCTCATCATAATCAATCCCCTTCCTCTGCGAGTACCCCTTTGCTACCAATCGAGCCTTGAACTTTTCCTTTTCCTTTTCAGACGCAGCTTCTTTCCTCTTATAAACCCACTTGCAACCCACTGTTTTCTTCCCTTGAGGCAGTTCTTTCAACTCCCAAGTTTTGTTCTTATGCAATGACTCCATCTCCTCCACCATGGCTTGCATCCATCTGTCCTTTTCAGAAGTAGTAATGGCCTCCTGAAAAGTAGACGGATCCCCACTGGTAGTGGACAATGCATAAGCAACCATATCCTCAAACCCATACCTCTCCGGTGGCTTGATAACACGTTTGGGTCTCCCTGTGGCTATGCTCTCCTGCCGCGCCTTCTGCTGTTGATCAAGCTGTTCCTTTGGTTGAGAACCACCTGTGTCTCCACCTATATCCGTGTCACCACCTGTGTCAGAATCACCCAGCTCAATCTGTATACCCAGCTGCTTGCTACTTTCCCCTGACTCAGAATTCTGTACCCCTTGATGTGCCTTGACCATTGAATCCTCATCAAATACCACATCTCTACTGATCACCTGCTTCCTTGCTTCTGGATCCCAAAGCTTGTACCCTTTCACCCCTTTTTCATACCCAATAAAGATACACTGTTTGGACTTCGCATCAAGCTTCGACCTCTCATTACCGGGAACATGAACATAGGCTGGACACCCAAAGATCCTCAAAACTGAGTAGTCAACTTCTCTGTCTGTCCACACCTCTTCCGCTACCTTTCCATTCAAAGCAATACTAGGCGACCTGTTTATCACAAACACTGCCATGCTCACTGCTTCTGCCCAAAACATTTTTGGAAGCCCTGCATTAAGTCTGATACACCGTGCTCTTTCTGCTATGGTTCTGTTCATCCTTTCTGCCACCCCATTCTGCTGCGGTGTCTTTCGAACTGTCCAGTGTCGCTGAATCCCATGCTCCTCACAAAACCTCAGAAAATCCCCATCCTTGTACTCTGTCCCATTATCTGTCCGGAGGCACTTAATCCGCTTCCCAGTCTGATTTTCCACCTCAGCTTTCCACATTTTGAACGTTGCATAAACCTCAGACTTGTGTCGCAAGAAGTAAACCCAGACTTTCCTCGAATAATCATCGATAAAGGTCACGAAATACAGAGATCCCCCTTTCGAGGCTACCCTCACTGGCCCCCAAACATCAGAATGAATGTAGTCAAGAATGCCCTTTGTTCTGTGAGTAGCATTCCTAAACTGCACCTTACACTGCTTCCCCAGAACACAGAATTTACAGAACCCCACTTTGCACGATTTCACCCCTTTCAGCAGATTCCTCTTATGTAGCTCCAACATCCCACGTTCCCCCATATGCCCCAACCGCATATGCCAAAGAATGGTATCATCAGTATCAACCGTTGTGGTGGCAGCAGCTCCACCTACAACTGTACTCCCTGTCAGCATGTAAATATTACCAGGAACTTTGGAACCCTTCATTATCACCATGGCACCCTTCGTCACCTTCATCACTCCACCTTCTGTTTTGCACCCACAGCCATTGGAGTCTAAGGTTCCCAACGAAATTAGATTTTTCCTCAATTCTGGAACATGTCTAACATCACCCAAGGTTCTCACAACACCATCAAACATCCTGATTTTAATTGTGCCTATTCCTATGACTTTACACGATGCATCATTACCCATAAGAACATTACCACAATTCACTGACCTGTAGGTGTCAAACCACTCCCTGTTAGGGGACATGTGATAAGAACATGCTGAATCCAGAATCCATGAGTCTGCCAAGTGATCCGGATTGGCAGAGACTGAAAGCATATCACCATCTTCAGAATCATCCTGCTCCACCACGTTTGCAGAATTCGATGGTCCATCTTTCCTATCCCCTGCCTTTGCCCTTCTGCGGACAATTTTTCTTGAAGTGACCCGGTTCATGACACCTGTAACACTTCAACTCAAAACCTGCCTTCGATTTCGATCTCCCACGCTCAACAGATTTTCCCCTCTCCACCCTTCTGCCCCGTTCCTCGTACCCTTTCACCACCAGTCCTTCACCCTGTACTGACTCAGTCTGTAACCTGCGCTGATTATAGGCCAGAAGGGCTGCAGTAACTTCCTCCAGTTCTAGGGTTTCTTTCCCCCAGAGTAGAGTGGTAACGAGATTATCCAGAGAACCCGGTAAAGAGGATAGCAACATCAGAGCCTGATCTTCCTCTTCGAATATTACTTCAATCCGCAATAAATCACTAACAATCTGATTGAACGTATTGATATGCTGAATTAGGTCAGAACCCTCGACCATCTTCAGCCCGAATAATTTTTGCTTCAGAAACAGTTTATTAGTCAAGGACTTCGACATATACCTGCTCTCCAGCTTCGTCCAAACCCCATCCGGCGAATCATCGCCGATCACGTGATACATAACTTCGTCTGCAAGACACAGACGAATCGTACTCACGGCCTTTGCCTGCAAATCTTCCCAATCATCGTTGGACATCTGCTCTGGTTTCTTGGACGCCTCGCTCAACGCCTTCGACAAACCCTGCTGCACCAGCAGATCCTTTACCCTCTGTTGCCACAGTCCGAAATTACCAGTCCCGTCGAACTTTACAACATCGAACTTAAACACAGATGTATTCCCCACCATTGTTCTTCGTGTGATTCAATCCGCGTGAATAAACCCGCGCTCTGATACCACTTGTTAGAATAATCACCACACGCACACAACAGAATACGTGAACAGTAAAGGAAATCAACACAGGAATTTACGTGGTTCCCCAAAACCGGGTACGTCCACGGGAGCACACAGAGTAGTCGTATATTGATGAGTCCAGCAACTAGGGTTTTACAATAGAGAGTATTTATATGTGGCCACTACTCCTATTCCAACCCTAACTCAACATTATAGCCTGAATACCTATAATGCCCTTGAAACACCGTTCACAGGCTTTTTAAGCCTCTCGGTATCGATACAGGTAAAACCCTGTATCGATACCCATACAATCTGTTCGCTCCTTGTCGCCTCGGTATCGATGCAGAGAAACACCTGTATCGATACCGACTCCTCCCAAGTGCTTCCCAACTTGCTTATCGATTCCGGGAACTTCTCAGTGCCTCTCATACACACCATATGAGCCACAAGTTCCAACACTTGCTAAAGTGAAAAACTCATGGAAGAATTATGGATGCTCAATTATGTTGGATGGATGGCTGAGCCAAAATCAAATGCTGGTGATAAATTTTATTGTTTATTGTCCTAAAGGGACTACGTTCTTCAAGTACATTGATACATCAGGGTTTGTTAAAGACTCAGATACATTGTTTGGTATTTTTAATGAGGTTGTTGAAGGGACCATGTAACGTTGTGCAATTTGTTATGGATAATGAGGTTGCTTATAAAGCGGTGGGAAAGAAGTTTCAAGCACATTACGGATGCTTCTATTGGCCTCCTTGTGCGGCTCATTGCTTGGACTTGATGGTGGAGAATTTTGCAAAGCCTAAATACTTTCCGCACATAGATGCTACTATCGGAAAGGCTATAAAGGTATTTCAATACATTTATATTTATGATTTTATGAATGTTGCTCAATTTTATTTAATACGGATCTTAAGAATTGTGATTATTACTTTTGCAGGTAACTCAATACATTTATAATCATGCATGGGTTGTGAACTTAATGAGGAAAGACTTCACAAATGGTAGAGACTTGTGTCGCACCGGTGTCACAAAGTTTGCTACATACTTTTTAAGTCTTTAATGCATTATGAATTTCAAGAAGGAACTTAGACAAATGTTCACTAGTGATAAATGGCTTGGGTCTCAATCTGCTAAAGATAATGTTGGGAAAGAAGTTGCTAAAATTATGTTGGAGGATGGAGAGTTTTGGTCAAATTTTCAACTTGTGGTGAAAGTTAGTGAACCCTCGGTGAGGGTTATTCATCTAATGGATGGTGATGAAAAGCCTGCAATGGGATACTTGTATGAAGCAATGGATGAGGCGAAAGAAGAAATTAAAGTGAGCTTAAACAATAGGATCTCTCTGTACAACCCATACACTAGAGTGGTGGATGCCAGATGGGATAGGCAGCTTTATAGCCTTCTTCATGTAGCACGTAGTTTTCTCAATCCCCGGACATATTTTAGGCCCTCTTTCATAAAAAAAGAAGAAGTTGCTGGAGGAATGATTCGAGCTCTTACAGTCTTGGTGCCAGATGATCATATTCATATGCAAGAGCAAATAAGTTCAGAAATAGAGGAATACAAGCAATCAACAGGTGACTTCGGTTTGCCCCTCGCTATTTGTCAACGAGAAAAACTAAATCCAGGTAAACCTTATATATCTTTAAAATCTATGACATGCCTATTTCAAATTTTTAGTTGTTAATCTTACATCTTGTCTTGCAAGTTAAATGTTTGTTTAGTAAATGGGCAAGTTTCCAAATTTTAGTTCCATGGTGGGAGCAATTCGGCCCCGATCTACAAAAGTTTGCTATTCGAGTATTTAATCAATGTTGTAGTGCAACTGGATGTGAAAGAAACTGGAGCACGTTTGAGTTCATTCATTCTAAAAGCCGAAATAGACTAGAGCACAAAAAACTCAATGATTTAGTCTACGTCCATTAAATTTGAAACTTCGAGAAAGGTATTATTTCAAAAAATGTTGCTCAATTTTTATTTAATGTTTCGAATATGGATCTTATGAATTGTGATAATTACTTTGTAGATTTATAAAGTGAAGGAAAGATACACTTGATCCGATTAGTGTTGAGAACATAGATGTGTTGGATGATTGGGTGTGTGAAGAACCTAGTCTACTTGATAAAGATCAGGATATTGCATGAGAGATTATTGAATCACCATCTTTAGAAGGATCGACTTTGGAGAGTCAACCTCTCTTTGATGATGTTGCTGATGATTTTCCAATTGAGAATATGTCCCACTATGCTTGGGATATTGAAGGAGAAAATGATCCTTATGTTTATGTTGAATGACGTCCTATGTCTTTTTATATGTACTTCTTAAGTCTCTTTTGGAGAATTTTGTTTTGCGTGTCTTTTGGAGAACATTGCGTGTCTTTTGGAGAACATTGAGTGTGTTTTGTTATCCTGAACAATTGTTTGTTTTGCATCTCATTATAGTTTATTTTATGAAAAATTGGATGATATGAGAAATAATTTTGATTTATATATATGTAGCTAGTATCACTAAATTTGAAATTGTATCCGGTACCGGTACCAGGAGGAAATCCGGTACCTTGGCCGGGACAGGATTCAGAACCTTGGTAGAAATGGTTTTGTGAATGTTACTTCTTCATTCTAGAGGACAGCATAAAACAAGTTTACAAGAGCAAATATGGATCGAGTAAAGCTTTCAATCATACATGGCAAAAACATAATCTTTTTCACAAAACTGCAAGGTAAGCAAGAATTTTTTTTCAAGAAGCCATAGGGTTGCTGCCCTTGCAAACAGGAGTTGTTGTTATGAGTCTGATCTGTCTGAGGTTCTTTCCATGTGCGCGTAGGCCCATTCTGCTGGGGAGTATGTACAAAGTCCACCACATTACATGGACCCAAGATACATTGAATGACTCATATCCACTTAAAAGGCTAAGCCTTGTACGTGGTGAGCCATCCAATTGTATATTAAGGTCCAACTCTTTTTTTCCAATTTCCACAGATGTTTCTAAGAATCTTCCCCTTATGTGTGAACCATGCATTGGGCCTAGCTCCCCTTCGATTTGATCCACTTGACTCATCCTTAATTCTTGATCTTCTCCAACATCGTGTCTGAACCTAGGCTTATTTATTGCACCCACTCCATCAAGAGCCACCATACCCTACAAGAGCTCCTTTGCTTGCCACAGCCACCTGCCGCACGCACCAGGAAGTTTTCTTGCTCCATTGAGAGTTACAATGGATTTTTCCTGCTCCTCCGAGAGTTTTCGTACAAACCCACAACCACCGATGCTTCCAGGAGAGTCCATCCCTAGATCGTCAGCCATCGACTTTGATACCTCTTGTTGGGAGTCTGATCCGCCTAAGGTTCTTTCCATGTGCGTATAGGCCCAACCAGCTGGGGAGTATGCACAAAGTCCACCACATCACATGGACCCAATATACATTGAATTACCCATATCCACTTAAAAGGCTAAGCCTTGTAAGTGGTGAGCCATCCAATTGTATATTAAGGTCCAACTCTTTTTCTATTTATCCGATGTGGGACTCATTCTTCACACATGTTTCTAACAGTTGTAATGGTACCTTATGAATCAGGGATCTTCTAAAAATTTATATACCCAGCTTGAGTATAATAAACAAATAATTTATATATCCTTCTTGTGTACATCAAGAAGAACCAAATCCACCAAGCACTAGAACAAACAAATAATTTATATATCCTTCTTGTGTACATCAAGAAGAACCGAATCCACCAAGCACTAGAACTATGGCATGCTCTTGATATTAAAAATTCTGCTGAGGCAACTCCGTTTGCTGTTTTGATTTCTTCATTTTCCTTCTCCTTTCCTGATTTTCGTGTTTTATTTACAAACTTTTTAAAGAAGTTGAAAAACCCATATTGCTTTCTTTAACCTTCCTTTTTTAGGGGGGAAAAAAAAACATGACGCAAATCCGAAAATGAAATACTATTTACAAATTATGACAGTTTTTTTTTTTTATCAGAGAGAGAAAGGGGGGGGGGGGGGGGGGGGGGGGAGAGAGAGAGACACACCTGTACATGTAAATGACACCTCTAGGGTGCAAACAGCCCATGCAGAGGAAGCAAGACCTTAGAAAGTGAGCGGTCTCGATGAAATCAGCCGAGTTACGCCGGAGGTTACAAGGTGAGAATGTGGAGGCAGCCAAGAACCAATGATCTATGCGGCCCCTAACGCCGGCGCAGTCACTAAAAGGATCCTCGCCGATATTTGGCTCCAAGGTAAACTCGGGACGGGGTCTCTCAGCCAACAACATCTTCTTCTTCTTTTTCTTCTTTGCTTATCTCTCTTCACACTTCACACTTCACACTAAAAAGGTAGCCATGAAGTCGTCGAAAATCTGATGCGAAAGTGTTTCCGATTCCAGAGTTCGACTGGTGGAGGCATGTGGAGATCGAGAGGCATCCCAGTACAGTACCTCACCCCCTTGGCGTTGTCCTCATTTTCCTTCGAGTCGGGCTCCTCACAATTTCCAAAGACAGGGTCGACAGTGAACGATCTTCGCTAGGGATACTGTCGGACAGCCACCGACAGGTATTCGCACCACCGGACGGCTCGCTTCATTTTTCTCGACTCTTTCCGAAAAGTACTCTGATTGGGGTCTTCACTAACAAAAAAAACTGTTTTTTTCAAACACTGAGATAAGTCATTCTCTAATAATACATCACATAAAAAACTGTGAAAAATCAATTTTTCAAAAAACTGAATTAGTGGAACACCCCGTTATACTGATATACTCCCTCCATCCACTTGTTAGTCCATAAATTATACTATTCATGTTCCATAAAGATTGTCCTCAAAAGTCAAAAATCAAAAGACTAGAGTATGCTAATTACTATTTTTTTAACACATTTTCTAAAATTTAAATTACCGGCTCATGTTGTCCCCATAAATCATAATTGAACGGTAAAAGGAGAAATTCATACTTTTCAAGGTGCGATTATACTATCCCCATAAATAATTGGAATTCCCACACAAACTCGGATGGAGGAGGGAGTATGTTTGTTTAGGAAGTATTTTGGTTTGACAATTGTTTACCTGTGAACCTAACCGTGTCATGCCAAGTCAAAACTCCAGAGAATAGTGACTAAGTTTGAGTGTCTGTAATGCCCCGAATTCGAACACGTTAATAAAATATTTTTCAAAATGATTTCATTAAATAAAAGTCAATTTCTTTAGATAACAACGAAAGCATAGTTTGATTTCATTAACTTAAACGAAATACATTAAATTTTAAAATAAGATAACAACTTGAAATCGAATTTCAAGAAGGAATAGAGCAATCACTAATATAAAATCTAGGGTTTGACATCTTTTGTCCTCTAGTAGGTCCACCTTTAGCATCCATCAACATTCGACAATTCCTTCTTATTCTTGGAATGACATTTCCGTTCCGTCTTCGATATCTAGCATGAAAAGCCAGGGTACGAATACCATGAGCAAATGACGCTCAGCAGCTAAAACCTACCCGAACCCTTATTTAACAAGTAATACACAGTTTGATATAACGAAGACATAACATTACGGAACAAATAAATTGATTCAATATCAAGCTCCAACATAGTGAAAGCTACCTCAAAAAAATAAAACTCTCCATCAATCATAGTACTTTACCCATCCCATTGTTCACCATTCTTTCCAAATTATTAACATGTTATGATCGACACGTTTTCGTTTCCCAGATTATCACGGAGTTCCATCTTTGCTCGTCACGAATTTCGAATTCCAACCATCATAAGGATCAATTTTCCAATCAACAAGCATTCAGCTTTCCATCATTTCAAGATTCACATACAGCGCATAAGGATGTACATTCAGCACATATCTTTGAGACGTACATACAGCACGTGAGGTTGTATATACAGCACATTGCCTCGGGATGCATATACAGCACATAGGTATATCCAATACCGCATAATTCCTCAATTTCATTATCCTTGGCTGACTGCCAATCATCAAACTTAAACTCTGCGGGATGGCCTCCCCAACCGTTATCAACCACGTCCACCGTTGACTCTCCAAATCAAATACCACTCATGAACCAAATGTCCGTCTAAGTTAATGAGTAACCACCAATGAACAACAACTATATTAATAACCACATTTTAACCAATACAAGAGGGATTCATGTGATACTGATAATAAGGAGTCATGGAATTCATAGTGAAAACATGTAAGCAACACAACTTGTTGTAAACAAATTTACACAATGCATAAAGAGCTCAAGTGAACAATATTAACGCAATTCAAGAAATATCATTAGTATTCCACACCATACATTCCGATAGCACATACACACAACATTTAAACACAATATTATCCAATTATATGTACATTCAAATATATTTAGGGAGATAGGTTTAACTACCTTGGATCCGTAGTTGTAGTGCGTCACGATACCTTTGTTAAATAGGCGAGCTAAGGGTCCTTGAACTCCGGACCTAATATTAGCAGAGGGAATGAAAAGAGCCGACGGATAACAAAAAGAGCCGACCAAGTGAAATAGTTATTCTATTTAATATATGATAGACATATAAACTCAATTATCCAAGTCATTTTTTACAACTTTTTTTTTGTTCAATTCGCTACCACAACTAGCACAAATGAATGCCAATATCGAAATGTTAACAACATTGTGTCAACTTCCTATAAAACCCAAATGTTTTGGAATTGGAAACTCGTTTTCTTTGGGACCGTCATAATTAAAAGCTAAAATAGAAGATCAATATCCTCATTCTTGAAAAAAATTAATGCTCCTTGGCATAAACAATTGACGGTCCTAATTATCCATCCATAAACTGTTATCAGGAAAATTAATTACAAGACTTACTGTAATAATTCGGTTGTGGATATCATAATAACATTACTTGGGTTCAATTGATGAAATATATTCTACAGTTGCTCGAGCAATTTCTGCACTTCCTTATTGTAGCGCTCAATTCCAGCTACCTCGCATGTCAGATGGAAGCGATACAGTAATTATACTTGACTAAATCTCGATTGTAGAAGAAAAACAGATGATTATTTAGATCTTACAAATTAAGTGCTTTTTCTGGGGTAATTTAACCCTTTAAAATCAGGGTTGTCCCTGAGACCAGGTTTAGAAAGAACAAGCCAATAGGAATCCCAGTCAGTTCTTCTTAATAATTTTATATACTTAAATAACTTCTTCCTCCTTTGGACCATTGCTTGAAGACCGACCCTTCCGAGAGTGTTTGTCCCATAGAACATTAATCAGAATTAGAACCTCGTCATCAAAGAAGCAACAGAAAGGAGGCTAGAGATGTGTAGCATAGTCACAAATGCAGAAGAGGGCTGGGAGAGTTTTTCAATTGTCTCAAAATTTCAGGAACTGATCATTCAAGAAGTACTTGAGGAAATATCAGAATCCATGACAATCTAGGAACGTGGCGATAAGGAAAGGAATTTACGAGGGGGATGAAAATGATATGGTGCCACTGTGAATTACTCCACAATATACAATGAAATTCACAGCATTAGAATTCACCTTGTCTATCAGTTTCACAAAATAAAAAACAAAATTCTAGGAAATTAGAATTGGTGGATTGGAGACTTTCTCGAGGAGGCTCCACACATTTGTTTATAGTATTGATAGATAGATGGATAGATTTGAAAGCATTGCCTTGGCAAGAATGTAGTGGACAATTTCATACAAGACCCGCCCAGCTGTTAATCCAAAATAACATGAAAAATTGGCTGAAATGGGGAAATTTGGTCCACATATCACCTTCTTGTGTAAGCAAAAAAGAAAAATTTAAAAGTTAGGGAGTTACTGTTTATAGTTCGACCAATTTTATTTTTAAACTTAACCAGATTAGTAGAGCGAGTTTGTTGGGGCCGGTGTGAACAGAATTTGAAGGAGTCAAGCATGCATGTAGGAGTGAATTAAGGTTGTGAGGAGTTTTAGACCAAGAATAGTACGTAAGAGAAAACTGGTGTTCTTATAATTAGTTGGGAGCCTTTGTGATTTGATTAGAGAAGTTGCGGCCAAGTGAGAACTGCGAGGAAGATATATCGCATGCAGAGGAGGGTTTGGAGCCGGTAAACCGATTCCGGATGATTTTCGTTGTATCGGTATGATCAACTTCTCTGTCTTGTTTTTCTTTAATTTCTTATTGGATCTTATGGAAAAGACAAGGAAAAGTAGGGAAAACTATAAAAATAATTTCCCACCCCATTTGGAAAGTGTTGTGCCCAATTAAGGTCAACCACAAGTAAAACAAAGACACAAAATTTACATAGTTCCTCAATTGTGTACATCCACGGGTGTATCGGCGGCTGTTTATTAATATTAGAATACCAAGATTTTACATGCATGGGAGTAACAAACGGGTCCTTCCCATGGTCGATCACAATGTTCACGTTGTGGGTGTCACTAACATTGCAAAAATGGTACTTGTACAACCATTTATCTCCAACCATTTATAACCCCTTCACATACATGTGGGTCCCACACCCATAATTGTGTGTGGGCCCTACGTGTATGTGAGGGATTGTAAATGGTTGGAGATGAAATGGTTGTACATATACTTGTTCCTGACATTGGTGCCTATGTATGCGGGTGTGGTGGTCGGAGTCGGTGGGTGCAGCGATCGTACGGAGGCTGAGTTAGGTGTGGTGTTTCTTTTTTTTTTTTTTTTTTTTATCCCAGTACTTCTATTTTCTTGACATGGGTCATCTTCGTAGTGACCTCAATTGTGGGCCCTTTGAAATCTTCACTTGGGATCTATCTTACAGTGTATTCTCCAAATGATATTGCCCATCCGTATAAATGGTAACCGATCATATGGCTACCAATGTCCAATTAATTTTATTTTTTATATGAATGATCTACTCAACATTTCCAACTAATTGTACGGTTTCAATCACAAATACAAATTTCAAATGGTCCATAATTGAGCTCAATACGGGGGTATTAGGGACTTGGGTCACTACAGGTACCCCAAATCCCTGTTTTCTTTGTTTTTACTTAGATTTTTCTTCATTTTTTGGTATTCGGTGGTCGATCTATGCTTGCCGCTGCGATTGGGGTTTGTTTATACCCAAATTGGCACGAAATCACAATAAGGCAGAAATCATTATTTTTGGACTAAATTGGGCTTAGCAAATTAAAGAGGTCAATGGACCACATTAATCTACAAAGCCCAATTTAATTTTAATTATATTGGCCCATTTATATCTTTTTGGGTCATAGAAGAATTTGAATGGAGGCCCATGATTAACCCATATGGGTGCACCAGAAATCTATTCTAATATATAAAGGGGGAGCTAACTTTTTGGTGTGGATTAGTTTTGAGACTGACTCACATTTTTCCCTTCCCACAATTCCCTCAAGAATATTTTAATTACAAGTTAAATGTTCCTTACGTCAGTTATTTTGATGGGCTTATTGTAAAACCCCAGTGAAAACTACCCAAAAAACTGCCCCCTTCCTCAACATCTCCCACTTTCCCCAACCAGGAAATCTCATTGATTCACTGCCGACCAAAATCCAATTGCTTCACTGCTGATGCTAGACAACCGAGCAAGAGAATCTAAATGATGCTGATCTCTGCTATTCTCTTTCATCCACTTCAATGTCGGAACCCGAGTGACATAGGTGCAAGTGCAAAACACTTCAGGGCTTTGTCCAATACTTGTCCACTTTCCAGTGTTCATAGTTGATTTTGTAGACAAATTTTGACAATTTGCCTTACTGGGATTTGGTTTTGTACGACATTTTTAAGTTTCCTGTATTTTTGCCGACTTCAGAGCTTTGTCCAATTAATACTTGGTCCAATTTCCAGCGTTCATAGTTGAAGGCTTGAAGTCGCGCACTGCGGAGCGGACACGGCCGAAAAGCAAGTTGGGTTTTGCATTGTGCGTGGGTTTCTCTCCATTTGATACAAAAAGATCTTATTTGTTGTCAGGTAATGTATATGTTTTTTATTTCGTTATTTTTGCAACCTCGATAACCAAAGAAAAAAAAGAAAAGAAAAGAAAAGTAACTTTATTTTTTGATCGCCTATTGTCTTTTACATATGGTAGCTAGAAACTAGAAAGGGTTAAGTCACAGGGGGAGAACATGGTAATTCGGCTTAGTTTCTTTTGTCTTCAAGTTTATTGATTTACTATATTTTTCTTCTCTACAAATAGATGGCTTGGTTGAGAAAAAAATCAATTGTGCACGAATCGCACCCATTGCGTGAGTAAACTCAACTTGCACACATGATTAATTTTATGCATATTTTTTCTCAAAATTCGACTTGCACACGCATTGCGTGTGCCCCGACCTCTAGTGGAGAGAAATGGGGATCATGGATTTGCCCCATCTATTCTAATATATAAAGGGGGAGAAGGCTTTTGGTGTGGATTAGTTATGAGACTGGCTCACATTTTCAGTTTCCAAAATTGTCCAACACAAAACAGAATTTCACAATCCAAAATTTCTCATTTCCGGCAACTTCCAGGGATAAATACAGAACACAAACAATTACTACACGATTCATATCCGTAACTGCCACAGCCACTATGTAACTGCTGCACGTCTACCACTTTTCAATTAGGTCTCTCTTCCTCTTGCTCTTCCTTTCACTTTTCAAGTCTAATTTTGGAACTTCTGAGGGCCGCTACAAAAGTGATTCATGGTATTTTATTATATATTCTTTTGTGATATGTTTTCATATTCTCCCTCCTCCTGATGTGTTGTACCATGATATTCTATGTAACATTAGTTTCTTTTTCATTTTGCAAAAATCCTAATTGATAGCACTAATTAGTAGTAATTAGTCATGTGAATGATGATATTTCTCTGTGAAATCGTGCATTTTATTTGAACTTTTAATGATGATAAAAATATCTTCAATTTGTGTAGATGGAACAAAAATGCCACAGATGAAGGCACAATGTCTATATTTGATTGACTTATTTATCAATCTTTTCAGTGAGAATACAGGTGCCAAATCTGCCAACTAAAAAAAATATAAAATATCGGAAAAAGCCGAATCTTATGTTGTTACGCACTTCTTCAACAAAAAGTGAGAATACCGATGCCGAGTCTAACGACCAAAAGAATTTAGAATATCGTAAAGCTTAAAAGAAAAGCACCTGAATTGAAATTTTGTTATGCACTTCTTAAAAACAGTCAGAAAATAAAGTAAGAGAGCCAGTGCCGAGTGTAGAAAAAAAAAAGACATAAGCTACAAAAAAGTTTCAAAAATTAGAAAGACCAAAAAGATAAGAGTATGTATTAGTTGATTATGTGCAATCTGTCACAAAACATTGCTTAAATATCTAAAGATAGCTTCTTTCTAAAAAGAGAAAGGATACAATGCCCTCGATCAAACGATAAGCCGGACACATGGCGAGCTCTGGAACAAGCTCTTCAACATATATATCAAACCTTTTTTTTTTCACCCAATGTACAAAATATCTTCCTTTGGAAATATGTTGAGCAAAATTTGGAGGCATAGTATGGGTTTGGGATTTCGATTGTATTGGTACATGCGCGTGATGTTAGGGTTTGTCTACCGGGGTTAATCTTGCAATGTTTTCATAACATTGGCAATAGATGGAGAAGAGGGCTAGGTCCTTCATTGACATCTTGATGATCTTGGTCTATATTTCCTTGGAAATTTCCTCTGGAAGTTGGACCCAGAGGGTAATGAAGCATACGATTCATTGATGCAAATGTTTTGTTCACCAGACACACTCACTTTTGGGAATGTGTTGAGGAAAATTTGGTGGCCTATACTGGGAATGAAATGTAAAATCAAATGGGTACAAATGCACACTACTATGTTTTATTTTTTATATTGGATTTAGCTATTTTCCAATTAAGTAACACAGTAGGGGGAGCAATGTCCCTATATCCTAAAAAAAACTCTTCGTAGTCATCCTCCTTGCCTCGGATGTTGTTTCTTTGTTATTTTCCGTAACAAGCAACCTCATCGTCCTAGAGAGTAAGGAAAATAATGCTCCACTTGTGTCAACTTTTTGTATTTCAGAGTCCTGAAGTACTGTTGAGACCTATCAATGAGCTATATCTAAGAACGAAACCAGGATATTTCCTACTTGAGGTGCTATATGGCATATGCCTAAATGGCCAACAAAATAAATGAAAGAAAATTCAACTCTTTTGATTGTGGCAAACTATTTAGGGATCGAGGAGACTGATGCCAGAAGTTTTCCACGGTCAGGAGAAAATGGTTATCCAAATCCAACACACCGACTTTGCCGTCAAGATTTATGTTGGTCATTTCGACAGATGCAATGTTGCTCCTTATGTAGGAAATGTTTTGATATCGTTGTAGATGGCTCGACGATAGGCCTTAACAATATTTTAGTACTATGAAATATGAAAATTTGGCTGAAGTAGAGAATTAGTTCCCTTACCCTCTATGATGATGAGGTTGCATGTTGCGGTAAATAGCAAGGAAACGACATACAAGACAAGTAGGATGAGTTTGAATAGTTCTTTTCTGGGTGTAAGGATTCTGTCTCCCGCTACTGCATAACTTATGGAAAACAGCTGCATTCAATATGAAAATAGAACTTAGCCGTACGCACTTGCAGCTGTTTGATTTGACATTCTGTTCATGTTATTAGCCTGCAAATCTTCCTCAATACATTTCCAACATTGACTATATATATATGGAGAATGTAAATTTCGTGAATCATATGCTTCATCATCCTTTGGGTAGCCAGGAAATATAGACCGAGACCATTAATAGGTCTATGACGAACTACAACACACACCCCTATTTGGATTTATACCGTATGCACCTCTAAAATGTTACGAGTTTTTAGTACAAAGTTTACGATACCAAAGGGTTTCCAATTCATATCGGAGAGAACAACAAACATAGGTTGCGAGGCCTATCAGCTGTTTTCCATAATATCATGGAATAGATGATGAGCCTACGTTCCGGGATACAAACTTAGAAAATGTGACCAATTAACCAATCAGCCAAACTACTTCTTACAAATAAGATCTTCTTTTCGTTGTCGTTCCTCTTGTCGCCACATGGAACATTCTGAAAACTAGTGGCATACTGGACATTAAACATTCATCCTCTTCCGAGTACGAACTCGCCATACTAGACTTCAATGCTGGCTCTATACGTAGGGATCGAAATAGTTCGAATAATATGTTATAATTTTTAATGAAAATGTTATGAGTTTCATTCCTCAAAAATTACAAGAAGCAAATGTTATGATTCCTAACGAAAATATTATGAATCATATTGCTGAAAAGTTGCAAGTTTATAGTGTCAATGACACGCACTAAAATGTTATGAATTTTTATGAGGTGACACAATTTGAATCACATATTTGGTGTATATGGTACACTGAAACGAGTTCTCTGTACCGCCTATTCCACCGTCCATCTCTTCAATCAAAGGTCTAGATTTTAAATGAACTCTTCAATTTATTTAAAATATTCCGGAGAATTCTGGAAGAGTTTATTTAAAATTTGGACTATTGAAAACACTTTTAGACTATTGGGATGCATATTAGAGGGTGTAGCGCGAAAGGGGGTGCTATAGTGTCACGCCTCTATTTCCAACATATCCAACATAAGAAATAGACATTTCCCAAAAAGAAAACATAATAACTTCAAACATTAGTTCCGATAATCTCACCACAATATTCCACAATTGAGTTCAATACCCACGTTTCCGAATCCCTTGAGACAACATAAGATCAATAAGTCATTATTCTTCCAAATAAAAAAGGTGATTAAATAGAGTTACAAATTTATCTCCCCAAAACAATGTTCATGAGATAATCAAATAACTCCTCTTGTATGCTTCAAAAGATCATGCACTTCAAACACTCCAAATCATACTCGATTTGTACCTGAAAATAGAAGGGTTGAGCTACACTAGTGAAGTAGACAAATCTTATACAATTGCTAAATGCAAATGTGATGATATAAAAGAAAACAACGGAAACATTATATCAAAATTCAATCATGTAGTTGAGTCCAAAGACTCTCATATGAAAACACCATATCTCTTAGGTGTAAAAAATATTGCATAAGTACCCAACGTGTCCCACAAGTATCCATGTATCCCACAAGTGTCCATTTTCGTCCTTGTACACATTTCGTGTTCATTTCATTTGTGTATTCCACAAGTGTCCATTTCCGTCCATGTGATGATATGAGCATTGAATGTCAATGACATACAAGAAAACAACGGAAACATTATATCAAAATTCAATCATGTAGTTGAGTCCAAAGACTCATATGAAAACGCCATATCCCTTAGGTGTAAAAAATATTGCATAAGTACCCAATGTGTCCCACAAGTATCCATGTATCCCACAAGTGTCCATTTCCGTCCATGTACACATTTCGTGTTCATTTCATTTGTGTATTCCACAAGTGTCCATTTCCGTCCATGTGATGATATGAGCATTGGATGTCAATGATATAAAAGAAAACAACGGAAACATTATATCAAAATTCAATCATGTAGTTGAGTCCAAAGACTCTCATATGAAAACGCCATATCCCTTAGGTGTAAAAAGTATTGCATAAGTACCCAACGTGTCCTACAAGTATCCATGTATCCCACAAGTGTCCATTTCCGTCCATGTACACATTTTGTGTTTATTTCATTCGTGTATCCCACAAGTGTCCATTTCCGTCCATGTGATGATATGAGCATTGGATGTCAATGATATAAAAGAAAACAACAACGGAAACATTACATCAAAATTCAATAATTTAGTTGAGTCCAAAGACTCTCATATGAAAACACCGTATCCCTTAGGTGTCAAAAATATTGCATAAGTACCCTACGTGTCCCACAAGTATCCATATATCCCACAAGTGTCCATTTCCGTCCATGTACACATTTCGTGTTCATTTCATTCGTGTATCCCACAAGTGTCCATTATATCAAAATTCAATCATGTAGTTGAGTCCCAAAACTCTCATATGAAAACACCATATCCCTTAGGTGTAAAAAATATTGCATAAGTACCCAATGTGTCCCACAAGTATCCATGTATCCCACAAGTGTCCATTTCCGTCCATGTACACATTTTGTGTTCATTTCATTCGTTAGATTCACATCAGAGTATTGGAGGATTTGTCATCCTCTTTCTGAGTCTTTTGGGCGTCATGGAACCCTTTATTCCGAGTCTTATGAGCCTCGTGGAACCCTTCCTAGTAGCAACACACCGATTGGTGGTCCTAGTGACTTATCTCATTCTTTATCATTTGACATTTCGTTCTTCTCAATTTACAAGTGTCCGTTCATATCATTTTCAATTTGTTCGTGTGTCCATCATATAACGCCCCTACGTGTCAAACGAATGTCTATAGAGCATCATTCATCGTACTTGGATAACAATTAACAATACAAGTTAAAAATGCATTGAAAGTCCTCAAGGTGAAATCAAGCGTATTACGAAGAATTATGCAAAGCGGAAACCAAACAAGTACCAAGGAAGGATCATGACCGAAAACAAAGACGGGAGAGTATGCAGTAAAAACCGTCTGGACGAGAAATTCTGCAAGCAGCAGTCACGCATAGCTGCAACAGAATTCTGATGGGTTCTCAACAAACAAGGTTCAAAACCAAGATTTCTTGCAACCAATAACTAAAATAAAAGTAGGGAGAGGGAGTTTATCAATGGATAACAACAATTTCAAGGAATCAAGGGTTAATTTCAACTTATAGACCCTAGATTTATAGACTTCCACTCAAAGTTTAAAAGAAATAGAATCAAACATGAATATTGCTACACACACATAAACACTAAGAAAAAGTGAAAGGAATCCCTACGTTGAACGGATTAGAACTCCAACAATCCTCTCGAATAACTTGAATCCCACCTAAAAATGGCTTCCCTGAGCTAATACCCGTGAAACCCGAGCTCCAATGGCGTGAGAATGAAGGGGTTTTGAGTGTGGTAGGAGAATCTAGTGATCAGGAGGGGAAGAAATTTGGGGAAGAACAAGAGAGAGAGAAAGAGAGAGAGAGAGAGAGAGGGCTGGCCTTTTGGGAGAGATGAGAATGAATTTTCTCTCTCTAATGTGTCACAATTAAGTCCGAACTTCACACATTAACCCCCCCTTTCAACATTTAATGCAATAACATAAATCCCCACCCTCGAATTCTATAATACACACCTTGGTGTCTATTGTAATGCACATTTAGAAGCTAGCTCCCAATGAAGTTCAATATTGAAGCGATAGCTGAAAACCACTGCCCTTTTCTATAATTACCAAACAACCAAAGTAAGTCATTTTGCATTTTTTTTTTGAACGACAAAAAAGAATTTTATTAATCTTTGAAAACGGATTACAAAGATTAAAGGGAGCCGAGGATGCAGCATCACAATGCCTAGAGATATCCCATTTTGCGTTGGGATTACAAAGATTCGAAGTCATTTTGCATTGGTGACAATGAGGCTTAAATTTTCTTTCAGTTCTTCAAATAAAATAAGAGCTACATACGTTAGGTTACTGTGAATATTTTCAATTCAATTGGTTCAACTGACAACATTCTTTGACAACATTCTTCATCTGAGTGGGGTTGCCCAAGTTATGTGGAAGGAGAGAGATATGGGAGGAGATTAGGGAAGTCAAGACTAGCTTTCATGTACCTTGGTGTGTATGGGGTACTGATGTAAACGAAATTAAATCCATTCAGCCGGGAAAGAGTTGGAAGCACAAGAATTGATTGCAGGATGAGGGAGTTCATAAACGTCATCAATTTAATGGAAGTGATTGACTACACTGTTGTACCCAAGGAATCAAACCAAACACATACACGAAACACACACAGATAACACAGAGTATTTTACATGGTTCTCAAACAAAACAGGTACTTCCGCGAAGAGCTTTCACTGTAAGATTTACACACTCAACTCACAGTGCTTTACAGATTATTACACACTCATACTTAGATGCTCTCTCTGATCTTTCTTTGAGACTTTGCTACAAGAAACCAAAGGTTCCAATTTATAGGCCAAACCCAAGCTCTATTAAGATCCAACGCCAGACCACCCCTTCAATTTTGATGGTTGAATGGCTATCCCAGCTCTGGTGTATGCAAATCACAAAGGAGTCAAGGAAAAAGGCTCAATTCCAAGGGTGGCTGGACATAGATTGATGAAAAAGCTGAAAGAACTGATGCTCAAATTGAATACCTGGAACAAAAATGACTTCGGAAACATAGCTTCCAATCTTACCACTCAGCTCGAGTACCCACAACGATTAAAAGATGCAGCTTTCAAAACGCCTCCAGAGAGAAGCAAAGGAGGCGACCTGAGTTAAGGGGAATTTTCAACAGAAAACTTTCGGAATGCAGCACAGTTGGGATAGAAAAAGTTTTCTCAGATGAGGAAATCCTAGCAGTAGTCGAACATTCTGAAGGCGCAAGGCCCCAGGCCCTGTTAGGATTGAAGGCGGTTCTTAGACTTCATTGATGGTATGATGACTGTACGTGATTTATATTAGTGAGTGTGTTAATCTTGTATTACGGAGTGTAGGATTCATTTAGTTCTCTGTAAATAGTTTTACATGTGCTTTCTCATAATAGGCTACGGTGATTATTCAAGCCGGATTGAATCCAATCAGTATTCTTGGTTCCTGCGATATTAGTGTACATGCCTAGATTGCTTTGTATCATTTATGACGCAAGATGAAATTGTTAAAGTTCTTTAATCCTCCGAATTTTATGAATCCATGATATTAGTTTAACAAGATAAATAGTCATAAAAGTTCTGTAGTTTTTTGTTTTTCGTGAGCTATCTTTTGCATGAACTTTCATTCTTAAATCAAGGCAGCTAACCATCATGTCTGCAACTATAAGAAATCACAATCAAGACTAGTAGCAACATGTTTATTGTGCAAAACATGTTTCTATGTGTTTGCAAGTGTTTGAAACATGCCACTACAGTTTTATAAGCATAGAATTGTGAGAATTTATTGTTTATTTCACTTAACTTTGGACATTTATCATTCTAGTTTTCTGCCTGGGAAAGAATTTCGCAACGTTGTGCAAGGAATTCTGGGCTAAACTTTTCTGTTTGCTATTTGTATGAAGATAGTTTTGAAATTTGCCTCATCCATGACTATTTGAGACTGAATGACTATGCTTCCACTCAGCGTGCTAGTTGTGAGTTTAACTCTTGAGTTTGATGCTTTCATTCAATGGGCTATTAGCAAGCAGTAAAATTAGTAGGCTACGCTTCCACTCTTGATATTTCTTTCATTTTATTGGTAGATTTTGTGAAAATCTTGATGCCTTGAGAGTTGAATCTGGTAAAATATCCTTAAAAACAAAGTCCACAATAAATCTCTTTGTTTGCGACTCAATATTCCGTTTATGAAATTAGAACTTCTGCAAGCGGGGGGCGGACATAGAGGGTGTAGCGGGGGTGTTTGGTCCATGCACTCTCCCCAATTTTCTTCCTACTTTTAGTACACGTTTAGATTTTTTTCGTAAAACTACTGAAGAGTAGCCCCCGCAAATTAGGCAAAATTTGCAATCCTACGTCCGACACATGATGTTTGGACGAAGAGTTTAAGTATGAAATGTACTATGGTTGGATAATGGTTTTTTTTTTTTTTTTTTGTGGTCTCACAATTTTTGTCGTAGCGGTTCACGATTATATATGTTCAAGAAACATTTTGTAACTTCTCGATTTCTACTTTTTTTACATTAAGGAATTTTGTAACTTAGGCAACTTCGAAAATTTTGGTCAATCAAATTTTTTCTGCATACAGATCAAAAAAAAAAAAAAAATTTTTTTTTTCTGCATATGCTGAGCTTCTCGACTACAGTGAGAGTAATTACCTACCTCCACTTTTTCATATGATTTCTCGCAGTTTGGCAGAAGAAACTCAAGGTTTTAAATCGCGGTATCGAGATACGTAACAGTATCAGTGATACGGTCAAACATTGGCCGATATCGGTCTGTGTCGGACCGTATACAGTCAATATCAGTGATACGTCCTGTATCGGCCGATATTTAAATCCTTGGAAGAAAGACTTACGCGAATGCCGAAATTGATGAAATAGAAGTTGAATGGATGAACAGCATATCTATTAATTCATAATCAAAACTTCATGCAAGTTAATTAGTTTGGTCATTTAAATTGTTTTATATATTGTAGTGCGAGTGGTTAATCCTTTTGGCTCAAAACACATACAAATTTTTTTCCCATTGTAATTTGGTTGACTAAATTCGCATATGCAAGACAGGGTCGGATATACTGTGTAAATGCTGGATTATATACTAAAGCCATAGCTGTTGATAAGAATGCTAAATGAAATTTGAATGAAAATGAATATATATTGATGTACAATTAAGGAAGCTATAAGCTCAATGGAATAAATGTTTAGATTATCTTTGGATGTATTGGGTATGCCCAGGGTTTTTATTTTTTTTTAAGAGAAATTCATTAATCAAATGCTACTGAGAACAAGAAAATATAAATGAAAAATGACAAAATACAAATAGGAAAGGCAGAAAAACCAAATTAACTGAAGGAGTCCATCCAATGTAATGGTTTATTCAGTTTGTTGATTGTCAGAGGACCTGCATGCGCCTTGTTAAAATTCACCCGTGTTAGAAAATATTGCACAACGGGTGTAATGGAGAAGAAAATTTAAAGTGAGAAAAAGACCACAGTTTTTTTAAAAAAAAAAACAAGTTATATATCTTCATACTTCAGTATGCAACCATGGTTTCTGTTCAAACTGTGATCTTATATGAAAATTAACCACGGATACAATAATTAACCTCAATTTTGTGTCGTGATCTTATACAATAGTTAACCACGGTTTTACATCCAAACCGTCATCTTATAATGGAGTACTTTTTATTCACTTTTTTTCGTCCAAACCGTGATGTTATCTTGCGTATCATCATGCCTTATGAGTTTTCATATCGATTTGGACATACCTTAATATGAGCAAAAACCGTGATTGAATCTTGGGAATTTTGATAACAGCCCGATCTACCATGATTTTAAAACAGTGATTAATTTATAAAGATCAAGGATAAAACCCGTGATCTTTTAAGTTTATTGTAGTAGTGCACTAAACTTCCTATCCAAACACTTAAAATCTGAACTTCATTCACACCTCATAGATCCTGATCGAATTTCGACGATCTGAACCGTCCAATGTGTTTAAAATGTGTTTTTAAGGGTCCCCGCATGAAATCAGAAAAAAATACGGGAAGGGCTTGAAAAACTGCTAGGGTCAAGCCCTTCCCGATATATTTTTTGCTGATTTCTTGCGTGGCCCCTTAAAAACACGTTTTGAACACATTGAACGGTTCAGATCGTTGACATTTGGTCCGAAACTAGGAGGTGCTAACAACCCCATTAGGCAGTGGCAATATTTCGAAGCAATATTTGATTTTAACTTGTTTGAAAAAAAAAAAAGAAAGGGGGAGAGATTATTTTGAACTCAAATAATGTAACTTTGTCTACTATTTGTAACGATATTTGATTTTTAACTTCTTTGAACAAAAAAATTCAAATTATTTTCGGAAAAATGAACGGATATGATCATTGACTATCTGATTTGGGTAAATTGAAAAAATTGGTTTTTTGGTTTTTTTGGTTTTGTCCTTATTCAATTTTTTTTTGTATTTGTTAGTTTTCGGTCGATTTTTTGTGGTTTCTTGGCTTGCCTCGATGAGAGGAATCTAAAAAGTATAAAATTATTAGCCAAACTTAAAGTTTTGTGAATAAAGACGAAAAATAATCCAAAAAACCGGTTTTTTAGATGTCACATTCGTCTTTATTCATAAAATTTTAAGTTTGGCTAATAAATTTATATTTTTAGATTCCTCTCGTCGAGGCAAGCCAAGAAACCAAAAAAAATTGACCGAAAACTAACAAATACAAAAAAAAATTGAATAAGGACAAAACCAAAAAAACCAAAAAATCAGTTTTTTCAATTTACCCAAATCAGGCCTATATATCGGTACTTGAAAAGGAAATGATCATTTGTTTCGACGGATAATTTGTTTAGGTTTGCAATGATTATTTTGTTAGAAATGGTGGATAATCGAAATTTTCCAAAAAAAAATAAAGAGAGGTAAAAAATGGGTGCAACACCCCTGCCAGTTTTGGCAAAATGACACGTTGGCATTGTTTGACTTAAGTCAGGAAGTGGCTTAAGTTGACTTTTTGAGTTAATGTATTATGAGAGAATGACTTGTCTCGTAAAGAGCAATAAGTCACTTCCGAAACAAATCATATTTTCAAGAAAAGACAATGAAATTGATCCCAACAAAAATAATTGACAATGACAATGGCAAAATGGTGTTCATGGATGCTCTAATGTATTTATGTGACAACCATTTGGATCATGTAGTACTGCCTCTGGCCGAGTACATCCTGAGTTATCCAAAAAGTAAAGTGAATGCGCTAGTAGTAACTTATTTGAACTTAGTTTTAAAGCTTAACAAGCACGGACGGAGCCGAAATTTTTGCTTAGGGAGATGAATATTTGTAATAAAAAAATTAAAATAAAGAGATACAACGATGTGAGTTTTTATTAACTAAAAAAAATACAAAATAACACCAATACATATGGAAACTAAACATGTTTCTTATATCGACTTAGATTGCATAAGTATTAATGTTTATCTAATCCTATCTACTGAAATTAAAAAAGAGTTTCTGGGCTTCCAAAATTTCAATCGGCCTTAATTTTTAAAAGTGAACGAGCTAAGTGAGTTGGATTATAAATTGTGGGCCTTATTTTCTTTATTAAAAGGATTGTAATCAAACCTCATTAAGACCAATTTTAGTACAAAGTTGTTTCATAGCTCGAAAAATATTAAAGCTCTTACTATTATTTTTTTTAAACGAAAAAAAATGGAGGGGGGACGAGACAATATAGTTTGATGATACATATATATATTTCCAATGTAATAGCATGACGTTTTTAAATTATAGGGGGACGACTACCCCTACTAGCTACCCCTGGCTCCATTCTTGTTAACGAGCTTCACAAAATATTGAAGCACAGTTTAATTTATTTATGTAACCAATCAATCTTGAACGAGTTTTTACTGAGTGGAAGAAAAACTGAATTCGAGTAGCTTTGGTACGGTTACTGCGTCATCTTTAACTCCCTCTTTGTCACACCATCAGAGTCAAAAGAAACTTATCTTGTTGAAGAGATTTGGGTACAGAGGATCCGAGCTACTCTTGGTTTTTATTAGATAGCTAGTCTTCAATCACCTTCCATTAGAATATATAAGTCTTAAGTATGTGTTTGAATTTTTCGAGGTCCAAAAGAACATTTGAATACAAAAATGATACATACACTCCCTCACATACACTCCCAACCACACCCTCTCTCACATGGGGTGTGGGGCTCACATGTGGGCCTCATGTGAGCCCCACACCCCATGTGAGAGAGGGTGTGGTTGGGAGTGTATGTGGGGGTGTGTATGTATCGGGATTCATTTGAATAATACTTTCATGAATTCCAATGTCAGTTGCATGGTTGGCATGTGGCTGGAATTATTATGGATATAATTAATACAATTTTTTTAACTTAATAAATCCAAGTAGCTAGGAGAAAAGGCAATAAATAAAGAGATAGAGAGTCACAAGGCCTGCCCTGAGCTAAAGCACACAAGGTGGTCGACTTAACCCCGCAAATTTTGACCAAAAAATAGGGGCTTCAGGGACGGAGCTAGGATTTTGGGTAGGGGGACGGACATATGTAATAAAAAAATTAAGATTAAGACAATCATATAAATTTTTACTAACTCAAATTTTTTTTTTTTTTTATACAAAACAACACCAATACATATGAAACTAAACATATTTCTAATATCAACGTAGATTGCAAAAGGTATTAACGTCTATCTAATCCTATCTAGTGTTTACTGAAATCATGCATCTTAAACTGTGCTCGACACTCTTTCTTGTTATTAAAAGCATCAATGATAGAGTCTGTGTCCAACCCTTAGCAATATCTATCTCAATATAAGTGATCAAGAAATTTGCTAAATAATCATCCTCCATCCTATTGTGAAGTCTTGCGTTCACACATTTCATAACAGAAAATGCACGTTCAGTTGTAGCCATTGAAACGTGCAAAGTTAATATAAGCTGAATCAACCTATCGAAAAGATGATATATCGTGCACTTTCTTGTCTTCGCCAACAATCACTCAACTCTGAAATCGTTGATAGATTTTGGAACTCAGGATACCTAGACACATCAAGCTTATAATTTTGCAATTTATATCTCAAGTGGTACTTTTCTTGCTCAGTGAAAACCAATGGATAATACTTCTTTGTAAGCTTGCAAATATCTTCAATGTTGAATGATCTGAAGCCATCGCGAGAATCTAAAGATGTGCTGAGAATGAGCAACTCCATTTTATCTTCCTTAAACCTAGTGTTCAATTCTTGCAATTGAGATCGATTGTTTTGGGAGCCCCCAATTTCTTTCGCCTTCACTTTGATGTCCACAGATCACGTTAAAGAGTTTTGGCTTCCGAAATTTCAGTGAGCCTTAGTTTTTAAAAGTGAACGGGGTCTTGAGTCCGGCCCTGAAGTGAGTTGGGTTATAATTTTTGGGCGTTATTTTGTTTAAAAGAATTGTAATTAAACCTCATTAAAACCAATTTTAGTACAAAGTTGTTTCATAGCTTCATAAATATTAAAGTTGTTACAATTATTTTTTTAACGAAAAACGGAAGGGGTATGGGACTATATAGTTTGATGATACATATTTTTTTTTTTCAATGTAATAGTACGAATTTTCTAAGACGTAGGGGGACTCCATCCATGAGGGGCTCGATAGGTATAGCTAGGTATGTAATATATATGTAATCTAGCACTTATACGACAAATGAGCTAGGTAGCCCAACCGAAAGACGTAGTTTTGCTATCTAATAGGCACACGGTTCAAGTTCAAGGCCTCTTTTCTCCTTTTTCCTTCTCCGGCCATATCAATATTTTTTTCTCTCACAAGTTTGTCTTAGGTCTCGAAAATCCCAGGGCCAGCTCAGGAAAGAGGGGTGTATTTTCTAGTGGAAGTTGATGCATTCTTATCTATTAGACTGTGTGGAAGAAGTTGGATCACAATTTAGGGAGTGCAAGCAACAGTGATCTTTTTGTCAGTGCAAAATTTTCAAAGCAACAATGAAAACGTTGAAAATTTGCCTACAAATCATTGGAGCGTAGAAAAAGACCTTTGTAAAAAGGCAATTCCTGACACTGTATGGAAGGCATTTCTTGGCAACAGGTATGGAGGCAAGTAGAAACAATTCAAGGGGTGGTATGGCAGTTCGTCTATGGAGAGACTCCGAGCCCTCTTAAGTTGTTAACTTTCTAATTCATAACTAACTCTACTGATGTATATCGTCTTGCCCAAAATTTTTTTTTTAAAAATTGCTTACATGATAGACTCATAGACCCCTCAATAGACGGAATCGAAAATCTAATCTAGGATAGACATGCCTATTTTGTTTGACGGTCACCAGTGTAATAAGGGACAGTTGTCACTCTTGCGGCTTTTCTCATGAAAAGTCATTCTGTGGTAGTATATAGTATGTATGGATACGCCAAACCAATCTTGTGCAAAGATGAAGCAATAGAGCGACAAATGAAAACAAAATTGTTGACAATAACTGCGTGAGCTGAAGCTCGAGTCATTGGCCAAATGAACGAGCTCGAGCTAAACTTCTACATTCATCTAGTAATTGAGCTAAGTTTTTTGAATCCCGTAGCTCGACTCACAAAGGAGACTCGTGAATGCAATGTTATAGTCATAATATTTTTGCTTACCGTTATTTATTTATTTATTTATATAATTCAGGTGTCTAAGTCAGCCTACTCGCACTTATTTTTCTTATCTTTTGTTGCACACTTCTCATTTTACGTGATATTCGACTCGTTTTCAGTCCTACCTGCCAGAACAATAGTTTACTAATGGCATTTGATTCTTCTTTGGTTGTTGAAGCTTATGGACGTGGATGTTTGGTGGTCGCATTTCATGCTTACAAGCATTAAAGAGCCAAGACCACACTAATGATGATATCACATTTTGTGTACCTTAATCTCTAGGAACTTTCTTCCACAATATATGACTTCATTTGCGCGTTTTAATTTCCAAGAAATTATAATCACCGCCATGCCCTACTGCCTACTGGGATCAATAAACACACACACACATACCTAGATGGGGCGATTCCGCTCGTACAATATTTGACACAAAAATAATCGGAGTCCCACGCAAATAATCGGAGCCGTTCAATTTGTTTAAAACATGTTTTTAAGAGTACCCGTGTATAATCAACTTATTCGGATATCAGTAAGGCCTTGATCGATTCATTCAATTTTTATCCTATCATATTTAGGCACAAATACCGATCAAGCCTTCACCGATATTTGAATGAGTTGATTATATAAATGACCTCTTAAAAATATCATTTGCGTGAGACTTAACAATAGGTAATTTATTTTTGGTGTCAAAAGTTGTGAACGGAACCGTCCCCCATATAGCCCCTATATTTATAAATTTATGCACATATAAGTTTATTTTTATTTAAGTTTATATTTATAAGTTTATTTTTATATAGGATTCGAAGAAAGAGTCAAGATTCGAGATGATCTAATCGTTCATATTCAAAATTCATATACTTATATTATTTAAGAAAATGTAATCTTTTTTAGAAAATGGTACCAAACTCACTAAAATAAAAATAAATTTTATGTTGCCTGTTGATGATGAGCTGCATGAGGTGGTTCCACTACCGACGATCCTTCTCCTCAAAATTCTTGTTGAATAAATCAAATCTGAGCACCCTAGTTAGATAACACTGAAAAAAAAAAAAAAAAAATCCAACCTGTTTCGCTAAGGGTTTTTTTTTTTGCTTTTCCTATTTTTCGAGGACGACTTTTTCTTGCATAATACACCAACTCAAAAAGCCCTAAAAAGCGAAAAAGCCTCTTAGGACACTAAGTTGCCAAGTATAATTTTTAGTAAAGTTGTTCATTCTCATCTCACTTGGTTGGTGGTTAAGTCTTTGGTTTTTCTCTCTCAATGTTTGAGTTCAAAGTCTTCATATCTCTTTGGTGGGGCTAAATCTACTCTTTAGCATTTGGAGCAAGCGGAAGTACATAATTTTTCGTCCCGAAGTAGGTGCAATGGAACCCCTACTAATGCCTGGTAGTGCCGAGTCCAATAATCCTTGACGGTTATGTAAATCATCCTACGGCTACGTGCATATCTTTTTTTTTTTATAATAAAATAAAAATCCTTCATTTTCTTTTAAGAAAATATGGCGAAACTGAAAATTTTGAATTATCAACCACAAAAAATTAACATCAAAATGGTCTGAGTTTTTTTGTACAACTGATGATTTGTAAAGCGAGATGTAAAATGAAAGGAAAAAATATTTGTGATCTTGGGCACTGCCAACTCCCTTGTCCACCTTAAATTCTTTTTTTGTGACAGTGTTTCAAGACCACTGAATAATTACTTGTAATTAAATTACACCTGTGAAGTACACTCAAAGTACGAATATAATGAACGAGTTGGATTATCAAATTAGACCCGTGACGTGCTCAATCATTTCTAATGACATTGTCCTGTCTACTGCGTGGACTAGAGAGAGAAGTGTAATAATCCATTGAGAAAATGTGTTTGTCACAATCAAATGTGGATATTTGAAAAAGATCGAATTAAAAAGAAACAATTTAAAAGACATTATAATTAATCACCGGCACTAACTGTTGTTTTTATTTTATTTTCTTGAAGTCATATATCCAAAAGTTCACATCTCATACATACGAGATTAGAAAAAAAAAATTATTTGTGCTAATTAACACGGTTTGAACCATATAATTAAATACATCAATCGTACATGTATGGATTTGCGTGTTGAATAGTATGCATTAATAATCCGAACAAAAAAGAAAGAAATTAAAGTAATGAAGAAAGAAAAAATATAATAATTGTTAAAGCATGAAATCTTATAAGAACATCATGTGCATACTCTAAATTGAGTCAGACTGAGTGTTAACATCCAACCTACCCAATATTATTCTACAATTATCCCTTCTGTTAATTAAAATGATTATCTTATTATTGGAATCAACATTTGTACACGTGGCTTCTTTTTTGTAGGTGTTGAATTTCCTTAGGATTCTTGGTCTCTCAAAAGGGTACAATGTTGTAGTTTCTAACTCTCCTAAATTGTTTGCAAATTATTCTTGTCCTCTTACCTCATTACATGATAGGTAATTACAGAGCTTAAGTATGTTTTAACACTATGACCAAACATATCTTTAAAATATGTTATTTATTTATTTTTATTTTTTTGTTTCGTTCTTTTAGTCTTTTGTGTGTGGGGAACTGGTTAGTTTTAGCTAGGGCGTCGATGTGGCTGTGTTCTGTATAGCAGTAGGTTTCGGTTTTCTATGCAGTTGTTCGTGTCGGACTGCTTTTCCACCATCTCTCATAAAATTAATTGGTGTTAGGAAGGGTTTCAATTAAGTTTTTATGGCATTCGACATCGCACCTGCAAGTCTGCTTTTTAGAGCGGTCTGTGTTAGGGAGTGACATTGTGTAACCAAATCCATGGGGGCACTCCGGACACTCCGGGCCCAACAATCCCTCTCTCACGATGACGCTCCCGCAACTCAAACCCATGACCTCCTGACTTTGATACCACTTGTCGGACTGTTTTTCCACCATCTCTTCTGAAACTAATTGGTGTTAGGAAGGGTTTCAATTAAGTTTTTTATGGCATTCGACATCGTACCCGCAAGTTTGTTTTTTGGTTGGGTTATGAAGTTTGGAGGGGGTTTGGTGTTTTGTTTGGGCGATTTTTCCTTTGGTCCTTGTTTTCTTGGTTAGCGTCTTGACTTCTTTATTTTTTTTTAGTCTTAGATGGCATTTGTCGTTGTCACCTTGATCCGTATAATCTTTGAATTCTTTTTCAAAAATTAATAAATTTCTTGTGTCGAGCCCAAAGAATAAAACGACCAACCTAATCTTAACTAAGCGATGGTAGATCCAACATAATCTTTACTGCCAACCAGTAAAGACCGAACCAAATCAAGCATTGTCTCCGGATATCTTGGGTTGGCTACGTGCAAGTATTAATTCTTGTCGTTCTTCGTTGTTATGTCCAATATGTCCAGTAAATTTTGACGCTTTCTTCTACGTTTCTTGTTATCAAAGCATGTTATTAAATTTTGTTTTTCCCCTATCGTTCAAGTTTTCGTCAACTTTGCCAACCCTCACACCTTTCGTGTCCCTCAACGCCGTGATTTACATTGCTTTATCTCTATCTTTGTTCCTTATACTTCGTTGTTATGTTCATAGGAAATGCTTGTTTTTTTTTCGGAGTATTTGGGCATGTTTGGTTCGGCCTTATTGTTGTTTGGTTTCACTGGGTCTTTGTTTGTTTGCCGGGTTGTGTTGTGTAGTTTGTTGTATGGTGTGCTTATATGGTTGTATCTGGTTGGTTGTACTATTTATTTGATATCTATGATATATTGTTGGGCTTGTGAAACCTTATTCGATTATAGTCGCACAGCACCCATGGCGGGGTCTGGAGGGCAGAGTTCCACGGCGGGGTACGAGGGCAGCGTCCCCAAAGCTAAACAGGGGTATTGCAATAATTGATAATGTAAACCCTAAGTTATAAAAACTTTTCGATACGTAGTGGAAACATGTGTGTATCTTTGCGTTCTTCTTAACCGCAACAGTTGCTTTCGCTGCGTATATATGAAGATACAATTAATTTAAAGGGAGAAAGGCAAGTAAATCAGTTAAGAAAATGATGAGAGAAAGGTAAGTAAAAAAAAACAAGTTGTGTAGAAACAAAGCAAATTTGGGAGGGTTTTAAAGAGAGATTGTTTCCTTAACGGATCGTACCAGTAAATAACGACCTTTTAATAGTAACAAGAACATATGACTACGATCAAAGGAAACTGCTTCGGCATAGATGCCCAAACACAAACGCGGAGTGGAACGGGTCCGTGTATTATGTGCATCGACCGATTATTTCGGACGCATTTGTGTCTAGATCGGTGTCTGGCCATCTGTATATGCTTAGGGCAACTAAAAAATGACATACAAGAACTTCTTGTTTTGATTCTCTGACTTGTTGCCCACATGCACAACAATTACTGAGCAGTGAGCTACATTGTCTTTTACTAGGAATATTTCGACAACGTGAGCTGTAAAGGATATTACTGCTGTTCTTATGTTTGATCCCTAGCAAAATTATTAGGTTAAAATAAGCAGTATTGGTGAAAGGCCAAAGCTTACTATATGCTTTCCCACTAACACCAACCTAATCTTACTTAAGTGTACAACCAATAAGTACGATTCTTTTCAAAGGAAAAAAAACCCAAAAAAGAGAGAAGGTAAGTACGATTCCCTACAAATTAATAATGACATGTCAACCTACAATACGCACCTTCTTTTGGGTATATGATATGATATGAACCGGGTAACATTTTCTAAAGGAAGCATAACATGTGGCGCATTTTACCATAAAGAGGCATAACGTACACATTTCATTTCAATAAGCGTAACACCTGTTAAGGTGCAATACTATGTGCACTTCTAACCATGAAAAGGCATAACATTCACAAAAACAAGGAGTAACAATTCACCTAAGGAGGCGTAACCAGAGGCGGACTTACATGGGGCACGTGGGGTCATGTGCCCCCACTCAAATTGGAAAATCTCATTTGTGCCCTTATATATTTTGAGTAGTTGTATAAATAACACCCAAAATTGAAATACACCATTTGTCCATAAATTGAAAATATAATTAGAATCATCTCATTCCTGCATTAATTTTCTTCTATCACGTTGTTTGATTTATAAATGGTATTGCAAACGTCCGCCCATAGGCAGAAGATAAGATGACAAACAAGTTCGGATATCAATATATTGTCACGAATATCAATACACTTTTTTCAAATATCTGTACATTTTCTATACATTATCCTCCATCCTAAGGGTTGATATTACTCCCTCCGTCCGGATTTGTTGGTCCGTTTTGGGGATTCCAACTTTTTTTCCATTACTTTTTGTGTTTGTTGTTTTCACATCATCAAAAGCAATTTCCCTCTACTTTATCCTTTGACTTTTGAAAATGGACAAACATTTTCAGACTTAAAAAAGTATGTTTGTGGACTAACAAATCCGGACAGAGGAAGTAGTATTTTCCAATTATGAAATAAATTTTCTCGACATGGTCAATTGAGTTCCCCCGCTATATCAAATTTCAGGTCGGCCACTGGTTGTAACATTTACCAAACATAAAGGCATAAATGTTTTCCAAAAGAAGACATAAATGTTTTCCAAAAGAAGGGGTGTCTATTGAAGTATTCTCCAAGTCTTGTGTCCGAACTAAATAATGAAATATACTGCACTAATCTGTTTTTCATTTTTTGTCGTTCGGCTTTATTTAGGGATCGGGTTATGTGCAGCGAAAATAAAAATTGATGTGAAATGTGTAATAATAATGTTTCTTTAGTAAGTTAAATTTACGAAGTAACACATTTTAAAGGACAGAGGGACTAGGGAGTAGTTTTTATTGTGTCTAGTAGAAAGAGAAGAAGCAATTATACGTTGGGCATCAATAGATAGCCAAACTAGTGAAATCACAATTAAGAATACGACAATTAAGTGCACGAGGTTCTTACTACATTCAAGTTTTAATACGACTAGATTTTTGAATCCGAACCCCTTTCGTAGTATTGTTTTCGAGACTCGAACTCGAGCCGCCAAAATTAATGCTAGCAGCAAGCCTTACCGGTGGCCAATCCACCCTTGCGATCAGAAATTGCCTAGAAAGAGCCTCAAAAGGTTAGTCCGCGCGTTTGGTTGGTGGGTTTGCTCCCCACATAATTAATTCGGATTCGATTCTTGAATCAGACCGCAATAAAGCATTTCTTGTGAATTTCCAAACTCCCTACGTTAATGCCTTGCCTATGATTGCCTAGAAAGTAGCTTTAAATGGTTATAGTGATTCTTCAAACCTGCTGTCCAAATCCACAACAATTAGTGTGAGAACTACATTTACATTGTACTTTACTTGGCAGACAACGACCTGTTTGATGTTTAATCCCTATGTCATGTCTCTTTCCTAATTAGTTAAAGTCCTGGCTTCCTTGTTTGTTTGTTTTCTTTTCCATTTTTATGGCTTAGTCCTGTACTTCTTGGTTGCTTCAGGGAATTCTACTTCTGATCAGTTGTAATCAACTACTTATATAGGATTTTAATTAGAGATTAACTTATTCACAGCTGTTCCCTGAATCAGTCCCCATGCCACAACCAATCCCTCTACCGTGAATAAGTTTCCACGCGTAACCAATCCCTAGTTCTCCCAAGGTGCCGCACAGGGATTGACTAGGCATTGGAGACTTGTGCACGGAACAACCGTGAATAGATCGTATCTATAGCGAGGATCGATGGGACGGAGGTATATCCGGGTAGTTTGATTGAGGTGCCCAACGTGGTAAAATAAAATGCTTGAATGAGACAACTCGGTAATAGCATCACGTTGGGTGTTATGATAAATTCAAGTCCTAAGACAAATATTCCTACTAAGCATTTTGAACTTGGTAATGAAAAATTCATGTTGAATTTTTTCAAGAATCATGTTTAGTTTAGGGAACCAAACATGGGATTGTATGATACAGTAATACTTGTCCTGTGAATCAGTCTCCACGCCACAACTAATCCCTCTCCAGTGAATAAGTCTCTCACGCCTAATCAATCCCTATAGTTCTCCCAAGGTGCCACACAGGGATTGACTAGGCGTTGGAGACTTATGCACAGAATAACCGTGAATAGATCGTTTCTATAGCGAGGATCGATGGGACGGAGGGAGTATATAACAAACTAGTACATTACAAAATGTGTTACGATACCCAATAAGAACAAACGGGTACCAATCAGTTAGGCATGAAAGTGCTTGCCTCTCCCCCCGAGTCCCCCGACATCAAACGGTGGATCGCAAAATGGATAATGAGTGTAATTTGAGACGTTCCTAAACTATGGACAACAAAAGAAAGAGTTATCCAGGGGCGGGTTGAGTGTAATACTGACAACACAAGCGGAGTAGCTGAATTGCACCTCGAACCCGTGACCACCAGGCCACATTGCACACCCTTCGAAAGTTATATAACCCGTGACCACCAGGCCACATTGCACACCCTTCGAAAGTTATATAGCCAACCATTAATGATTGCAAGTAAATACCATGTGGCGGTACCTTTGGCGTATTTTGGCCGTACACGTAGGTCAGTGGAGCAGAGGTTTGAAATCGAGAAAAACTTAGATGCTGGTTGGGTACCACACGTGACCCAGCGCGCATCTCGGCCATCCAAAAGTTTTTTAATTGGACTGTCCGGATTTTACAGAGAGAAAGAGGGGAGAGAGAGGAGATAGGGAGGGAGAAATCTGGGCCGTCTAAAACATTTTTGGACGGCCGAAATGCATACTTGAGCACCACCTCAGCCGTACCCTATTTGCACCCATGTTTTTCACCCAACCATCATCATCAAATCACTCCTTTTGGGTTTCCATTTTGTGCTTCATATGGTGCAACTAAAATCTACTGATGACAAATCTCAGAGTTTGTAGTAGTTGGGGTTCTTTCTTGCACATGGATCTTCATGATCTTGAGCCCCGCGCCACTGGAATTTTTGTTTCTATATTCCCCTTCTGTTTTTCCCTTTTGTTTTCCTGGTTAACAAACAACAGATTCTCGAATCCACGTGTAAACTGTGATATTTACTTTAATAACCCTTCATGCAGCAGGTTAGTGCATAATAAATGGAGGTAAATAAATAGCAAATCCAGTTCAAAAAAAAAATAAATTAGCAAATCCGCTGTTCAAAAGATTAAACGGGTAAATTACAGTAAACCCCCTAAACTATGACTTATTTTCAAATTGCCCCCTAATCTGTGAACTTAGACACTTAACCCCCTTAAACTATTTGCAGTTTGGCACTTCCCTCCATCCGTTAATTGGTATTCTGTTAAAACTTTCTATGGAAAGTATCATGTGACAAGCACATCCGCACATGACATCACAAACAAGTTTAAGACAAATACGCCCTTTCTCTTTTAGATTGTGTTTTGCAACTGCAGCAGTGCTGCGTTTGTAAACTGGTGGGGTTAGGTTTTGCAATTGCGATGGTGATTTAGGAAGTAAGGTGCATGAATTTCTTTAGAGCAGGGGAGGCCAGAGATATTAGGGCATCATTGGGTGGAGTTAAAAAATAGCTTTTGCTATTAATGGTATTCAATTGGTCTATGTTTTACATAGTTGGAGGGGGGTAAGTGTTTGCTTTTAAACTATTAATACCGATACGTACGTAACCTAGTAGTTTAAAGTCGCCACTAAAAACAATCGTAAATCCATTGATTTCTTATGCTTGACTTCTTTTTGCCCATGCTATGTCTCATTCGGTCCACAAGTCTTACATGCGAGTTTTCCTGGTTCGAATTTGCCATTTATTCGATAACTCAAGGTCTCGAGGTGTTTAGGTCAATGTATGCGCATATTAGCTAATAATAGCAGTACCAATTTCATCGAGTATTAATCGGTGCAAAAAATATTTATTTTTAAAGATTGTCGTCATATGGATGTAAACATCACTCGTATAAGCTGCATAGCACATACTTCTTTCAATAAACAGGTGTCGATGCCAGCTTTTGCTTAACTTGACTAATTCTAAAATATACTGAAATAAACACCACACCAATTAACTAAATGTTCGCAAGTGATCGCTAGCTCATGCGATAGAGCTCTTAGATGCCCCACATTGCATCCCGGGCTCAAGTCCCATTTCCCCCTCCCCATGTAATAGATTAGGAATAACGAATGATAAAAAAAAATTAGCTAAATGTTCATATCAACTTAATTTATAGCAAGTCATCATAATTGCATTAGCACATGACATGATTCTGAAAGACGGTTAGAGCTAGCGCCGAATGGCTTTTTATTCGGAATCGAATCGTATCCATAACTCATCATAAGATTCATAACCCATGATTACAACTTGATTTAGCCCATCATTACTCAAAATCCCAAAGTAAGTTGTGAACTCTGTTTAGGAGTTAAAATTAGCCAATTGGAGTTGTGGGTCCAGCATATCTTTTCGTAGCATCTGTTTTGTTTCCATCATAATAAAAACTGGTATCTTTGTCAGTCAAGAAACCTAACACATATGTTTTGGTTTTCACAACGAAGGATTTCAGAGTTTAAGTGATACTTTAGCAGTGATTTTGTTTATTAGCAGCATGGTTTTTAAAAACCAACAATACGGGTAAGTATCCTACGATTCCTGTCGTCTTCTTTGGGAAACTATATGTGTCCCACCCCGTGGCTTTTTTATCACTCAACTCATCAGGTTACAAACCCGTTTGAATAGTTTGATCTATGTGGTTGGAAACTTGAACTTGGTTGGACAAGTCCAAGTTCAAGTCTCCATAGCCACTTATTGGGACTAAATATACGCCTAACACCACTCAAACATGACAGGGCCTTAGCCTTGGTCCCGACATCGGTGGGGTCCTTTCAGATAACGGTGTGGTACGACAGGACAATATTTCTTGGCGGAGGTGAAGGAGTATTATACGTGCACTTCCCCTTTTGTAACAAAAAAAGAGAAAGAAAGTATCAAACTTATCCTTTCGTTATAAAATACCCACAACAGTAATGCGGGTGCTTATTGGCCAACAAGGTTCTAGGTAATATTATAAACCTGCCAACTTTGTCTAAATTAATCAAGCCAGAATTCATTTTGAATTACTCCCGTAACTGCAAACATTTAAGTACCAAGACAGTGAGAGTAAACATATTTACATTTGACAGGAAAACTAGGTCACTAAGTGAGATTCTGAAGATGAAAATGAAACCATCAACCACCATACTACCATTTAACAACCAAGGCAATGAAAGTAACAACATGTAGATGGTCCAAGACTGCCAGGTGCTATCAACTCCTTTGAAACCAGTCCATACGGAGCTTTGCTCAGTGAAATTTGCGCATAAGATTAGTTGAGACGAGCGTAACCCGAACACCTGAGTTATAAAAAAAACAATATGTTGTGGAGATTTTTGAAGATGAAACTCCAACCCCATCAACCACCATACTATGGTGTGGATCTTATGGAGATTGTTTTTTTTTTTTTCTTTCGAATCGGTCTTATGGAGATTGTTGATGACAGAAGCTAACAGTTGTCACCAGAAAAGATGAAAGCTATATATTTTAGTCAAAAGGTATTCTTTGATCTTAATCAATTATTGTTTCATTTTCATGAGCATTTCGCCATGTCAATATAAGATGATGGGCCCCCTTTTCTCCCCAAGTTCCCTCTCCTATATATATGGGAGGTCTTAAACAAAATTTCATATCAAACAGTTTCCTCTTCTTATCAAAAAAACAAAAAACAAAAAATTCTCACCTTTCTTCTCTCTATCTCTCCTCTCTAAAGTCTTTACTTTAGTAGCTTCTTCTACAAAAGACTATGCCTATTGAGATTGAGCAACCAACAGTTGAGTTATCAAAAATTGCAGTTTCTGAAACTCATGGAGAAGACTCCCCATATTTTGCAGGATGGAAAGCATACGACGAAAACCCGTACGATGAATTCAGCAATCCGTCGGGAGTCATTCAGATGGGATTGGCAGAAAATCAAGTATGAATCGAGGCAACCAAATCTGTTTTGTATAGTTTTATTTTTTGATAGAGAGAAAACTTGTTTTGTTGAATGCTATAGGAACCCATTTCTAGAAAACATCAAAACAGCAAGTGAAGACAATGAAATGAAGAAAGTTTCTAATATGAAGAAAATGATTGTTTTTGTATTCAAAACAGTTTCTGAAAAGGTTTCTGCGAAACAGATTCGGAAACCGGATACCTTGTTCTGTAAGTGACCTTGTTTTGCAATTTCTTGTAACAGGTTTCCTTTGACATGGTAGAGGAGTACCTGGGGAAGAATTCGGAAGCAGCAAGCTGGGGGAATAAGCCTTCTGGCTTTAGAGATAATGCTTTGTTCCAAGACTATCATGGCTTGCAATCTTTCAGAAAGGTATATAGAAAAGAATATAGTACCCACAAAGTTCCATATATACGGCACGAGATTCTCTGTTCTCAAAATTCTTGTCCCCTCTTCTCGATACACTCCTCGTAACACTATTGTTTCAGGAGATGTGTGTATTTCGAGATTCTCACAAGATGCCGGGATTTTCAGGACGGAGAATCTTGGATATCTCGTTTATGCATCAGATTGCACAAACTACAAGGACAATTCTAACTTAAATTCCATTTATTTTTTTGTTGTGTGTGTTTTTAGGCAATGGCAAGTTTCATGGAACAAATAAGAGGGGGAAGAGCAAAATTCAACCCAGATAGAGTCGTTTTAACAGCAGGTGCAACTGCAGCCAATGAGTTGCTGACCTTCATTTTAGCTGACCCTGGCGATGCTTTGCTAGTTCCTACACCTTACTATCCCGGGTAAGTTTCTATGTTTTTTACGTTTTCTCGGAGAACTGTTTTCGAAAACAACGTTTTAGGAAAAATTCCACCAATGAAATCCCACTTTCCAAGTTCTCGAAATTTCAAAAAAACTTAATTTCCGACGCACCAAAAAAAAAAAAGAAATTTCAAAAAACTTGATTCACACGTAAAATCGAAAAGGATAGTGAAAACGACAAAAGTCTTTTTCGAAAGTTTTGTTATTTTACGTGTGGAAACAAGAAAAGACGAAAACAATACCGAACAGCGTTGACAGTGGATTCAAGATGATGCTAACTGATGATGTTATTTACTCTGCAGATTTGACAGAGATTTGAGGTGGAGGACAGGTGTAAAAATCGTACCGATCCACTGTGACAGTTCCAACAATTTCCAAGTCACTCCAGAAGCCTTGGAAGCTGCATACCAGAAAGCAGAATCCATGAACATTAAAGTGAGAGGAGTACTCATAACAAACCCATCAAACCCTTTAGGCGCGACCATTCACCGGTCAGTCCTAGAACAAATCCTAGACTTTGTCACACAAAAAAACATCCACCTAGTATCCGATGAGATCTACTCCGGATCTGTTTTCTCCCCCACGGAGTTTGTAAGCATCGCTGAAGTCCTTGAGTCGCGAAATTACAAAGATTCAGAAAGAGTCCACATTGTTTATAGCCTTTCCAAAGATCTAGGCCTCCCGGGTTTTCGAGTGGGGACTGTATATTCATACAATGATAAAGTGGTGACCACTGCTAGAAGAATGTCAAGTTTCACCTTGATTTCCTCCCAAACACAACAGCTTTTGGCCTCAATGTTATCTGATAAAGCTTTTACAGAGAATTACATAAGGGAAAACAGAGAAAGGCTGAGGAAAAGGTATCAGATGATTATTGAGGGCTTGAGAAATGCTGGAATCCAGTGTTTGGAGGGAAATGCAGGGCTTTTTTGCTGGATGAATTTGAGCCCATTCTTGGAAAATCCCACTTGGGAAAGTGAATTGGAAATTTGGGGGAAAATTGTTAGTGAAATGAAACTGAATATTTCTCCAGGATCTTCTTGCCATTGTTCCGAACCCGGTTGGTTTAGGGTTTGCTTTGCTAATATGAGTGAGAAGACACTTGAAGTTGCACTCCAGAGAATACAAGATTTCATGGAGCAGAGAAAGGAAAATAAGGAGTGAGAATCTCTCTTTTTTTTACTGGTCAGGACGAAGCTCCAGATACACTCGTCGTTATAAAGATAAGAAACAAAAGTCTCCCTTCTTAGGTTTCATTTTTGGTTTTTGTGATCTTAATTTTGATCATTCTTTAGGGTTTTGTTTGGGACGTAGATTTGTGAAGGGAAAAGAAGATGATCGGAAAAGGGTATTCAAACATATTCACTTTTTTTTACCCTTTTCCGGTCGTTTCTTTTTTTTCATTAATCTCTTTACACATCAATGATGCAAGCTCAGCCTAAATGAGAATAGATTTAGGTTTTGTCTCAAAATATTGTATACCAGATTGAATTGTAATGTAAATTTATTTTTGCCAATGGCACTTTATGTACTTCAAATATCAGTCTCATTATTGTATTGGAGGATATAGCTGCAACAAGTTTTCTCTATGACACAGAGTTTTTTGGTTTATTATTATTATTTTTTGGGTTTATCTGTAATAATACCTTTGACCTGGTCATTATTTAACTCAAGCAAGAAATGCAATGTTGAGTTCTTTAGCATAAGATAATGAATATTTTGGGATTCAAGAGAGAATAGACTAACTCTCGTCCCACCAAATGAGATATGGATCGAGATTTGCAAAGCATCAAATTAAACTTCAAATGATATTCAATGAAGTTGTTAGAGAATATATGCTTCCCTAATGAAGAAAGAAAATGCATAATCAAACTTTACCGGTTATTCAGACCAGTTTTTGTAGATCTCGACTAATCTCAAAACCTGAAAGTTAACTATCAAAAATACCTTCCGTGGCCCCGATAGCTAGGTTTGCGGTAGTGGCAAAAGACGATCAAGAATAAGCTTCTTACTTGCTGTCATGCACCCACGAAACGATTCAATTAATGTGTGGTCCATCTTGTTTTTGCTCTTTTTGAATTGCTGGACACCTTGTTTTGGGGTTAATGGGCGTGTATTTGTTCTACCTAACACATAGTATTTCTCTTTTGAGTCTACCAAACACCAAGCATCCATTTTTCATTTATTACCATTACCATCAAGAACACCAACTTCTAATACAAATGTAATTAACAGAAGACCAACATGTGTTCGATCTACTGTTATTTCATATAAAAGTAACAAGATATGCTCATTTTTTCTATTACAATTTCGTTTCACCGTTTGCGATTTTTGTTTTTGTTGATTATTTAGATGTCCGGGTCAGATTACACACATCTCAACTAATCATGGAAATCAGTCCCACGTACCTTTCAATATTTTAGGATTGTCAGCATATACCCAAGAGTTCCTTTACATAGAAAATTAACTTACTATTGTCTAGATCTCAAATCTAGATCTCTAAGAGAAAAGAATGTATTCAAACCTGCAACCTCCACATGAAGATCGAGGTTGGAACGCCACTTCAACACTAAATCTTGGCTTCTAGTGATGTAAGAGCAAACTCCAAAGACTCATCAAACACAAAATGCTACAACAAAAATTGAATGTTTTGCTTAGCGAAAAAAGGAAAGTTGAATGTTTTGTCACCTTTTATATGCTGCAACAAGTATCTCAAAGGTTATCTTATCACCCTTCAAATTTTACATTCCACCATTCAAATTTGAGGAATGAGTGATTTTGTATTATAGTAGCTGCTAGCAAAATACTAAATCCTACTACAAATAGTGATTTTGTATTATAGCTGCTAGCAAAATACTAAAATTTGAAGATTCTTTTGAGTCGTTATAAATACCATTTTTCATATTATAAGGTAAAAAAAACAAAAAAAAGTGCATTTTCTAGTAATAAAATTTGAAGTATCTGCTGGAAATGCTCTAAAATGGTGAAAGCAATTAAGAGTGTTTGGGAGCCAAAGATTTTTGGATTATATTTTTGAAACGAAAGATTTTTGGATTATTGCATTATCAGATTGTTAGTTTTAAATTTGGGTGCTTGGCTGAAAATGTGAGAATGTACTCTCACAGAATTCATTTTCAAAAACAGGCTTTAGAGAAAATTCAGGAGGAGGGAAAAATGAGCTTTTGACTTCTCATTTCATTTGTCTTCTTTAATTTAGCATGGAAGACATACCGAACGTGTTTTACACATATCTTCCAATACTACCCTTGCTACAAACTGCATTATGCACATCTATTCTAAACAATCTACAAATTCATAACACATTTTGACTATAATATAAAAAGTAAAAAAAAAAAGAAAAGCAAAATGAAAAATGCATTTATTTTAGAATTTTTAAATCATTACGTCTTATTGCATCTTACCCCCTGGAGGTTTTGTTTTAACTCAAGTTTTTTTGTGTTTTTAATTTGGAGGGGGTAGTGTGTTGAGAGGACCAAAGTCACTTTCACTTTTGAGCTAAACTGAGCCAATATCAAATTAAAGCCTAATCACAATGAGCCAAGTGTCAGCCTAAGGGAAGAGAGGTGCTGGTGATCACCCCTGGTGATCGCATCCGAGCCGTCCAAAAGTGTTTTGGATGGTCAAGATTTTTTCATGGAAGAGTTAACTCTTCCATTGAAAAATCAACCGGATCATTGATTGCCGAGATGGATAGCTCGAATGCAATCACTAGGAGAGATCACCAGCACCCTCGGATCCTAGCCTAAGTTAGTTAAAAGAGTCAGAATAACAAGTAATTAAAGATTGCTGTAATGGTAGAAACTAGTAGAGAATTGAACTCCAACTCTAATAATTTAATAATTACTAGATGGAGGCTGTCAAAATCATAGCAAGTTAAAATATAAAAGTACCCCACGACTTTGTCCATTAATCCTGTTTTGAAGGAACAAACTGACTTTTGATTGGGATGTAACTGTTGTAGTATAGAATAAATCCTCATGCATGCTTTGCGCAAGCAATTTCTATAATGCTTCTTATAATTAATTCGAGAAGAATCGTAAGAACTTCATTGATAAGAGATAATACAAGCTACCGAGTTCAAACATATATAATTGAAAAGACATAATACATACAAAAAAGACAGCTGTCATGACCAAACCAAAACAAGGATATATATCCTGCCAAAAATGATCCGGCAGTCACATGTAGGAGTTCATGCAAAATGTCGGTGAGCAGCTGTCACGATAGTTCTACTATTACGAGTATAATTTATTCAAACATTTATTACAAGCTACTCAACCTAAATATATAAAATTGACTAAATTAATTATTACTTAACCCCTTTTGATTGGTTGCATACTTGCATGTATTAAATCATGACCTAACACCACTTTGGCTCTGACAAATGTACAGATAAATATTTGTTTATAGACTTCATCCTATCTATGTTAAATCTATCGAAAAATCGCAATTTGTTGCATCTAAGAGAATCATACTGTAGTGAGGTGTCTTGTGTATTAATAAAATTTTAAAAGATAGAAGCAACAATTTTGGGTGAATCCAAACAAATATGAGATTTCTTTTTGTAGTTTTCTTGTCTAATCCTTTTGTAGGATAACAATCTGAGGTTTCATTGTTCTATAAATGTTGCATTATTAGAATAGGATTTTTCATTAAAATGCGGATATCGTCCACACCTCATAGATCCTGATAGAATTTCGATGATCTAAACTGTCCAATGTGTCTAAAAGGTGTTTTTAAGGGTCCCTGCGAGAAATCAACAACGACAACAAAAAAAAAAAACCTGGAATAACTTGATTAGAGCAATTTTTTCATAAAAAATGTATACGTACAGTTTTATGAAAAACTGCTCGGATCAAGCCCTTCCCAGTATTTTTTTTGCTGATTTCTCGCGAGGACCCTTAAAACACTTTTTACTTTTTAAACACATTGGATGGTTCGGATCATCAAGATTTGGTCCGGAACTATGAGGTCTGGACGAAGTCTATAACTTTAGGGTGTGGATAGGAAGGGGACTATATATATATAGAGCGGATCAAGTCAAGACTCCCTGACTTTGTTAAAATACGGATCTACCCTCTCCTAGCCATTTCCCGGCCAAATGGCGAGGATCTGAACCGTTGGATGTGTTTAAAATGTGTTTTCAAGGGCCTACGCAAGGATTCGGCAAAAAAATGACCGGGAAGGGCTTCGTCCGAGCAGTTTTTCATACAAACCGTAGGATATATATTTCATGAAAAACTGCTCGGATGAAGCCCTTCCCGGTCATTTGTTTTTCCGAATCTTCGCGTTGGCCCTTGAAACCACATTTTAAACACATCCAACGGTTCGGATCCCGACCATTTGGCCGGGAGAGGGGAGGTCCGTATTTTAACAAAGTCAGGGAGTCCTGACTTGATCCGCTTTGTATATATATATATATATATATATATATATATATATATATAACTTCACATCCGGACCTCCCGAGAATAAGAAAAAATTGATTTTTTTTGTTTTGCAAATTATTTTTGGAAAATCCGAGCCGTCCGAAAACTGCTTGGATCAAGCCCTTCCAGGTTTTTTTTTTTGAAAATTTCCCTCGTGGACCCTTGAAAACACCTTCTGAACACATTGGACGGATCGGATCGTCAAAAAATGTGTGGATCATGGAGGTCCAGAAACGGGAGGTCCAGATGTGAAGCTTAACCTATATATATAGGTAACACTTCTAGTCCGGGATCCGGGATTCCGGACCTCCTTGTTCCCGATATTTTTTTGACGATCCGATCCGTCCAATGTGTTCAGAAGGTGTTTTCAAGGGTCAATGTATATTTACAGTTTTGCGAAAAACTGCTTGGATCAAGCCCTTCCCGGTATTGTTTTTTTAAAATTTCCCACTAGGACCTTGGAAAACACCTTCTGAACACATTGAACGGATCGGATTTTCCCTAAACAATTGGCAACACAAAAAAAATACCCAAAAGCCTCTAATCCGGGTATAATCCCATACATATATATATATATATATATATATATATATATATATATATATATATATATATATATATGGGAGGTGGATTTTCTAGTCCACACCTCCCGGAAATAAGAAAAACATAGCTTTTTTTGTGTTGTAAATTTTTTTTGGAAAATCCAATCCGTCCAATGTGTTCAGAAGGTGTTTTCAAGGGTCCTAGCGGAAAATCTTCAAAAAAAAAATACCGGGAAGGGCTTGATCCAAGCAGTTTTCGTAAAAACTATATTTATATATTTTTGCGAAAACTGCTTGGATCAAGCCCTTCCCGGTATTTTTTTTTGAAGATTTTTCGCGCGGACCCCTGAAAACACCTTCTGAACACATTGGACGGATCGGATCGTCAAAAACAATTTTGGATCAAAAGTCCGGAAATCAAAAGTCCGGATAAGAGGCGGAATCTATATATATATTTTGATAGTTGGATGTTCATGCCAACTTGTGCGCACCTCGATTAATTTCAAGGTTCTAGAGGTAACGACCGGGTATAATCCCATGTGGCCTCAAAAGTTTGTTGGCAAAAGGAATCGAACTTAATTTATGAACTTTAATGGGAGTGAAATCAATTCTATGGCCAATTTGATGTAAGGAGAATCCCTCTATAAAAGGTTAATAGAACATGATACGTGCTTATCGTGTTATAGAACTATCTTCTTAAGTCGTGACACATTTTGATGACATAATTTTGGACTTACCTTATTAATGATGTAGCAATCACTTTTAAGAAGTAAAAACGCCATCTTATTTTTTATTCATCTATCAACGGTGTCTGAGCCAGTTTACACGCATCTTCACTAATTCCTTTCCCAGTCCGATTAAAGGCAAGACATTCACGCCTAAACCAGGGGAATCACAAAAAAATACTTTATTGCGGCTTGACCCCAACAAACCAACCTACATGTGTGTGTTTGAAGGACCCGGGGGCGCTACTATCCTCGAGGGACGACAAGTCTTGCCAACCCATCTGAACTGTTCATCTGTGAATCCAAACCATCAAAGACTTCCAGTCCCTAGTTGGGATGTTTCCCTCTCATTGTGATGTCGCTCTCTTATACTCCATTATTCATGCTTGTACCAACCTTTTCAGTTAATGAATTTCATTTTTCGCCTTGCAAAAAAAAAAAAAAGATTGCCAGTCCCTCATTCCGTGTTTATCTGCCTCACCTCCTCGCATCACTAATTCGGTGGACGTATTTGAAATTATGCAAAGGTGAAACAAGTCCTAGAGGGGGGTGAATAGGACTATCAATTAAAAATTCAATGTTACCAAGTGATTCACATTCACCCCAATTCCATGGCTATTTAATCAAACCAACAATTTCAATGCAAAGTAAATAAAGCAAAGACACAAAACACGAGGATATACGTGGAAACTACTTAGGGTCTAAATACCCTGAGCATAAAACCACGGCCTAATCTACTAATTGCTATAAATCAAAAGGTTAAATCAAGAGTTACAAGATAGGAATTACCAACTTGCCCCAAGCTACACCTAACTCCACTCCTTGATTTAGCTCCCCGTGCCCCTTCTTGATTCCATAGCCTCCACGAGTCCAACACCCCTCGATCTCCGTATCAAAGACGGCTCCGGATCATCCGGCCACGTAGATATGTAGGCAACACACCATGATGTATGAAAGATATTATTTTTATGAAGATTTTTGAAAAACAAAATCAACCTAGAGTAGATCCATGGAGAGGAAGAGTCTAGATTGAAGAAAGATGAGAAGAACAAGCTCAACCCACCAAGAACATCAAGTTTCACAAAGAGAAGATGGAGACACACTCTCTTTTAAAAGGGGGTTGATTTTTCAATGAAGTGTCTACCCTAAAATGAGAGAAAAAAAGCTTATATAGTGCACAATTTCGGAGCCCTCAAGTAAGCCTCTCAAAACATGACACATGTCATTAAAAAGGGCTACTAGACGCGTGTAAACGCTTTGTGAACTCAGCAGTCACTAAAAGGACACGGGCTACCAAACGCTTACAAACGCCAAGTGCACAACAAGGGCTATCAGACTCGCGTAAACGCTTTTCAAACGCAATGAGGGATTCAAAATACTAGAATTCAAATGCCTTTGTCAAAATCATGATTTAGGAAGTGTATCAATGAAATTGACTAATTAAAACTCATGTGGCCTAAACCATGATGATCAAAACTAATGCAAATATGACATGCATGAGTTTACCTTTCCGGGTTGAGCTTCGAAACACTTGACAATGCTTTGGCTTGATCATGAAGCTTGTGATCTCTTGAATGGAGCATCTAGACTCAAGCCCTAAGCACTCTACCTCCCAAAGCCCCATAAGCAAATTACAGACACCGAAAGGCTTGACATAACCCGGAAAACGCCAACAAAACTAACAGTATTAATTAAAAAAATTCTTCACAAGTCAAGCAGAACCCCTCCAATTTATCTTCTATGACTTTCTGAACTATGAAGTGAGGATTAAGGTCTTGAATACTAAAGAATTTACCATCTTTAAGAAAGATCTATACCTTGACCTTTTGGTTTTGTCTCAATAGTACTGTGAAGAATAAGGTATTTTATTTTTGTTGTTAAACCGAAGTTACATGTATTGTATCCTGTCACCACTGTGAGGAAGTATTTTTATTGTCATATTATACCACTATCTATAGAGAACCCACCAAATAAGACATTCACAGAGCCGGCTTTGGATTAAAACCTGTAAAACCACCAGTTTAGACCCCTAAATTTTGACTAATTTTTGGGGCTTCCAATTTTATAAGTTCATATAGTAGTTATACTTTTAAATGACTGTAATGCCTTATTTATGATTTTTTTTTCCTGTTTTCCTTAGGTTTTTTAACTATGCTCTATATTAACAGTTGAGGGCCTAATTTAAATTTTTTTTTGATTTAGGCCCCGTATAACTAAGAGCCGGCGCTGGGCAATCATGAACGTTGTGAGGATTGAAACCTTTCAAAGTAATCTTCAAACATGGAAAATGCTACGATACACACCCCTTATTTGGGTGTGTATGATACACACCCCTACAAAAGTTACGATTTTTTTATATAAGTTACGATTTTTTTTATAAAAGTTACGAGACACAGAAAAATGTTACGAATCATAGAAAATGTTACGAATCATATTGCTGAAAAGTTACGAAAAACTAAAAAATGTTACGATTGCCAATGAGGTGACACAATCTAAACCATACAATAGGTGCATATGGTACACCTAAATAAGGAGTGTGTATTGTAGCCATTTCCTTCAAACATTGATTGGTTAACTAAAGGACTTCCACTACAATTAATAAAGCTAAATAATCTTCTTAATTTTTATTTATTTTGTCATTTGTCATTCCTAATCTCTTACATGGGGGAGGGGGGAATGGGAGTCGATCTCGGGATCCAGTGTGTGGCATCCAAGAGCTCTACCACATGGGCTAGCCACCACTTGCAATAATCTTTTTAATTGGTTTCTTTCAATACGGCTTTAACTTGGAAATTGTCGTCCGTATTTGTTAGAGCATCCTTATCAGGCTCACAAAAAAAACACCAAATTTAACCTCAAAAACACATTTTATAATTTAGCAAGTCACTTTTTAAAAAAATCACAAAATCAGATTCTCTATTCTAACTTCGCTATATTAAACTATTCTTTCTTTCTACTCATACTCCTCAAAAGAAATAATAAAATAGTGAACAATGCGTTAATAGTGCATGAACAGTACGTGAACGGTGTCTTTGGTGCGTGAACAGTGCCGCACCAAATTTGAGTAGTTACTCTAGCAAAAATAAATTTGATTAATTGTTTGGTGAGGCTGATTTTGGGTAGTTTTGAGGGGTTTGACTCTCTACATTTGGTTAAAAGTTAAAATAGGTAGCCTCGTAAGGATGCTCTTAATTTTGTATTTGCTTTCTGGGGATAACTTGAAATCTTATTGGCCTGAATGGCATATATATATTTTTTGGTTTGAATGATCAGGTATCTGGACTAGCATACGTGCTCTCAACTATTCCCCTCCTCCAGTACTAGTCAAAAGCATATCTATCTACCCCGGGACTAGGGGATTCCAAAGGAATTACTTTCTTGCAGTCGAATCTCGAAAATCGAACCCTAATTAATTGTATAGAGAGCAAACTCACCAATCAACTGAACTACCCATGAATTGAAGCCGTGTGTGGCTATATTTGGTTTGACCTTTTATGCATGGGATGTAACATTAATATGGAAACTTGTTTAAAATGTCAACATTTTCAGGCAGTTTAGTGGAAGTCCAGTGCTATATGATGATGATATACTAGAGTACAATGGAGTCTGGACAAACAAAACATCATCAGCACTCAGCAGAGAGAACAAAATTCCTGCAAAGTCAAGGAATTGTGGCTTGTGGCTTGTGACTTGTGAGTACAATTTTGAATGGAAAATTTTAAAATCAGTTCACATTTCTGTGGTTAATACTTTATTTAAAATGCGTATTGAAATCAAAATAATAAGTGTACAACAATCCAGCTCGAACATGTCTCCAATACATTCACATGGTGTGTGGAGCCTACACACACTTGACACTCAAGTGTGTGTGGGCTCCACACACCATGTGAGTGTATTGGAGACATGTTGGAGACTTTTGTTGTACATATATCATTGTTATTGAAATATGTAAAATGTGTATAAAAATATGTAAAAATGTATTAAAAATATAAAAAGTACATCAGAGTAGTATGTTTTTATCTTTTCTTTTTGTTTGACTTTGTCAGCGACTATGCCGACAATGGAAGGACCCATTTTGAATTGCCCATATTCAGGAAAATGTAATTGGTCCAATTGGAATAACGTGGTGTGCACGAATACAAATATACAATGACATAATGTTGTGCCGACAAATAATTAGACGGATAAATTTTAGAACTTGGCTGGAAACACTACAATCTACATATACACATCTCTATATGGATGTGTATCATATGTAACCCTAAAAATGTTACGGATCAATAACCCTACCTCTTATGAATAAAAAGTGATGATATTTTGTAGTATAAAAGTTTGGAGATGAAATGAAGTGAATCGTATTGCTGAAAAGTTACGAGATACTAAAAAATGTTACGATTTGCCATGCGGTAATACAATATAGACAATACAATAGGTGTATATAATACATACTTTGAATAAGTGTGTATTGTAGTCATTCCCGCTTGGAGCTTGTCGGCAATTCGACATTTTCCTGCCACTTGTTGGACTCCGGTTCTATCCGTACTGTAGATCTAGTTGGAACACTGAAGTGTGGTTCAAACTAATGTTCAATAGATGCCAATTGTACTAGTCTGCTCTAGTCTCTGCAAAACCCAGCTGGTTACTTTGACAAAATAAACCATATGGTTTGTCGTTTTTTTTTTTTTTTTCAATAGAGAAAAAATTTCATTAGTAACACCATTACATTGTGTTGTCGTTGTTATATAAAGAAAATATGCCAGCGACTGGCGAAGACCACAAAAACGCTAGCCTGTCACGATGGAATAGAATACGGTGCTCCGCATAGATGTGGCCAACAAATGGCCAATCAGAAAGAACACAGATGTGCGTGAGTTGTGCATCAATGAGTCCTAACAAAAACTAAAGTCTAAACAACCAACAAGGATCCGGTCAGGACACCCGGACCTATCTTAGGTCCGGGTGTCCTGACTGGAACCGGACTCTCTAAACAACAATAATAATAAACAAAATAAAAGAGAAACGACGAGCATCGATCAAAAGGATCAATTGTAGGAAAACGTCAATAATGTTTAGAGACTTGAAGTTTAACTGGTAAACCTTCAGTAGTCCCAATTTTTTTTGTTTTTTAAATTTATTGTCATGGAGAATATTAAACTTTTGAGGTTAGGAAATAAGTCGCAGGGCTCAACAATGATTTGGAAATCAAAAGGCCCACATTAGTAAAGAGAATTTTTTGGAAGGATTTTAAATGCTGTCTTTAGTTCTTTTAGTTTTAGTTTTGATAGAATGTTTTTTACAAATCTGAGAACCAGCTCTCGAGATATTGTTGATATTTGTACGAATGACGCATATGATAATTATAATGTGATAATGAGTTACTTGTGCTCATACTAAACTCTATAAGGCATGGTGTAGAAAGAGTAAATTTCGTCCACATAATTTAAAGGAGTGGACGTACCGAGGTTTTTTCTTCAAGCACGTAACAAAACTATAAAGGAAATGTCATGTCAAAAAAGAACCTATAACAGAAATATTGTCTTTATATGAACGTGATCGAGACTCCTGTCGCGCTCTTAATATCTCATCAGCATTTGGTCACTTCAATATAATTATGTCACATTCAAAAAGAACCTATAACAGAAATATTGTACTCCAGAAATCTTTATATGGACGTGACCGAGACTCCTGTCGCGCTATTAATTCTCATCAGCATTTGGTCACTTCAATATAATTATGTCACATTCAAATAGCATTATCATGAGTTTTAGACTTTTAGTACATGTCGTGAAGTAATCAAACACAACCCAAGTCGACGAAAACTTGCCCAAAATGGTTGATTTACAGAGTCTAGAAAATAATAAAAGACATGCATAATTGAATACAATAACACATGAACTTTTACTTCGGCGATTGGTCTTACGGAGGCAGTTAGATTCTGAGTTTTCCGTTTCAACCCAGATTTTAGGGCTAAAATGAATCCAGATTTTAGCATCTGGTAAACTCATTTGCTAAAATCTGGGTTGTCAGTTGCTAAAATAAAATATAAAAAAAAAAAAAAAAACTCAAAGAATTGGTGCACATGCACTAGCTACTAGCCAATAGAATTTGCCGTGGCTACTACTTTGGGTCCGTGGGTCCTACTGTAATTTTGTTTTCATTGTTTGATTAGTTCGTTTAATTTGTGTAGCCAACAGAAATTAAGATTGGTTAAGTAATTATAGCCGCATGATGTTGACACATTTTTTAAGAAAAAATTAATTGTATTGTTTTCAATTATGCAGTTACTTTTATGACAAGGGTGATGCCGTGATGGAGTTATAGTTTTATATTTCCCAAATCAGTCTAATTTTATACTCGCATTATCTACTTTAGGAAAACTCTACGGAACATGAAAAATTTCTCCGAAAATAAATGTGTCTTGAAGTGTGTGTTCATGACACACATTCATTTCCAGGGAATATTTCGGGCATGTTCCTACCAAACCTCTCTACTTTAATGGATTACTCCATTTACATACTAAATTGAATTCAAGACATATCATTAAACTTTTATCCACTTTAAAGTTTGTGGTAGCAACACTTCGGTTTAGTCGACCAGAAAGAAAGTTTTTCCATGCATTTGTAGGACTCTGGGGTGCTGCACAGCCAGGTGCTGTGAAGCGTGCTATGCAGCCGCACTGCCCGGCCGCACCGGTCACGTTCCGGCGATCCGAGACGTTCACCGGATAGCCCTCGTCGGATACTATAAGTGTACCAAAAATTAACTTGATCGGATATTGTTAAGTACCTAATTGGAACATAAATTGCTTGAAAAAAAGGGTTTAGTGATTTGGATCTAGTGTTTATGTACATTTGTGTTCCTTTTCATTTCAATCTATTTGTGTTCCAATTAGGCACTTAACGATATCCGGTCAAGTTGATTTTTGGTACACTTATAATACTCGACGAGAGGTATCTGGTGAACGTCTCGGATCGCCGAAAAGTGGCCGGCGTAGCCGCACCGTGCGTGCACATCATGCTTGTTGTGCAGCACCCCCAGCTTCCGCATTTGTATTCCTACGAATCCTACCAAAATAAAAAAACACACACATGAAAATACAACTAGAACAAGTTTTTCCATGCATTTGTATTTCTACGAATCCAACCTAAAAAAAAAAAAAAAACACTCACATGAAAATACAACTAGAATGTACCCAGTAGTACTTTTTGATGTCTCTCTAGTAGACAATGTGATTGGTCATTTAAAAATTATTCGAAGATGTCATAAATTAAGGCATAGTTTGCCAATTGATAAAATCAAGTGAGGAAGAAGTTTGATAGAATTTAAGATTTTTGCAAACTTCTTTCTCATTTAACAAAATCGGGTTGATTTTCTTAATAAAATCTAATTGGCAAACTACGCCTAACTTGAACACCCTGCATTATAATTATAATTTAAAGAAACTTAGAAAAGAGTGCTACTCCCACTTTAGATGACAATATCGGTACAAGAGAACTGGTCTAAGCCAGCTTATTTGCATCTCGACTCATTTCAGGGCTCTGGAAGTAACAATCGAGCATAACTTCTAGTGACACCAAAAATTTGTTAACAAGGAAAATCGAACCTGAAACATTGATTGATCTCTTGTTGGATTACAACCCAACAAGGTTAGAGTGGACATGGACCAGACGAGTTGGGCCTGAACTCGATACTAGGCCGCTCATCTATTACCAGGTGAGAGTGGACTGAGACAAAACTTGTGCATTTTGGGCCTCCTTTGGAGCTTTCATTATCGAATTCTGAATTTTGCATTAGCAAATTCTTGCTATTTGGGAGCTGAATTGTAAAATGCATTCTAACACAATGAAAGCTAAAATTGATAAACAACCTTAAAGGTACTTTCACATTATCATTTTGCAATCTGGATTAAAAACCTCATAACATCTATTGTGATTTTTGATAGAAAAAATCCATTTTGATAAACTCCCAAAAAGTACTCTCTTGCAAAATTTATTTTGGACTTATCTTCTTCCAGATTTTTTTTTTTGAAAATGTCAAGTTCTCATTCACAGCCCGGAGGCAGAAAGATTACATCACAAAATATAAGAATGAACCAAAACAACTAGCATCTGACATGAGCACGGCTACACAACACTACAGGCTGACCGACTCCAGACACACCTGCCGAGGCAGACTGACACTATGTGCAGGCATAGAGTCCTGTCAAGATCTAGTCGTAGAGAATCCCAACGGAAAACCCAGCTCAATCCTAAGCATAAAGCACTAATGCAATCTGAAAACACTCCCCGAAGGGAGGTAGAACAGCACCCAAGCGGGGCAAACAACCACCAAAATGGGGCAAAAACCTAAAAACAACAAAACAAAATAGAAAATAAAAAACTAAACCCCGGTCGGAAAAGATACTGCTGGATGCCGCTGCGCCGGATCTGGCGATTTATTCATCGGAGGGTCTCAATCAGCCCCTTCTTGCTCCAAAAACTACGCTCGGTTGAAACCCAGTGGAGCGGATGGCTCAATGGAGAAAAAAAGTGAAGGCAGAGAGAGGAGGAGGTGGGTCGGAAGATGAGGTGGAGGAGGAGGTAGGTGGAGGCTGAGAGGTGGAGGCGTAGATGGAAACGGTGGAGATCGGTGGAGGAGGGAGAGGGAATCAAAGAGAGGAAGAAGGAGGAGAGAAGAGGGCTATTGAGGAGAACCAAAAGGGGGGTGGGTGGAGGAAAGAGGAGGCGCAGCCCCACCCCCCACCCAAGCAAACCCTAACTGGAGGAAAGTTTAGAGAGAAGGCAGAGAAGGGGGGTCGCTCTGAGCTGGAGGTTTTCTTTGATTTCCAGATACTCCTATAGACTAATAAACTATTCTGACTACAATCCAAAATACAAAATTCAAAAAACAATTGAAAAAAATTTGTTTGCCCTCACGGAAAATACACTGTTTGATAAGCATGACATTATTTTGTGGTGTGATTCACACCATTTCAGCTAATGATAGTGAGGTTTTGTTCACCTTTTTTAGTGAGGATGAACAGTTTTTTTTATTTCAAAAATAATATACTCCCAAACGGGCCCTTCTTTTAGCGGTTCTCATAGGGAAAATATTTCAACACTGTAATACCGAAACTGCCCCAGCTCAAAACCAGGCCATCGCGGTTCGTGGAGAGCAAGACACTGACAATCCATCTGTCTCGCTCTTTCGATTTTCTCAGAATCCTCACAATCGAAAAGGCTAAGCGGCGAGAGAAGCGAAGACGAAAGAGACACTCTTCGTTTTTCCTTCATCAATCTTACTGGTAAAATTGAAATTCAATTTCAGTGTCGTATTCCTTATCTTCACTGTGTATCAATCGTACTGTTAAAAATTGAAATTCAATTTCAGTGTGGTATTCCTTATCTTCACTGTGTTTTTGAGTTGTATATACGATATTTTATATACGATATTTCGAACCAGAATTTTGAATGATTGCTGTCAGATCTCTGTGACTTCATATATATGTACGTATATATCTGGGATTTATGATCTATGTTTGATTTACTTGGGTTTGTGTTGATTCCTGATGGGTTGTTGATTTGTTGTAGTGACGGTCTGTAAGAAGTTAGGTTTTGGTTCGTTGATGCTTGTACTCTTTGGCTATCATAATTATTAGGGTTTTAGCTAAAGTAGATAAAGAACTTTTAAAAGATATTCTATGATGGGTCGGTTCAAATAAGTCAAGTGCCCTCGGTTGGTGGGTGGTAATCTACAGCTTAGTTGGAGAAAATAGCACCTGGGTTTTGAACCGGGTGAATAAAGTTACCCGGGATGTGGTTATCTTACAGTAACAGGTTTAGTTCAGGTGCCATTTGTTTAGCATTTTAGTGGCAGCTTGTCAAAGAGCGGTATTTCCCAAAGTATTTGAGGCGAATGTGCAATGCGAGTCATTTTAGCCCTCATGAGGTGAGGTTTAGGCGTTGAAGTTTAATTCTGAGATTAGTAGATACAAAAATTATTCAAAAATCACATAATAGGGAGACTATCAATTAATGCAGCTGTAGGTTGAGAAACATGGATTGCATTGACCAAAGTGTCGATCTCTATAAATACTGCCCAAACACTCTTAAATTGAGCAATTATAGCATCTCAAATCAGGTAACAAACGACCAGAAGATAAATCACAGCCGCATAATTGGCAAGGTATTGCCTTCTACACCAATGGACTCAACTTAAAAGTACCACAGTGCGATAATAAAAGACTTGAATCACTAGATCAGTTCATGTTCATAAAACCTACTCGAACCGATGGAACTCCAAGGATTATGGAGGGGATAAACGCAGCAGTTGCAAACAGCAAAAGCAGTAGAAGAAACAGTATTAAGAGGAGGGGGAAACAACCAAAATCAAAATGAAGAGAATAAGGGGAAGCGCCAAACGTAGGAGAAGTAGCCAAGAAGAAGTGGTGCTGAGAGAAGCCTGTGTAAAGGTGCAGGATACTTGTTTAGAGGCACAGCAGGAACAGCAGCAGAAAGGCAGCAGATAGCAGCCACAAGAAAGAACAGACCCAGTCACCAAGAGAGAGAAAGGTTAGAAGTAAAGACGGGGAAAGTAAACCTATAGGCGCAGGGATTTTCGTCTTTCAATCCATTTTTCCCCGAATGGAGAGAGAAGTTGGGTATGTATCGGAACATAAAAGAAACCCTAACCCTCCCTAGGTGTCTGATTAGTGATTACCATTGACTAACTCGAAACATTAAAAAACACTTGCCTAGCATGTGACGGAAAAATGTGGACAACCCCTTCATTGAATGTACCCTAAACCAAATTAAATGAAGCAAAACAAATAAGCTGAAATAACGTAGACTAGACCTAGACTACATCAACAATGATATATAAAATTTATAGAAGCTTTTCTGAACATAGAAATACCTTTGTCACTATAAGTGCACATTTATTTTTATAGAAAAGGCATAACAAATCAGTACTCTTTGACTTTAAGAAATTATTGAAAAGGTTGTAAAGGTCTACTATAATTGCTCAGAAGTATCACAAACAAGAAGACTAAGCAGCAAGAGAAGCGAAGACAGAAGAGACCCTCTTTGCTTTTACCTGCGTCAATCATGCTGGTAATATTGAAATTCAAATTCAGTGTGGTATTCCTTATCTTCACTGTTTTTTGAGTTGCATATCCTGTATTCCAAACTAGAATTTTCAGTGATTGCTTTCAGATCTCTGTGACAATATATATTTATATGTATATCTGGGTTTGTTTTTACTTCTGAGTGTGGGTGTATGATCTCTGTTTGATTTACTTGGGTTTGTGTTGATATGGTTTTTTGATTTATTGTAGTGACGGTCTGTAAGAAGTTTGGTTTCGGTTTGGTGATGCTTGTACTCTTTGGCTGTCATAATTATTAGGGTTTTAGCAAAATTAGATAAAGGACTTTTTAAAAATATCCTATTATGGTTCGGTTCGGATAAGTCAAGTCCCCTCGGTTGGTCGGTGGTTTATCTACAGCTTAATTGGAGAATAGCACCTGGGTGGTCAACCAGTTGAATAAAGTTAGCCCGGAAGTGGTTGTCTTACAGTAACAGGTTCAGTTCAGGTGCCATTTATTTAGCCTTATAGTGGCAGCTTGTCAAAAGAGCAGTATTTACCAATGTTTTTAAGGCGAATGTGCAATGCGAGGCATTTTAATCCTCACGAGGCTAGGTTTAGGGCCTTACGCGTAACTTAAGCATAAGGAACTTCAATTCTGGGTCTAGTAAATACAAACATTATTCAGAAGTCGCATCTTATAACAATTAATGCAGATAGACAACATGAATTGCATTTACCAAAATGGAGAACTTTATAAATACCCCCTAACCCTAAAATTGAGCAATTATAGTATCTCAAACCAGGTAAAAAATAGCCAGAAAATATATCACAGCCACGTAATGCAATTGCATTCTAAACCAATCAACTGAACTTTAAGTACCACAGCAGTAGTGCGATGGCAAAGGACTAGTTCAGTACATGTTCAATAAAAAAATATCTACTTGAACTAATGGACTCCAAGCATTATGGAACGGGACAAACACAACAGTTGCAAACAGCAAAAGCAGTATCAGGAAGAGAGTCCAGAAAGGAAAAAAAAAGCACCAAACGCAGGAAAAGTAGCCAAGAAGAGGAAGAAGAAGAAGTGATGAGAGATACCTGTTTAGAGGCACAGCAGGAACAGCAGCAGACCCAGAGAGAGAAAGTAGAGAAGGAAAACCAGTAGCTGCAGGTTTTTGTCGTATTTCAATGCATCGTTCGTCCAAGATGAGAGAGAAGTTGAGAGTATCGATCTGAACATAAAAGAAACCCGAAACCTCACAATTAGCTAACCCTATACATTAAATGAACACGTGCGTAGAATGTGACAGGGCAGATAAATACAATGGAAAACATTAAAATGTACCCTAAACCAAATTAAGTAAAACACAATAAATAGCCAGAAATAAGGTAAACCTAGACTACATCAAGAATGATATATGAAATTTATAGAAGCTTGTCTACACATAGAAATACATTTGTTACTATAAGTACACGTTTAGTTTTATAAAAAAAAAGGGCATACCAAATAGGTACTCTCTGACTGGAAGCATTGACTAAGAAGGTTGAGAGAGAGGGTGAGTTTGTAAAGGTCTATAGGTTCTATCGTTCCTGAAAAGTATATGCATCACATGAAATACATTAGAAGGCGCAAAAGGCTCACCTTTGTGAACGCCTCATGAACAAGGAGTAAGCTTTGGGATGGTAATGCACAATTCAGAGATCTCGAGGTGTTTTCAATAGGCTATGCTTGACGCAAGCCTCAGCATTGCCTTTGAAAACAGTGGTATTTGCTATTCTTTGATCTTCAATGCCAAGAAATTTGTTTCGAGAGGCTGTCTAGAATCATTGTGCGAAGTAGCATTAGTGGGCGTTTGTTGTGACTTATTTTTTTGTCTATGAATATGCTGATGTGCTGAAAGCAACTTGAAAAAGTTTTAATTATCTCCCACACTGGGTTGAGCTGTTACAAACAGCCACTTACTTGGGTTTGATGATATTTGTGGGTGTCAGTCTTTTATACTTATTGGGCTCTGTGTGTACTTTTGTACCTCAGATCTTCATTTTCACCATTCTTGGTGACAGCAATATTTTGCTTCAAATGATTCTACAATTAATAGGTGGTTATTGTCTTATCTGGTAACAAAGTGAATTGCTGCATTTTGTCTTTGATGGATTGTAGGTGTAACTTGAGTCACCTATGGCATCAAAATTGAAACAATTGCAATCTAAGGCCTGTCAAGTTCAACAACTTGTGGCGAAGCATGGAACGGGATACTACAAGCAGTTGTTGGAGCAGAACAAGCAGTACATTCAGGAGCCACCCACTGTGGAGAAATGCAACCTCTTATCCAAGCAATTGTTCTACACTCGTCTTGCTAGGTTAATCGCCTCTACCTTTAGACTTGACACTCGAGTTTTATGTTCTACACAGTCTTTGGGTTGTGCCTTATATTTGGAAGGTATTTATGTTTTCAGAAACTTCAATAAAATTTATTGTGAGACAAGCAAGGTACTTGCATTTTCAAAAGTCTCAATAACAGTGTCTGATAAGCCGTTATTTTCAGTTATAACTTATAATGTTCCCTATCTTATTAGGGAATAAGTTAATTTTCTTTTAACAAGCACTGTATGACTGACAAAGCATTGAGTGTTGGAATGTTGAAGGATTTTAAATTGGCCATACAACCACAACTGATGTTTTAGGCGCAATTTGTAATCACGAGAATTGGATCTTCATTGTTGATTTTGCTGCCACTCTGTGATTAATAATTATTAAATGTTGTTTCTAGGTCCTTGATTATGTTAAGCCATTTCAATCTGTAAAGTGTAAAGCAAACACCTCAAAAGTGTGTCTCAGTTGAGCAACGAATTGTTGAGCTTATTTCACTTATTTGTTTTTCACTATGAAGAATGAGTTTTTCACTTAGGATAGTGATAATGCCAAAACTGTTTTTGATTGTGCCAAAACTCCAATGCATAAAATGCTTGTACTCTATACATGAGTACAAACATTTTATGCACTTGAGTTTTGGCATTATCATTTGTCTTATTAGTTGTTCAGTGACTTGATTCAGGATAACCATTAGTTGTGAGATTTCGCTTCTAAGTTACAAGACTCGTCATTCATAATCAGTGATCTCAGCATTACTCTTATTATGATCGGTGCCATACAGGTTGTCAAGGTTGGATTACTAGTGTTACATTAGGAAGTTGTTATACTTCGACTTTCAATTATTGCTTCCTGAAAACTCAAATTCTAGTGGTTAATATCCTTGGTTCTCATAAATTCTTCTTCTGACGGAATCTAGGAGACTTGACTCAACTCTTTGTTTGTGGATGCGGCCTCAATCACTGGGTATCCCGCAACAACCCTTGAGACTTATAAATTTTGGAAATTGAAAACCAATTGAGCGATTAGCGGTGTTTTTATTTTTCCTGCCTCAAGTTGTCCTAGTTAGGCTGACGCGACATAGCAATTTATTCATGTGTTTGGTCCCGCATCTTTTTTTCTTACTTGATTACTCTCTGCAGTATTCCCGGGCGGGCTGAGTCATTCAAGAAGGAACTTGATTACGTCAAGCATTTGTGGAAGAACCGGAATGAACTAAAGGTCGAGGATGCTGGCATTGCTGCTCTCTTTGGGTTGGAGTGCTTTGCGTGGTTTTGTGCCGGTGAGATTGTGGGAAGGGGATTCACAATTACAGGATACTACCCATGAGAACAACCATTCGGGAAAATGTCTTTCAGAGATTGATGGTTGAGAGACTTCTGTCAAGATTATGGTGATTTAAGTCGCCAGCAAGCTGCATGCTAGATTTTGTTCTTGTTCTTGTTTTTTCTTTTTGAAAATTTTGATGTTTGAGGAATCAATGGATTAAGGTCGTATCGCTTCAATAATCCTCTTGTTTGGTGAGTTTTTCCCACCCATGTGAAGTGACTGATGGGTGAACTTCGTAGTCTGTTTTTCTTGTTGAAGCTTCTGCAACTTGTGATGCTCCAATCTGCTATGGGGTTATAGATGAAAGCTATTGGGAGGATTTAATCACCCAACTGAATCCTAGTTATTTACTCATGCTATCTGCATTTTACTGATCGACAGCTTTGCTGGTATACTGGTAATGATTTCTGTCTTATGTTTCCCATAGATCTCTTCAGATGACTCTGTCAATTGTCATATATATATTTTTTATAACCGATGTTAGGGCCAGTTCTTGCACGCCTTGACTGTTTGTGGGCCCTTAATGACCGGACAAACCTTCTAGTGGTTCTTAGGTTTGGAATGTTGGGCTTTTGTGGGGCTTGAGCATGCTACCGCATGGAGAGTTAAGTACTGTGAATTAATGTATTCCATGGAAATTGTCGATTGGAATATTTTTAATGAAGATAAATTTTAATGTTGTTTAGACAATTGGTGCGTATTATAATTTGAAGAAGGATCTGGGATTTCGAATTTTTTAGTAAAAGGCGAAAAATAGTTTGCTTTGTGCATGCGACTACGTAGTCATTTCGAATTTGATTTTTGGATTTTGAGTCCTAAAGTTACAAAATGTACTTAGACAGGAGATGCCTTTTCATAGTTGGCCCCCAAAAACCATAGGTAGAAAATCTGAAAATGCACGAGGTATAATTTTAAAGGGGCTCACAAACGCTCGAGATATATGGCAGAAGTTTTTCAATGTTACTTTAGCGAATAGCTAATTAGAAAGAAAATTAAGGTGAAAAATTGGAGTTGGCTTGACAGCAATGGGGCAATTTGTCCACTTTTGCCCTCATGCCGGGTTCATTACGATGATCCGAACTGTTCATTTTGTAGTGGTCGTTGAAAACATTAACTTTGTAAAAAATTATGTCCATCTGATATCGATTAATATCTATTGGAAACACATTTCTCTTGAGAAAAAACCGATAAAAATGAATTTAATCCTATGTATAAGTCTATTTCTCTCGAAAAAAACGTGATTCTAACCAATAATATGTTCGATTTTCTCTGTGAACATGATTTTAGACATAGTTGAAGCTCTCAACAAAATCTAAAAATGAATAATTTACATCATTGTATCATCAGACAAGACAAAAGCCCAAAAATTGACAAGGTGCATGTTGAACCTGTGAAGTTTACTTTGACCTAGAAGTTTTATTAGTACCAAGCGGGTACCACGTGATGACGAATATGATTCCTTGCGGTCAATCAAAATATGTTGTTTGGCGTGGGGGCCTCTGTTTGGTATTGCATGGTGCGTGCCACATGGGTTACGTTGGCCCGTTGGGTACCGCATGGGCGCATTTGGATTGACCGCAGTGTGCCACTTCCGCACGACAAGTTGTACCCGCTCGGCCCCAAATTTTTTTCCATAATCCGAGTTTATTGCGAAACTCTTCCAACATTTTTGGGGAAAAAAACCCCTTTGTGTTTCAGAGTTAGGGCACGAAATTTTCAAAGAAGGTTAATTGGCCTAATACTGATTGCAATCTAGGGAGACAGAGAGAATGCCGTGCGGCACGTGCATTCCCCGCCGGGCACGTGTCGCCGTCGTAGCTTCAATCGCCGTGATATTCTTCCTCTGCCTTGCGCCCATCGCCGACTGCTCCAACGATTCTCAGGTTCTATTCACAAATTCCGATCTCAACACTCTCTCTCAATCTAGACGCTCATCTGATTATTTTGTTTCTCTGTTCATAAATGGCAGGTCAGATGCAGCAAAACATGCGTAGCAGAGAACTGCAACAGTAAAGATCTCTAATTTCCATTCTATTAGTTTTCTTTTCTCCTATATGTTGTTTGTTTATATCTATTATCAATGTATTGATTTTTTTTTTTTTTTGATTTGAAATAGCTGTTGGAATTAGGTACGGGAAGTATTGCGGAGTGGGGTGGAGTGGATGTCCCGGAGAGAAACCCTGCGACGATCTCGATGCTTGCTGCCAGATTCACGACGATTGTGTTGGGAAAAAAGGTAAATTGAACACTGTATAATTGGAATGCACTTGCACAGATATAGGTTTGTGTATATGCTCAACCGGAACATTAATGTAGGGAATTGACAAACACAACACACAAGCTCGCTAGATTTATGAGGTTTTTGCTGTTTCACTAATGATGAACAAGATTTAAGAGATATGCCACAATTTATACGCCAATATCTGTGTAAATATATGGACTTCCATATACGTACGGTGGCGGAAGTAGGGATTTTTCAAGGTAGGGGGAAAACGTTAATTCTTTAGAGTTTCGAAGGAGTGTGGTAAAAAGAATTCTAACTTTGATGTGGTTAAATTAGAATTCTCAAGATGTGGAAGCGGGCAATTTGTTATAAGTATCACGAAAGATCATAAGAAAAATGAGGTTATACCAAGGTACGCGTTTGATGTAGCATCTGCGGCTAGAGCTGTTGAAGGTCTTTTGCTAGTAACAAGTAAGGAGCTGATGAAGAATCGTGAGCATAATAATTCCTGCTTCACACTCGGTAACAGTATAGATTCATGTATTAATGTCGACATGAATGTTGGTATATAACTATGGTAGGTGTTTGAGTGTATCTACTTATTGCGAGATATCAGACTCCGGTTAATTAGAAATTGGGAAATTTTGTTCTGTGTATTCAGTATTGAGCTTTTCTCTTCCTTGTGGAATTGGAAGTTTTAACAGAATGGGTTTAACACATTTTATGGTTCAAGTAAATTTCAACCTAAAATAGGTAAGCAATTCATTTCTTGGAAGTTGGTGTACATAATGGAATATAGGTGATGGTTTTAAGTAATATAATTCAGTTCCGATAGCAGTCTGTTAGACGGAGGCTTGGTTTTCTTTGTTTGCTCATTTGCTTGTTGTGTTAAATGTTTCAGGCGGTATAGTACTGAAGTAGTGGGTTTGCATTTGTTTAATTGAATTAGAGATATGGAATGTTTGCAATTCAATTTTTTGCTTTCAGTTGGACTATAAATGGGAAAAACGTTCTGTTGAGAAACATGCCATTCATTGATAGACTTTAGATACATATCCTGGATAATGAACCAATGGAAAATGACTGAATAAACAGTTGTTAGAAATTGGTGAATGCTATAAAAGTTGGAAAGTGAAAGCCTGCTATTAGTTGATGCATATATGTTTTGTAATGCATCTAGTGACTCGTGAAACTGAAGCATGATACTTTACATTGCATTATATGAAAGAGCCACGGCACCTTGGGTCAGAGCTGAACAAAAAATCTGGCGTTTCTTCCTTCCCTTTATTATTATCTTCTCGTTTGTAGATTCTTGTTGCGGTGAAATGATTCTGACTTTTTAATTTGTTTTGCGTAATCATATGTGCGACTTTACCCTATTTAAACTTTCAGGTATGACAAATGTGAAGTGCCATGAGAAGTTCAAGCGCTGCATAAAGAAAGTACAAAAATCTGGAAAGGTTGGCTTCTCTAGAGACTGTCCATATGACACAGCTGTGCCAACAATGGTCCAAGGCATGGATATGGCAATCTTGCTTAGTCAATTAGGCGGCCCGAAGCTTGAACTCTGAGAGGGTAAAGTAAATGCTTTATATAGACTGGATCCCTTATTATTGCAAGTCATTCTTTTCTTGATTCAACGTGAATTGAAGCTAAGGCAATTTACAATTCATGAAGGTGTGCTGATCACCCCCTCATTCTTTTTGATTCTGCAACTCATTTACTTGCAAGGGTTCGTTTTGTTTTGCGAACCTTGTTGCACTTGCACCTCTTGCGACGATTCTTTTTACAAATAGAATGATTTAAACTGGTCTTCGCTGGTACTTCTTTACTGATACAGGTATTCATTTCCTGACTGTTCATATTCGGATGGCGAAAAACATCTTATTATGAAGATCATCAACCGGTTGTAATTTATTACTCCCTCCGTCCCTTTTTTTTATTGTTGACCTTTCTATTTTGGGTTGTCTCTTAATAAGTATGTTGAGAAAAGTTACTCCCTCCGTTCCAATTTGATGGTCACCTTTCCTTATTTAGAATCTCTCAAAAATTGTCAATTTTTTCTAATTTATAATACTTTTTATATCCAATATGGATCTTGTTTGATAGATCTCAATTAGTTTTACTAAAAAAAATTTTGAAATTATAAAAAATGTAATAAATTGTGAAATATTGACAATTGTTTGAGTGACACGAGTACCCAAAAGTAACCATTATTTTGGAATGGAGGGAGTAATAGGTAAAGGTTTGTACAATTATCATTTTGTTCTTTTGATAAGTTAGTGGTTAAAGAGTTAATAGATAAAAGTGGAGGTAAAAGTTGATGTGAAAAGTATAAAGTCGAGGTAAAGTTGATGTGAAAAGTATAAAGTCGAGATAAAGTTGTTGTGAAAAGTATAATGATGATATTTCTTTATTAAGTTGGATTTATGAAGTAACTCTTATTAAAAACAGACGGAGAGAGAACGTTGAAAAGAAATCCCATTTGTGGATGTCGTTTCCTTGGAGGATAGTTTGACAATAGTGGTTTACGTGTAAAATTTAGCGCCGAAAATAACTCGATTATTTTTTGCAGTAACTTCAGATTACAAATGGAACAACACTTTCTGTACCGAAAAAAGAAGCACCCACTTTGCTATACATTTTGTCGAATCTTGATTTTGACGGCCCTAATGAACATAAATTGTGCATCTAAAGGAAGCATCACGTAACTTGATCACAGTTATACAGTGTTTGGTTAGATAGTTTAGTTTAGTTTTAATGATGTCATAAGGTGTAATGAGTGGAGAGAGATAGAGAGAGAAATGAGGAAAATGATGATGTCATCAAAACCAAAACTAAAACTAAACTGGGAAACGAACAGGGCCTAATGACCTGTTGTTACTGTTTTGACCACCCTGACTAAGCTAGGATTCAACAACTCATAAAGTTAATGTCATGCCCGTTTTCATCGTATTTTTGTCCATGTCTGATCACAAATGCAAGTAAATTTAAGTCATCAAATTAATGTCATCTAGTGCATCACACGATGAATGAGGTCTCTCTATAGGATAGATTCAAATTAAGAAGCAAATAATGAAAATAGCCATTAAAACCATTAGGTATATGACCACAAAAAACTCGATTACTCGAAGAAAAGAATGAAAATAGCCATTAAACCCATTATGCTTAAGGCCACAAAAACCTCCATTACTCCGATTCCTCTGTTTATGACCCCTCTTGCTGTACCCAACTCCTCTTCTTCTCTCCTCCTCCTTTCTTCTCTCTTCCTCTTTCTCCATTTTCTACTCGCCTCCGTTTTCTTATTTTCTAAATCACTAGCAAATCTCCACATTTTCGTAATTGAGACATCAATTCCTTCATTAAGCAAAAGACTCTCTGTGCAAGTAAGAACCTTATGTCCCATATGACACAGCTGTGTCAACAATGGTCCAAGGCATGGATATGGCAATCTTGCTGAGTCAATTAGGCGGCCCGAAGCTTGAACTCTGAGAGGGTAAAGTAAATGCTTTTTATTGCCAGTCATCAGGCCCGGCCCTGAGATTTTCGGGGCCCTAAGCATGATTTAACAATGGGGCCCTTTTAACCATTATATATATATTAGTTGTACGACATTGTGTTAACAGTTGCCCTGTGGTATAGTGGTTCTGCACTGAAAATAGAGCTCATTACCTTGAGGTCTCGTGTTCAAGTCATGGCGCCTGCATTATGAGGCTGTTTTTTCATACAATTTCATTGTAAGGCGGTTGAAAAATTGCACTCATGAAGAATCAAACATGCGGCCTATCATGTAAAACTCACTAACCTTTCCACTGAACCAGAATAGCGCTATTTGTAAAAGTATTGGCATACTTAATATACAAGATATTCTAGAATTTGGGGGCCCTACTATTGGCCCAAAAACGGGGAGCCCTAAGCGGCGGCATGGTGGGCTTATGCCCAGGACCGGCCCTGCTAGTCATTCTTTTCTTGATTCAACGTGAAGTGAACCTTAAGGCTATTTACAATTCATGAAGGTGATCAATGTTGATCACCCCTTATTCTTATCGATTCTGCAACTCATTAACTTGCAAGGGTTCTTTTTGGTCATCGTACCTTATTGTACTTGCACCTCTAGCAAGGATTCTTTCTGCAAATAGAATGATTTGAACTTGTCATCGTTGGTACTTTTTCTCTGATATAGCTGTTCATTTCCTGACTGTTCATATTTGGATGGTGAAAAACATCTTATTTATTATTATGATCATCAACCGGTTGTGGTTTATTACATTGAAAAGAAATCCCATGTGTGGATTTCGTCTCGTTGGAGGATAGTTTTGACAATAGTAGTTTAGTTGTCAAATTTAGCACCAGCCCGAAGGCAATACAGACTTCCATCATAATAAGATAGAATGAACCAAAATTACCAAATAATGGCATGTACTTTCGCAGGCCAACGAAAAGGCTGAGTAATTGAGCCATGAAAATGCGCAGATGAAATCAGGGACAAAAACTCCCACTGAGGGGAGGGATAAACCCTTCACGAAGGGAGGCTACAAAAACACAACAATTAAAACAAAACAAAATAACTAAAAAAAATTCTGGTCACCCAACACTGTCATCGGAAGCGCTGCCACGGATCTGGCGACTTATTTGCCAGAATAAAAGAGCCAAACCACCCCAAGTCATCACTGGATCAAAACGGTACCGAAAAAAGCAGCCACTTTGCTATATATGTTGTCGAATTTTGATTTTTGACGGCCCTTATGAGACATGAATGGTAGCCAAACTAGATCATGACATCAATTGATCCCATAACTCTTGGAAAAACTCCATTACTCCCTTTATGACCTTTCCTGCTATACCCAACTCCTCTTCTTCTTCTTCTTTCTTTTTTCTATCCTCCTCCTTTCTTCTCTCCTCCTCCTCCTCCTTCATTTTTCTGTACTCCTCCCTTTTCTGAATTGCAAACTCCCTAGCAAATTTCCACATTTCCCTACTTGAGATATCAATTCCTTCATTAAGCAAAACAAGACTGTCTGTGCAATTAACCACCTTAAATTTCGAGCCATACTTGGCAACAATCTGTTGGGTTTTCGGGTCCAGTACGATCAATCTATTGTTCCACGAATCGTGCACAGAAAATTCACCATTCTCAATAAACCGTGAAGGTACATAATTTTCAATAATCCGTGAAGGTACATTGCATATTTCTGCAGTACTAAAAGAAAAAGAAGGTACCTTGTACTGGCCTGTAGGGAAAATTATGTTACGAAACTTTGTCCAAGATTCAGTACCGTATGATTCCTCCAATAGCCATACTTCCAAAACTTCTTCTTCATTAGGAGTCTCGCTTCCACGAGCAATGGAAAAAGCAAGTTTTTCATATATGATTGAAACTGAAATAAACCCAACCTCCCGGTTTGGATGAGCACGGTGATATTTGGGCAGAGATATTTCTTTGAAAACCTCATCCGCCAAATGGAAGGAAACGATCAATCGTGAATCACTGTTGTACACATTCTTTCTTGCTTTCCAGTAGATGGATCCATTGACGGATTCATTTGCAGTGTCGCCCAATAACCTCCATTGAATATCCTCCCCGGTCCACGTCCTCCATGAATCTTTTCTCAGTGAGTAAATCTCAATTTTTTGCGGAGAAGAGACTTCCCAATTTCTTGCCAGATTTAGGTGAACCACTTTATATTCATTAGCTTGAGGGACGAATCCTATTGCGACAGATTCGTCAAAGTTGGGAGAAGTTTGGAAGCGGTGCTTCGGGAGTATCTTGATTTTCTTAATCAAAGGATTCCATAGAATTATATCATAACCAAAACTTATCTGGTGACGATGAAGGAGGCATAATATGCCATTGCAAGAACTCGAAATGGTGCAGATCCAGATGAGCCAGGGATACCCGATTTGCTTATGCTCCCTACAAGTTTCAGAGCACCGCAAAGAATGATACGATGAAGAATAACTGAACACGTAGGTACTGCCTTTGATGTTTGAATAGGTAATGTAGGAATAATGGTGATGATCGCCGTCAATGCGTCGTCTATCTCGATTGATGCAGAGTTGTTCGTTGATGAAGATTGGGTCCGCGATCAACGAACGCCAGGATTTGCATACACACCGGCATCGCCCGAGCGTCGTGACTGACAATCTGGCCAGGATATCAACTACATTTTCTACTGGCAATTTCCCAAAATCTGACATATTGTTGGGGACGAGCTAGCCGAATTTTTATTCTACTTGTTTGTCTGTATATGAATCAGGCAAACAAAATTTCCATTCATTTCGTGGCAGATTTTGTGGCCTAAATTACTCAAATGTATAAAGTATTCGTTTGGCCTCTCATTCGCGAGGTTTGTGGTAATTTAGAAGGTGCACCTTAAAATGTGCAAGACAATATTCTACGTCCACAGAGTATATTAATAATTAAAATTAGTTGATGAGGAAAATGAATGGAGAAAATTAGCCATTTAATTTTGACATTCTACTTTTTGATAACTACGTATATTTCAATATTTTATTTTAGTGTTGAAAATACATACAAAATGACCGCTAAAAGACGAGAATTTGATTATGATTATCAAAATTTGGATTGCCAAAATCATTTTCGTTTAACTTAGCATGATTAGAAAGTTAATTTGAAAACATTTTGCTAACCTACTCCATCCGTCCCTTGTTTATTGTTGAATTTCATTTTGGGCTGTCTCTTAATAGGTGTGTTTTGAGAAGTCAATGGGTAAAAATTTGTATAAGTATTGTTTTTGCCCCTTTTCAAAAGTTAATGGGTAAAAAATAATAGGTTACAGAGGAGGATAATGTAAACCTTGTTTTTACTTAGTGAGGAATCCTATTCCTATCAAAATTAAAGCGAGCGAGGCAAAAATTTGACAATGTAGGCTTGAATGGCTTTGAGAACCATGGGAATGCTATGATCTTTTTGGTTGCATTGAAAAATGAAACTGTAAAGAGGAAATCTCATGCAAGATGGGGATTTTTTTCAAGTACTAATTAGGATTATTCTTTTTGCATTTTTGTAGGAAAGAAACGAGATTTGATGAGGGATATTTACAAGAAATTAGGTCTTTGGTGATGAATTGAAATTGTCCCAAATGCATGTTTTTCGTTGGAAAAGTATAGACGACGAATATATTTCGTCGGTCATCGTAAAAAACCACCTGGTGACGGAATCGTTTCTCGTCGCCTATAGCTATAATTTACAAAAAGTTCTGTCGCCTACTAATTGATTAAAAAATAACAAAAACAACATAGCAAAAATAAAACAACGAACGATCTAAAGTTACAAATTATATGTCGTTCATTTTAGAGAAAAGGATGCAAGTATATACATAGTTAAATCAATTTGCAGAATTATATGTGCCTTTACAATACGATCATGACTAAATTATCATTATGGGCGATTATTTTTCGGGAGGAACTCACCTCCATACTTCCACATTTCAAAATTCCTAAACTACTTCCACATTTCAAAATTCCTAAACTTGAGCTTGCAAGTCTTACCAGGGTTCCAAAAGCAGGGATTACAACCACCCAAATATTATAGACAAAACACTCCTAACAAATAGCAGTACAATTTTGAATGGATTGAGCCAGGATATGTCCCTAATTATGAAAATGCTAACAACACAAACATGAGATCTTTATATTGATTAATGCTTCGGTAATTTTGACTTCTCAGATTCTGAAAGAGTCCATTAAGCCCATCCCAAATCTACCAAGTTCGAAAAACCCTTTTGAAACACCAATAAACCAAATAAATATTTCCAAGCCCAATATACAAACCAAAGTCCACGAAAAGGCCTCAAGGGAAGCTCAAACACAAACCCGAGTTCAAGCCCATAACCAAAACTGTCGGTTCGAGTTTTAAAGTTGGCGGCCGCCATGTTTGACTTTTAAAATATGGTGGCCGCCATTGTTAAATGTGACAGCCGCCTCTTTTTAACCCAAAAAACACACATCTGCTATTGGAGGGAAGGTACTGGCTTGGCATGGTGCCTTCAACGGCTTCCAATTTTGGTTGAGATTTGAAGGCTGGAACCTTCTCTCATGGACCTTAACTCTAGGCATTGCACACCTCAAGATCTACAAGAAAAATCCTAGCCAAAAATTCCTTTTTCTTATCCTTACTCTTACAACCTAAATCTAGTTCTTGTTCCTTTCAAGCCCAAAATCCACTTCCCAAATTAGCCTACAAAACACCTAAGTATATTAGTCCTAATCCATTTTGTCATATTTTCAAAGTTACCTGAAACCTTGCCCTGAATTCAAGTTTTCAAAGTGTTCTCCGCGGTGAAATCGAGTTATAGATTTGCCACATTTGTGTTTTGAGGGGAGTATCTGGGCATTGTTCAAAGAAGTTTAGTCTTCTCTTATTTTACAATTTTCGTTAGTATTTCATTTCTCTAACTCTAGCCTCATGTGTAATTAGTTTATTTCATTGAAAATTCTCTATCCAACATTTGATAAAAGGGTAAATTTCACTGACCTCCCCTGAGGTTTCTAACAAATACACTGACCTCCTCTCTTCTTTTTAAAATTTCACTGCCTCCCTTGCTTTTGGAAATAATTGTCACTTACCTGCCCTGTCATTTCTTTATGCGTAACGGTGTTAATTTCGTTGGTGAAATGACGCTAATGCCCTTAAATTTGAACTTAGTTTTTATTTTGCTTGTTTGAGATTATATTGCATAAAAATTTCGAAAGGCATGAAAAAGTAGCTTAATTATTTACTTTTTTTCTTAGAACTTTCTTTACTTTGACACAAAATTATTATTATTTTTAATATTTTACTTCCCATTAGGTATATTTTCACATTTTAATAAAAAAAAATTCCCATAATTACCTAAGCCCACTGCTTGCGTTGATGGTTTTATTTATTTTTACTTATTTACGTTTTTTCCATTTTAGGAGAAACAAGCATTTCGCACCCCAAATTAAAAAAAAAAACTATTAGCGTAAAAGTTTTTTGGATAATTTTTTTACAACAATTCAAGGATGCAATTGAGAAAAAAAAAGCCTACTTCTTTACACCTATCCATCAGTACATTATTATTAAGGTACAACTATCCATTATTTGTGAGACCCTTGCATTATGCACGCTATAAAGAGAATATATATATATATTATTATGGGACAGCTATTCATTATTTTAGACCATTATTACCTCTAATGCACAAAAAAAAAAAAGAGTGCGATTAGGTAAAATATGTAAAAAAAAAAAAGGAGAAGAAGAAAAATGAGTCTAGTTAGAGCTTTAGATTTGGAGAAAGATAAAGAAAACTAAAAAAACAAACCATTAAGGCAAGAAATGGGCTTAGATGATTATTGATACTCTTGTTTTTTTTTATCAAAATGTGAAAATATATCTAATGGGAAGTAAAACATTAAAAATAGTACTCCCTCCGTCCCTTAAAGTTAGACACTTTCACTATTCCAGCCCTATAAAAAAATTGATTATTTCTTTTAATCTATAATGTTTTACATAAGCAATATGGATCTCGTTTGATAGATTTCAATTAGTTTTTTAAACAAAGTTCTGAAAATCACATAAAACTTTATGATTTGAAAGATATAGGCAATTTAAAAATGACACGCACTCTCGAAAGTGTCTAACTTTAGGGGACGGAGGAAGTAATAATTTTGTGTCAAAGAAAAGAAAGTTCTAAGAAAAATGTAAATAATTAAAGCTACTTTTTCATGCCTTTCGAAATTGTTATGCAATATAATCTCAACCGAGTTTAAAAAAAAAGAAGCTAAGTTCAAATTTAAGGTCATTAGCGTCATTTCACCAACAAAATTAACACCGTTAGGAAAAAAGTGACGGCAGGGTAGGTGAGTGACAATTATTTTCAAAAGCAAGGGGGTAGTGAAATTTCAGAAAGAAGGGGGAGGTCAGTGTATTTGTTAGAAACCTCAGGGGAGGTTAGTGAAATTTACCCTTGATAAAATCATCGTAGAAACTATTTTCAAAATATAGGGATGGTGATAAGTGCTTAGTTGTACTCAATTAAGCCCTCTAACTTATATTTGTGGGTCCCTTTATGCCAGGGACGGAGGCACACAGGGGCAAGGGGGGTCACGTGCCCCCCTCAAATTTCATGTGTTTACGAAAATCAAATCTAAACAAAGAATAGTGGAGGAGAAGGCTATGAGAGAAAACGTGCTTGGACTTGTGTAACTTTGGAAAGAAAACAGAGAGAGAAATCTGTGGAAGTTAGAAGTTTTTTCATGAAACCTGAGCAAAATCCGTTGGTAGTGATGAAGATTTCTTCAAAAGAGAAGAATTTCCAAGTGCATCGAAGAGGCTCTGTTCCAGGAGCTGTATTTGAGAGGCTTCATTGTTGTCTTCTTCTTCTTCAGGCGAAACCTCTCTCTCTCTCTCTCTGTGGATAATGGGTAATAAGTAATACTCCTATATGCATATAATATTATAATGCGTGGATGTGATTGTAGAGACCTGTGCGAAATTTTATTTATATTGTTTTAGAGAATGAATTATTATTATTATTATTATTATTATTATTATTATTATTATTATTATTATTATTATTATTATTATTATTATTATGATGTGTACAGGTGCTTTTATAAATGCGTTTGATTGATCGGGCCCAGATTTGTGTGCCATGGAATGGGGGTGAGAATTGTCGAAAACTTTTTGAGTGATTATTTAATTAAATTTTGTAGTTGAAGGGCCTTAGTGTATTGAATTATAACACACTGGGGGATGGAAATATTACAAGTTACTTGGAGGGGGTTCTAGTGCAATTTTGCACTTAGATGTTAGATTTCCTAGGGGAGAGACCAACGGGTTCTCTCCATTTTATTTATTTATTTTCGGCAGCTCTCTCTCTCTCTCTCTCTCTCTCTCTCTCTCTCTCCAACTCTACAGTCTACACAAACCCACATGCTTCAAGCCCCAAATCGAAGCCCTAACGTGAGATTCAACCCTTAAACCCTAACGTGAGATTCAACCCTTAAGCCAATAGTGAAAGTTGTTCTACGCGGCGAGAGCTTCAAATCCATCCAAGCAAAATCTCAACCAGCTAAATTTCGGGAATTCATCATTTTGGAGATGTTATGCTCATTTGAGGTAGGATTCTTGCTAATTGCTTAGATATGGGAAAGTATAGTGTAATATACTTTAAATTCATGGTTTTAAGTGATTTTCCCCAATTTTTAATTAAATCCTAATATGCTTTAAGTATATATGTTCTGTGTATTATATGTTGCTCATGAGTTTAAATTTTTGTGTTACTTAGGGGATACATTGATTATTTACTGAGATTATGTGCCTTTTAGCATGTTAGACTTGTTTGAAAGAATAGTGTACTTGATTAAATGAACGGGTGATATATGTCTATAGTATGTTCGATAAAATGCCGAGGAGAAAAATTGTAGATACGTCCTGTGTTGTTTACCACACTTGATGGATAGAACGTATTTACTTTCCTTGTTCCTAACATATTGTGACTTGATGATAATTTTACTATCGGCTAAGTAGTTTCTAGATTGTGACCTTGGTAAGGCTATGATGAGATTATGTGGGGATTCTTGACACTTTGATGAGAGTATTTGGTTTGGATACTTGGTTTGTGAGTTGAATGTATTTGATTTGGTAATTAGGTTATGAGTTTGTGTTTGGTTACCGGAGAACTTGCATTATGGGTTTGGCACGATTCTAAAGTTGTAGTAATGTGACATGGTGGTGGTCCATAGGGATCACAGACGGTGAATGTCCGAAAACCTATACGGGTAGGTGTCGTATGACTTCAAGTTACTACCATGAGAAATGAGTTGTGAGTTTCGAGAGTGTGTTGGTCTACGATTCTCTAGCTTGTGATTTTGTGATTAGGACTATATGAGATAAACTTGCGTATGGTTTGACTTTGGCCCGGTACTTGATAACTTGGTAACTTGCGTTTGGTTTGGCTTTGGCTCGGTACTTAATAACTTGGTGATTTATCATATTGGATACTTCTATTTATTTATTTTGTTTGATTTTGGCTAGATATTTGAGTGTTAAATGTTACTCGGTGCTCACTTATTTTTGTTCTCTTTAGAGCTTGTCATGTATGTTTCTTTTTCTGTAATATTGGATGAAAGTGAATATTAGATACAGTCATTTACAATCTGAGTCGCTTTGAAAGAAAAGAAAAGAAAAGAAAAGAAAAGAAAAGAAGAAAAAATAGATTTTTGCAGTATGTATTTGCTTGCGATCTCTTATCCTTGCATTTAACACGTTTCCTATTGAGTTTCAACTCACGCTGTATATTCCAACCATTTTCAGGTAACGAGAAGAACTTTAAGATTTAAGGAAGCCTATGCAATGCCTATGTCTTGAGATCCATAGTATTTTTGAGTTGTTATGTGTATTAAATTTTCTCTCATTTTATGGACATTGTAAATTCTTAAGCTTGTGTAACTCTTTGAGCGTGAATCGAATTGTAAATAAATCGGAACTTGTAAGGTGTATTTCTTTTTGACATATGGAAGGAAATATTGAACTAGGGAACCAGTTTGAACTAGCTCCTTTGAATGGAGTCAACTCCATCGTCAACCAGTGTTCTTGTTTAATCAATCAATTTATTCATGTGTTATCATTATGAAATGTACATGTTATGTCTTTGGTTGTGACTGATTTTTGGATAGTCTTATAAACAAACACCCCCTTGCAAATTTTTTTTTTTGTGGCGAACACATAATTTAAAAACATAGCTTTAATAGATTTTGCAATATTTGGATTTGACCCTGGAGAATATGTGTAGAGATCTTTATTTTTATTGGTGGCTATCGTTTGAACTCACGTGCGTGGTTCATGAAAAATTGGGACGTGACAGTGATGGCAAGGGAGGATTCTGTGAAACTGATGAGTAGTAGGTTTTAGTGGGAAGAGGAAATGTTGCATTGGACAGTGCACCCCATTATCACCCTTTCAGAGATTCACAGAATCGTCCACGCATAATACACCACAATTTGATATATTTTCGGTAATGTGCCTTTACTTTCATCAAAGATAGTTTCCCAATATCGCGACCGATACCACGACTGATAGCGCTATTTAAAACTATGTATACAATATGCTAATATTGCGTAAGGTGAAAACTAGTTTTATATTGTTGTGCTACGCTTTAAATTTTTGTAAAGCTTAATAGAAATTGGTGCCCCCACTGGGGGAAATTCCTAGATCCGTCCCTGCTTTATGTTGTTAGTTGGTGCGGATTAATTAGTTTAATGTGTTTGTAGGCTTTGGAGATCACAATGAGCCAAATAAAGTGCAATTTGGAAAGAAAATCATTCAATCCCGAAACAGAAAGGAATCTGAACATCTTTTAGTAATTTAGCCATATCTTTTAGATTGAGTATCTAATTGAGGTAAGGTTTGTGGCAGTGGAAAGGAAATTCAATTTCCTAGAACTTTCCTGTTATGAGTTTTCAGAAACTACAGCGTCTTGGAGGTCAAAATTGGGGTGGAAGCAGGCTGCAGAAGGCAAAAACGGAATTATTGGGGAGTTTGGTTAAGATTGGACTTCCTAAGCTTATTCTTTTTCTTGGACTCCATGAGAGTTGTGAGCACTATGAAAAGGAAATCCTAAATCATTATTGGCGGTTCAAAAGTGGGAGAGAGGCTCCATGGCCGGTTAAACACTTTCTAGGGGGAAGATGAAGCCCCGTAGCCCCGTTGCAAGTAACTCTGTGTATATATATATGTTTTAGGTTATTGTTTCAAATCGATTGATTAATTAGAACTCTTTTTTCATTGTGATCGAATGGAGTTATTTTAATGCTTTCAATCTGTTAAGTATTTGGGTACTAGTTTTCAAATACCAAGTTAATCAATGACTTTTAATGCTTGTTGGGTGACTGAGATGGAGTATGCTTATACGTATGTCACGCCCTCAATTTTCTAAATTATAATTACAAATATTTCCATGTAGTATGGTTCAATAGTCAAAGTGAAATAAAGTTTAAATCAATAGTTCACACTATCCGAGTACCTGTACTCATACCCATAATCATCAGTAGTCGAATGTATAAGGAGTTATTACAATTTCCAAATGTCAAAAGATAAAGATTTAAATGAAGTTACAAAATCATCTCTTTCCAAAAGAATAAATAAATAATAAAATAAAAAAAAGTCCCAAGATGATGCTGTAACTCCTCCAAATAAGCTTTCAAAGTATGCATGCACAAACCTCAAGCAATCCACGTCATGCTCCATGCGGGGTACCTGAAATTGTTAGGGTGAGCTCCCAGAAGAGAAAAGTCTAACAATACTAAATGTAATGAAATGCAAGTGTGGGATTAGAATAAGGATAATGACCACAAGAGGATGCTTACGAATTTACAAGGGTCAAATGTAATGGATATAAACGCACACGTCTCAAGATTTTATCACTTTTACCCACTCGTACCCGATATGTATCTGACACGTATCCCACATCTCACATGTGTCAAATTCACTTAATTCGTTGTGTCGTCAATTCTTTTATCGTTTTGAGTTTTAGAATTCCTAGCGACACGTACGGCCTTAGTATCATTCTGGGCGTCTTATGACCCCATATAGTCTTCCCTTTGGCCAAGGCATATTCCTAGCGACACATCCATAAGACGGCCCTAGTATCATTCCTAGCGACACGTCCACACGCCCAAAAGACGGCCCTAGTATCATTCCGTTAAATTTCTCATTCTTGTTTACATTCATTAAACCTCAAGTTAACCAAACATGCGCATCACATTCACCACTATTGTCGTTAAGTACTAATCAACTTCCTGCGGTGAGTGTCTGTCACGTGTCATTAACTTTCCAATCATTTCAAGTATTATAACCCCAATGTCACAAGCGAAGTGGATATGGAGGGTTTCCCAAGGAAAAACACCCAAAAGCGCAAAGATACGGGCGAACAGGAACTAACCAAGCATAATGAAAAGGCCCGAAACAAAACAAAAATTTGAGTGGACTGATGGGTTGGTCTAGACCACCAAATTCCTAGTCTGGACCAGCGACAAAGATTGTGCACAGATTTCATAGATTTTTCCCTAAGAATGGAATTTCAACCAAAAAAATCTAATTTGATACTCAAACTTAATTTTTCTCAACAACAAACGCCAAATAAATATGAATAAGAGTGGAATCATCAACTTGATAAGGATTTAACTACCAATATATAGATCTAAAGGATTAATCAATTAAAAGACCAGAAATAAGTGAGTTTCTCAAAGTTTTCATAACCAAGGAGAAATTGATCATGTACGGACATAATAAGTACACTACGCATTCAAATATATTTAGGAGAGGTAGAAATTTCCCTATCTCAAGATAGTTTTGAGCAAAACCCCAAATCTAGCAAAACCGTAGCTTTCCCAACCCAGATTTCTCTAAGTTTTCAGCTCCTCCTCGCTCTAGCATGCGATTACGGGGTCTAGATGGCTTGAAAATGAAGGATTGGAGGTTGATTTGTGTGGGTTTGATGGGGATTCATGGGAGGGAGTGAGACAGAGAGAGGGAAAAAAAAGAAAACGTAAGAAGAAAGAAGAAAAGAAAGGGTCGGCTGTATTAAGTGTAAAAAGTTACATTGTACCCCCCTCTACATCTTTATATACTCCCCTCAAGCTCTATCTTAATAACTAGTTAGACTAGGGACCCATGAATTATAAAAACACTACTAGTAACTGATTTTAAAAGTTCTCCAACATGGGTCCCCAACACTCTCATCCCATGGGTTGCGTATCCGAACACAATAAATTTAAAAATGAACATATACCCATATGAACACAAAAAAAAAAAAGGCTTGGTTTCTAAAAAAAATCTTATTCACATATTGAAATAAAGAAATTTAGGATTTTGAAATACGGGTCTCTACAACATAAGACAGATCGTGCCACTGGATAGCTCGTGAAAAACATCTTATTATGAAGATCATCAACTAGTTGTAATTTCGTACTCCCTCTATCCCTTTTCTTTGTGTTGACATTTTCATTTTGGGCTGCCCCTTAATAAGTGTTTTTTCAAAAGTTAATAGGTAAAAATTTGTACAATTATCTTTTTGTTCTTTTCAAAAGTTAGTGGATAAAAAGTTAATGGATAAAAGCTAGTAGAGGTAAAAGTTAATGTGAAAAATATTATGACGATGTTTCTTTAATAAGTTGGATTTCTGAAGTAACACACTTATTAAAAAGGGATGGAGGGAATACATTGAAAGAAATCCCATGTGTGGATGTCGTTTCCTTAGAGGATAGTTTTGACAATAGTGGTTTATGTGTTAGATTTAGCACTGAAGATGACTCGATTATTTTTTGGTTAACTTTTTAGCTTACAAATGTACCAAAAAAAGCAGCACCTATTTTGCTCTACATTTTATTGAATTCTGATTTTGACGGCCCTAATGAACATAAATTGCGCATCTGAGGGAAGCATCCCCAAAACTTGATCACAGTTATACAATGACCTATTGTTACTGTTGACCAGCCCGACTAAGCTAGGATGCAACAACTCATAAAATTAATGTCATGCCCGTTTTCATCGTATTTTTGTCCATGTCTAATCACAAATGCAAGTAAATTTCTGGGTTGGTTAGCTATGTAGGGAAGGGTTAAAACAGCGGATCTGCTATTTTCTCTAGGCATTCTTTCAGATATCAAATGACTGCTTGTGTAAATTTTGTGGCAAAGCTCCAAAATCTGAAAATCACTTACTTGTTCATTGCAAGTCGGTTTGAGCTATATGGTGTGAAATTCTCAGCTAGTGGGGTATTAAGTAGGTAGTTCCTTCATCCATCAAGAGCCTGTTTTATGGTGGCAGGGTTGGAAGTTCAAGAGGAGCAAAAAGGGACTTTGGGAATTATCTAGCTTGGCCGTAATATGGAGTGTGTGGAAAGTAAGGAACGATCTCATCTTTCAAGGTGTTCAACCTAATTGGGTAGCAGTAGGAGAAATTATTAAGTACAGAATCACGCGATGGATTATGCTTTTCAAGGGTCAAGGGATTTCTCCTGCAATAATATCATTTTCAGGTTTCCCACACTGGTTCAATCTTTACGGTAGAAGCTTTGCAAGTTGTTTTGCAAAGTTCAAGTTCAGTTTGAGGTTATTGTTGAGTTGAATTCTTTTCAACTCCTTTGTTATTTTTCGTGGGCTTTGTTTCAGTGGTTGCCTGTGGCTTGTTTAGGTTTGCTTGATGGCGGGTCTTGTTGACTCCTATCTCTTTCCTTTCTGCCTTGGGGTTTTTTTGCACTTGTTTTCTTCTCTCTTGATCAATATACTTCTTTCTTTGCTGATCAAAAAATTAATTTCATCTAGTGTCACACGATGAATAAGGTCTCCCTGTAGGATTGGATAGATTCAAATTAAGAACCAAATAGTAAAAATAGCCATTAAAGCCATCAGGCATAAGACCACAAAAAACTCCATTACTCCCTTTTGACATTCAAGTCAAGAAGTATCACAAATGCAATTAAATTTAATAAGTCATCAAATTAATTTCATCTGGTGCATCACACGATGAATGAGGTCTCTCTATGAGACAGATTCAAATTAAGAAGCAAATAATGAAAATAGCCATCAAAACCAAGCTTGATTACTCGAAGAGAATTTTGACAATAGCAAATAAAACCATCATAGCCATTAAACCCAGTATGCATAAGCCCACAAAAACCTCCAATACTTCGATTACTCCTTTTATGACTTTGATTACTCCTTTTACGACCCTTCTTGCTCTACCCAACTGCACCTCTTGGACCTCTTCTCCTTCTTGTCTTCTCTGCTCTTTCATTTTTCTATATGCCTCCGTTTTCTCCTTTTCAAAATCCCTAGCAAATTTCCACATTTCCGTACTTGAGACATCAATTCCTTCATTAAGCAAAACAAGACTCTCTGTGCAAGTATGCACCTTATGTTCCCAGCCATGGTTAGCAACAATTCGTTGAATTTTTGGGTCCAGTACGATCAATCTATTGTTGCATGAATTGTTCAAAGCAAATTCACCATTTTTCATAAACAGTGAATCTACCTTGTACATGCTTGGACGGAAAATTAAGTTACGAAACTTCTTCCAAGATTCGCCGTCGTATGATTCCTCCAATAGCCATATTTCCAAAACTCCTCCTCCATAACGAGTCTCGCTTCCACAAGCAATGGAAAAAGCAAGTTTTTCATGTATGACTGAAACTGAAATAAACCAAACCTCAGGGTGATATTCGGGCAGAGATATTTCTTTAAAAACCTCATCCGCCAAATGGAAGGAAATTACGATCAATTGTGAATCACCATCGCACACCTTCTTTCTTGCTTTCCAATAGATGGATCCATTGACGGATTCATTCGCAGTGTCGCCGAATAACCTCCATTGAATATCCTCCCCGGTCCACGTCCTCCATGAATCTTTTCTCAGGGAGTAAATCTCAACTGTTTGCGGAGAAGAGTCGTCCCATGTTCTTGCCAGATTTAGGCGAACTACTATATATTCGTTAGCTTGAGGGACCAAACCTATTGTGACAGATTCGTCAATGCTGGGAGAAGTTTGGTAGTGGGGCTTCGGGAGTATCTTGATTTTCTTAATTAAAGGATTCCATAGAAAAATAGCATTCAAATAAACTGAACCTATTTGGTGACGATGAAGGAGGCATAAGATGCCATTACAAGAACTTGTAATGGTGCAGACCCCGGTGAGCCGGGGTTTCTCGATTTGCTTATGCTCTCTACAAGTGTTCTGGCACCGCAAAGAATGATAAGTTGAAGAATTACCGAATACGTACTTATGGATAATTCTGTCTGAATATTTAATGTAGGAATAATGGTGATGATCGCCATCAATGCGTCGTCTATCTCGATTGATGCCGAGTTGTTCGTTGATGAAGATTGGGTCAGCGATCAACGAACGCCAGGCTTTGCATACACACCGGCATCGCCCGAGCGACGTGACTGACAATCTGGCCAGGATATCAACTACATTTTCTACTGGCAATTTCCCAAAATCTGACATACTGTCGGGGACGAGCTAGCGGAATTTTTGTTGTACTTGTTTGTCTGAATATAAATGAGGGAAACAAAATTTCCATTTATTTCGCGGCGGATTGGTGGCCCAAATTACTCAAATGCATAAAGCATTCGTTTGGCCTCCCATTCACGAGTTTTGTGGTAATTTAGAAGGTGCACCTTAAAATGTGCAAGACAATATTCTACGTCCACAGAGTATATTAATAATTAATATTACTTGGTGAGGAAAATAAATGGAGAAAATTAGCCAATTAATTTTGACATTCTACTTTTTGATAACTACGTATATTTCAATATTTGTATTTTAGTGTTCAAAATACATATAAAATGACCGCTAAAAGACTACAATTTGGACATGATTATCAAAATTTGGATTGCCAAAATCATTTTCATTTAACTTAGCATGATTAGGAGGTTAATTTGAAAACACATTACTAAGGGGGTATTTGATAATGTTTTTGTTTCCTGTTTTTTGTTTTTGTTTTCAATTTTTTTCAAAACTAAAAACAAAAATATGTTTGAAAATTTATTTATGTTTTGTGTTTATTAAAAACGTTTTCGAAATTTTTGAAAATTTGCAAAACACGAAAAAGATGATTTCCTTTGTTTTTTAAAACAGGTCGTTTTTAAAAAAGCCTCAGAAGTTTCCACAAGCCAGACTTCTGCGTCATGCTCTGGTAACTGGTGAGCTCTGTTCTCTCTCTCTCTCTCTCTCTCTCTTGCGTCTACTGGTTGCCCTCTCCACAACGCCATTGTTTGGATGGATGTCCGTATCGCTTCGATTTGCAGGTTTGATTCCATTCATTGATTTTTGTGCTTTATTTCAATTCTCATTTGTAGAAATTGACAATCGTGATCGCTGTGTTTGATGGTACTGATCATTTTTTCTCAAATCGTTCAATTTTCAACTGGATATTCGTTATATGCTTGGGATATTTCTCCTCTGTAATTGGAGCCTAGTTAAGTTATTGGCATTTCTTATTTGGGGTTTTTGACCAACAATACCCATTTCATTGGAGATTGGACTTTGGATTTGAAACTGTGAACGGTGATTTTGATGAATACCATTTCCTTGATCCCTATGGGTGGAGGGTTTTGGTGGGAAAAGAATCGAAAATCTGAAAAATGGTAAGAAACGATTAGAAAACGGTTGATATGTGTACAATTGCCATTTCATTTCTCACGAATCTATATAAAAAATCATTAGATTTCCGAAAACTGCCATCTAAATGGGGCTCTTAGTTTTAAAGTGGGTCTTTTTTGTTCTGGGGATTGTGTTGGAGCAATTGACGGTACGGCAACTGTTCTGGCATCCGATCAAATACCATATCGTGGTAAACACACTGTTACGACCCAGAATGTAATGGCAGCTTGCTCTTTTGACATGCGGTTCACATATGTATTAAGTGGGGTGGGAGGGAACTGCTAATGACTCAAGGGTCTTTTTCGAATGTGTTAAAAAAGCTTGTAATGGGATTTCCCAAGCCTCCGGAAGGTAAACTAGACAATTTAATTTTACTATCAATTCATCACTTGGGCTAATAAATAATATGATCTGCATGTAAGTACTATGTTGTGGATTCAGGTTACACCAATATGACAAGTTTTTTTTATCACCGTATCGAGGCGAGAGATACCATTTGAATAGTTTCCATGGGCATGGTCAACGACCAAAAAATATAGAAGAGTGGTTTAACTTTCGTCATTCGTCGTTACGTAATGTTATCGAGTGATGTTTTGGAGTGTTGAAAGCCCGATGTCCTATATTGAAGCAAATGCCACTGTATAGCATTCAAACCCAAAAGTATATGCCCACAGTTATTGTACGGTTCACAATTGGATTAGGATGCATGATGACAATGGTGATCTATTTAGAGAATATTGCCAAGAGAATTTGGTGATTCGACAATGTCAAAGAGCTAGCGCGAGTAGTTCTCAAAATCCAATTCAGATTAATATCAGTTGTGGACAACTCTGTCATATGTCCAATGTTCGTGATTGCATTGCTGAACAAATTTGGGCTAGCATGAATCGTACTTGATGATATTACCATTGCAAATGTATTAATTCTTGTATTTAAAACTATGTTCTCGTTATTTCAAGTATGAACTAGTGAACTTCAGAAGTATGAGATTGATGGAGTTGAATTGGTAGAATTAAGACTCAATGGCATTTTGGTTTTTTAAAAAATGTTCTTCATATTTCTTTTGTTGATAGGTGTCTATGCATTGATAGTTGTAGAAGGTTGGATGTGAATGAATTGAGCCAAGGATGATGTTATTGGTTTGTAGGTGGACTTTTATCTCGTCTCAATCAATTTGAAGAATAACACCTACACACACACACAAAAAAAAAAAAAACTTCAAATGATGTTACCAAACATGTTTTGTGTTGTTTTCAATTTTTTCTGTTTACAGAAATTTTATTACCAAACATGTTTTTTTGTTTTTGTGTTTATTATTAATAAATATGATTCTGTTTTTAGTTTTTTAGAAAAAAAAACAGGAAACAAAAAACTTACCAAACGTGCCCTAACCTATTCCCTCTGTCCCAAATTACTCAAATGCATAAATTATTGTTTTTCCCTTTTCAAAGGTTAATGCATGAAGAGTTAATAGGTTAAAGTGGAGGATAATGTAAACCTTGTTTTTGTTAGTGAGGAATCCTATTCCTATCAAAATTAAAACGAGCGAGGCAAAAATTTGACAATGCAGGCTTGAATGGCCTTGAGAACTATGGGAATGCTTTGATCTTTTTTGGTTGCGTTGAAAAATGTCACTGTAAAGGGCAATCTCCTGCAAGATGGGGATTTTCTGATGTACTAATTAGGATTGTTCTTTCTGCATTTTTGATAGGAAAGAAACAAGATTTGACGAGGGATATTTACAAGAAATTAGGTCTTTGGTGACGAATTGAAATCGTCCCAAATTACTTATTTTTCATTGCCAAAGTATAGAGGATGGAAATATTTCGTCGGTCCTCGTAAAAAACCACCTGGGGACGAAATCGTTTCTCGTCGCCTATAGCTATAATTTACAAAAAGTTCCGTCGCCTACTAATTGTTAAAAAATAACAATTACAGCATAGCAAAAATAGAACAATGAACGATCTAAAGTTACAAATTATATGTCATTCATTTTAGAAAAAAGGATGCAAGTGTATACAAAGTTAAATCAATTTGCAGAATTATCTGTGCCTTTACAATACGACTGACTAAATTATCATTATGGGCGATTATTTTCCGAAAGGAACTCACCTCCATATTTCCACATTTCAAAATTCCTCCAAACTTGAGCTTGCAAGTCTTACCTGGGTTCCAAAAGTAGGGATTACAACCGCACAAATATTATAGACAAAAGACTCCTAACAAATAGCAGTACAATTTTGAATGGACAGAGCCAGGATATGTCCCTAATTATGAAAATGCTAACGACACAAACATGAGATCATTATATTGATTAATACTTCAGTAATTTTGACTTCTAATATCCTAAAAAGAATCCATTAAGCCCATCCCAAATCTACCAAGTTCGAAAAACCTTTTTGAAACACCAATAAACCCAATAAATGTTTCCAAGCCCAATATACAAACCAAAGTCCACGAAAAGGCCTAGAGGGAAGCTCAAACACAAACCCGAGTTCAAGCCCGTAACCAAAACTGTCTGTTCGAGCTTTAAAGTTATCAGCCGCCATGTTTGACTTTTAAAATATGGTGGCTGCCATTATTAAACATGACAACCGACACTTTTTAACCTAAAAAACAAACATCTGCTGCTGGAGGGAAGGTACAGGCTTGGCATGGCGACTACAATGGCTTCCAATTTTGGTTGAGATTTGAAGGTTGGAACCTTCTCCCATACCTACATAAAGGACCTTAACTCTCGGCATTGCACACTTCAAGATCTGAGAAAAATCCTAGCCAAAAATTCCCTTTTCTTAACCTTACTCTTACAGCCTAAATCTTTTTTTTTTGAACGGCGAAAGAAATTTTATTAATCTCAAAAAGCATTACAAAGATTAATGGGATAAGGAGAAAAACGGCATCACAACGAGAGAGAAACATCCCAACTAGGTTGGCACCCAACTCCTCGACAATCACTTGCCACTCCAAAACCCAAAACATATCGGTTAGCAAGAGACCAACCTCAGGGAAAAAAAAGACAGCAGGCTTATATGATCTGCCCGTACAGTACATACGAATTGTGCAGCCTAGAAAGCCAAGAAGGTACAACTTAAAACACAATGCCTATAAATCACAAGACATGAATCCCAGACTTGCATTCCAAAAGCCCTTGTTAGCATCTGACTTATGAATTGCCATTTGGCTTGGCATGCATCTGCACTTACCTAGCGGCCTTCAATCTGAATGCATTATCAACAAATGAAAACTAGCAGCACCAAGGCAATAAGAGGATCAATGGATATCAACAATGGATATCATCAATCTTCAGACTCACCACAAGCACTATCAAACTTCAGACTTTGACTTTTACTTGAGAGAGGACTAGCACACATTAGTGGATAATACCCGCAGCTACGTATTAAGCCACCACGAAAGCAATACCATCAGCCAAAACGCAAATACCAAACAACTTGGCTAACAACACAAACAATTTATTTAAGGAAGAACAACAGTAGCAGAAGAAGCAGGAGTGGCAGCAGTCCAGTAATAAGCAACAGTAGCAGCAACTATCAAGAACCAGCAACTATAAAACATGAAAGCATAAGGAGACAACAGACATATGACAACAAAAATAAGATAAAACAGCCCCAACACGCAGAGACACAAAAAGGACAAGACTCTAAAGGAAGCACAAGACTCCAGGACACCCCAACCCAGAAAAACCAAAAAAAGAAAAAACAAAAGAAAGGAGAAAAAAAAGAGGAAAAGGTGACAACACCCTCAAAACAAAACAAGACCAGACACCCACCGCAAGACCAAAGAAAAGAGACCACCCAACACCAACCAACAGCCACCAGAACAACCAACTCAAATGGCAAAAGACACCTGACAGTAAAACCCAACCCACCCCAAGACACCCCCAACCCCCCCAGAGATTAAGAAGCTTTTATGATACTGCTCAGATTGAAGATAAAGTCATTTACGGAGTACTCTTTGTGCTCCCATTTTGGCCTTACCCATAAAGCCACCCTGATTTTGATCAGCTCCACAAATTCATCCCATTAATGCTTTTACCTTGGAACATGTGTTCATTTCTCAGCTTCCATATTGACCACAGAGTTGCAGGTGGGATGCAGTCCCAAATCATTTGTACTTTTGGCTTATGTTTGAGCCCCATCCACCAGAGGAAAAGAGAATTAATGTCTCTAGGTGTGGACCACCTAATGCCCCACCAAACAAGAATTTCACACCATACTTTCCAGATTACATGACAATGGAGGAGGGAATGATCCAGAGACTCAGTAACATGCCCACAAATCTTACAAAAGGCTTGATCCTGATTATTTATAATACCAATTCTTAGCAAATGGTCCCTAGTTTTCAATTTCCCAAGCTGTACCATCCAAATAAAACATTGAACCCTGAATGGGGCAACATTATTACAAATCCACTGATAAGTTTTCCTGTTACTAATATCAGAGGATGAGACAGGAAAAAGAGAGAGTTTATACATGGAGGAAACAGAGTATGAATGGGAGTTACAAGCATTCCAGGTGAGGTAATCAGGGTTGTGTTGGAAGGTGATGTGCATACCATTCAGCATGATACTCATATTATCCAGCTCCTCAGCTTCCCATAGGAATAAGTTCCTTCTAAATTCAAAATCCCAGCCAAATTGCTCTTCTTTTCTCAGCCAAACCTCAGCAAGAGATTCCTCCTTATTTGTAATAACTCTGAATAAACCAGGAAAAAGAGTGCTTAACTTTTTGCCATCAACCCATTCATCAATCCAGAATCTAATGGATTTACCATCTCCCACAGATATCTTGATATTGTCCTTAAATTTTGAGAAGATTGATGGTTTCTTTGACTGAATTTGTATGATATCCTTCCAAATCACAGAGACGTTCCTGTTGATCTCCATATTTGGGAACCACAGATTTGAATCCATGCCATATTTTGCACATATGATTCTCCTCCATAGTGCATTTTTTTCAGTTCCAAACCTCCACCACCACTTTAAAAGCAGTGCATCCAGTGGCGACTCCAGGAGTCCGGTGGAGTGGGGTCGACATTCATAAATATCAAATGCTTTTACCAACAAAAATCACATTTGAAGGTCAACCCAATAAACAAAAGATATCTTCAAAATGCATATATTAATATTCACTATCTTTAGTTTTCACCAAAAAAAAAAAATTGCTACACAAGCTTCTATAACTGCATTTGACGCGGTCTCATATTCTGGAATCTTTGCATAATGGTTTCTAGGTCAACACTGTCAAATACTTCCTTTTCAATGTATGCCACCAAGCGATCATAACCATTGGTCTCCCATTCGACTTCATAATCTGTTCTTCACATATTTCATCGCTGAAAATGCTCTTTCTACCGTTGCAGTCGCGATGGGCAAAAGCAATGCCAACTTCACAAGCAAGTATACTAGTGGATATATGACATCTCTCTTTGTTTCCACCAACTTTTTAGAAAGGTCACCAAGCCCAATTACTTCCATAAAAGCATCACACGAGCGCACATCAACAATGTAGTTCTCAAGTTGATCATCAAGCATCATGAGTTGGAGAGGAGAAAAATCAGACGGATAGAACTTAGCAAGACAAATCAACCTCTCCTTATCAAAAGAGCAAAATGAGTGACTAGGATTCAAACAAGCCACACAAATAAGCAACTTGGTATTTACCTCCGTAAAGCGGTTGTTTAGCTCTTGAAGTTGCATATCTATGACTGTGCAAAATAGCTCAACACGGTAATGATGTAAAATTGTAACTTGTGGGGCTTTGCGTCGTGGTCTCCCGGGAACAACATACACATCCTCCATGTTTGGCATAAGAATATCATGTTTGCCACAAAATAAAGCTATTTCAGCAATCAGAGAATTCCATCCATCATCTCTCACCATTTGCAATCGTTGCTTGGATGCTTTAACTAGTTGCATTGCAATTACAATATCTTGATTTTTCTTTTGTAATGCCAATGACAATTCATTTGTGATGCCCAAGACCTTTTTCATCAAGTGTAAACCAAATGCAAACTCAAAAGTTTGGATAGCATTCATAAGAGAACGAGCTTCAGCACTTTGCTCAGATACAATAGCATCCTCAACAACAAACTCAAGAACATCTATAACAGAAGAGAACATTAAAATAAGGTTCAAAATAGTACCATGATGAGATCCCCACCGAGTGTCACCAGCTCTTTTAATACTCGTTTCTTGATTCAAACCTCGACCACTTTGAAGATCACCATTATCCAAAGCTTCCAAAACTTTATTAGCTTGGGTGTCTCGAAGAATATCTACTCTTTTACAAGACCCTCCAACAACATTGACCACACAAGCTATCAAGCGAAAAATCTCAGCCACATCAATGTGATTTTTAGCAACAGCCACAAGAGTTAGTTGTAATTGATGAGCAAAGCAATGAACATAAAAAGCTGACTCATTCTCCCTCAAAATCAAAGTTTTAAGCCCATTCAATTCACCTCTCATGTTACTAGCTCCATCATATCCTTGCCCACGTACACCTGATAAACTCAACCCATGTCTAGAAAGCAAAAATTCAACTCCTATTTTGAGTGATAAAGCAGTAGTATCACGTACATGCACAATACCAAGAAACCGCTCAACAACATTGCCCTTCTTGTCTACATAACGGATAACAAGTGCCATTTGTTCTTTAACCGATACATCTCGTGACTTGTCAACTAAAATTGAGAAGAGATCCTGATCAAGATCTTTCATAATTGCATTTGTAGTCTCACTTGCAACAGCATTTGCAATATCCTTTTGAATATCTGAATGACACATCTTGTGATTTTTTGGAGCGTTTCTCAACACAACCTCATTGATGCTTTCATTATGTTCAGCAAGAAACTTCAAAAAGTCAAGAAAATTACCTCTACTGATTGAATCTTCGGACTCGTCATGACCACGAAAAGGCAACCCCCCACGCATAAGAAATTTGACACAATCGATTGATGCACCCAAGCGAATCCGATACTCATTTTTTTCTTTCTCAGAGTGTTTATGAAAAACACTTTCAATTTGTTGCTTTTGATTCATCAGAGCTTCGCACTTTTTCCAAGCAAGGTAATGTGCACTTTTGTGGTCTCCAACATGTTTTTGTAGCCAATCCATCTTATTCCATGTTGAGAATCCCTCTTTCACAAAGGCATCGCCTCCAAATTGAGAATTGGCATCCGACCTAAATAGGTAGCAGTATAAACAAAATATAGCATCCTTGTCAATGCTATACTCCAACCAATTTTTATATTTTTCAAACCAAGAAGGAACAAAGCGACGGGACACTCCACCAATCAATCGGGATGGGAAGTTGTGGCTAGCTGGTTGATAAGGACCTTTTTGCAAATAAAATCTTCTTATTGCCTCTTGATCATTAGGATGATAAGTTGAGATTTTTTCTCTAAGTCCTGGATCCGAGGGAAGGTTACTCAAATCGATACGAATTTTCTTCCTACAATTTTCCTCAATAGGACTAGCGGAAGATGAACCTTGCACAATTGATGGTTTCCTTATCACAAACTTGTCCATATTATCTGAATTCAACACAACCAGTCAACCACAATACCAGATAAGCACAATGGACATCTCAACATATTTAACAAAAATTATTGCTAGCTTTATATACAATGGTGTATGTAGAAATCAATCAATTAGAAAATAAACAGTTTGAGACCTTCGGGCATTACTGTCAACACAACCTATTACCATTTACCTATATAATATTTCGAAATACACAAGCACTGAAGGCTGAAGCACACACAATCTATTACATATAATATATTATATATACATAAGAAAATAACAAATCACTGTTTCCCAAATGGGCCAAATCCCAAAGGGCAAAGAACATATTATGTGATTATGTGAACAAGAGCCAATCTGGCAACCATAGAATATTGTAGATCTATATAGGTGGAGTCGGTGGAGATCTGATTCATTACAAGAAAAAGTAGAACATCAGAACATGTACCTCTCTCTCGCCTACGTTTTTTAGGGCTTCGAATTAACCAGCAAGGCAGCAAAATACAACAAAGAGGGAGTCAGGGAGAGCAACAAGAAGTCAAGAACCCATCACTGACGGCGCTTCTCAAGTCTCAACGCCGGCCGGCCAGTGAACATCGCCATTCCCCATTTACCAGACTTGGCCTCTTCGGCTCTTCGCGGCTTCCTTCTTTCCTTCGTTTTTTTTCTCCCGCTGTGGCTGCGGTGTATAGAGAGAGACCAGAGAGTATGCAACTTTTAGTTTTGGGGGGATATTTTGAAGCTGAGAAATAATCTGGTGGGGTCAGCACAATTTTTAAGGGGGGTCATTTATGAATTATTGAAAAAAATTTAATATAATAATAGTAATTTTTTTTTTCCGTGGGGTCGGTTGACCCCGCTCTCGGCACTGTAGCGTCGCCCCTGAGAACATGTACCTCTCTCTCGCCTACGTTTTTTAGGGCTTCGAATTAACCAGCAAGGCAGCAAAATACAACAAAGAGGAAGTCAGGGAGAGCAACAAGAAGTCAAGAACCCATCACTGACGGCGCTTCTCAAGTCTTAACGTCGGCCGGCCAGTGAACATCGCCATTCCCCATTTACCAGACTTGGCCTCTTCGACTCTTCGCAGCTTCCTTCTTTCCTTCGTTTTTTTTCTCCCGATGTGGCTGCGGTGTACAAAGAGAGACCAGAGAGTATGCAACTTTTAGTTTTGGGGGGATATTTTGAAGCTGAGAAATAATCTGGTGGGGTCAGCACAATTTTTAAGGGGGGTCATTTATGAATTATTGAAAAAAATTTAATATAATAATAGTAATTTTTTTTCCGTGGGGTCGGTTGACCCCGCTCTCGGCACTGTAGCGTCGCCCCTGAGTGCATCATTCATCTCCTTGATTCCTCTGACCCCAAGACCACCATTGTCCTTGGGTTGTTTGATTTTTTTCCCAGCACACCATGTGAATTTTCCTTTTAAGATCATCCCCACCCCATAAGAATCTAGCTTGGATACTTTCAATCTCTCTTGCAACCCCCACTGGGATTTTAAATAGGGACATGTAATAGATGGGGAGGCTATTAAGAACAGATTTTATTAGGGTAAGTCTCCCACCAAAAGATAGAACTCTCTTTTTCCATGATGATAACCTTGATTTGAATTTCTCCACAACTGGCTTCCAAGATGACTTTTTTTTCGGGCTCACACCAAGAGGCATTCCTAAGTACTTGATAGGGAATGGTTGTGATTTGCAGCCAAGTGCATTAGCAAACACCTCCAATAGGGATTGATCCAAGCCCACACCACAAACAACACTTTTATGGTAGTTTATTTTTAAGCCTGACATCACTTCAAACCCTTGAAGCAAGCCCTTAACAGTATTGATTTCACCTATCGTCAGCAAACTGCAAGTGTGTCAGTAGGGGCCATCATCACTAATTTTCAACCCTTTGAAAGTTCCTTGAGAAATAGCTTCCTTGAATAAACAATTGAGGCTTTCACTGGCAATTATGAATAAAAAGGGGGAGAGTGGATCTCCCTGTCTTACTCCTTTTTGCATTCTGAGCTCCTTGGTTGGGGCACCATTAACAAGTACAGAGACAGAAGCAGATGATAGGCATTCGTGAGTCCAAAATATCCACTTGTCACTACGAGAAATTTGGTCATTGGAGACGAATGAAATCGTCACAAAAAGCATGGTTTTTGTCTCTGATAGTCTTGGTGACGAAAAATAGTTTTGTCACCTATAGGTTGTCTCCGAAAGTCACCTGGTGACGAAATTATTGTTTCGTCACCTATACTAAATTTTGGTGACGAAATTTTTCGTCACTAATCGTAACAGAAATTGATGAAGTGGCGCTGATTTTGGTGCCTACGTGGCCGCTGACGTGGCGCCTACGTGGCACCAAGGTGTCGACAACATGGAGGCTGACGTGGCGCCCGGGTGGCACCAACCTGGCAACTGACGTGGCGCCCGGGTGGCACCAACGTGACAGCCCAGCGTGGCGCCAACGTGGCGCCCAGGTGTCGCGCCCAGGTGGGGCTGAAATTTGTGAATTTTTTGCTCCCCCTGGGATTCGAACCGTAGCCCTCGCGTGTGCGCGGACCAACTGAGCTTGGCAACCTCTTGTTCCATTTAGACACCTTTTAAATATTTATACTATAACAACCGGATTATTCTTATACAAACCCCTACTAATATCATTTCTTTTATAAATTTTATACTTATATCTACTTTAATAATTTTTTTTATTTTCTAACACAAAATTTTTTCTTTTTTAACAAAATCCTTTTAATAAATTTTTTAATCGAGTTTATACTATACAAATATATTTTTTTTATTCCGATTGTTTTACACTCCCCATTTGAACACCCATTATACAAACACCAACTAATATATTTTTAAATATATATGTTTTCTTTTTTAAAGTAAAAATTTTCTTTTTTAACAAACGCCTTTTAATAAAAAAATTTAAATCCAGTTTATACTATAAAAAAAAGTTTTTTTTTTATTCCCATTGTTTTATGCTCCTTTTTTAATCGAGTTTCTACTATACAAATAATTTTTTTTTATTCCGATTGTTTTACACTCCCCATTTGAACACCCATTATACAAACACCTACTAATATCACTACTTTAATAATTTTTTTTATTTTTTAACACAAAAAATTTTCTTTTTTAACAAAAGCCTTTTAATAAATTTTTTAATCGAGTTTCTACTATACAAATAATTTTTTTTTATTCCCATTGTTTTACACTCCCCATTTGAACACCCATTATACAAACACCTACTAATATCACTACTTTAATAATTTTTTTTATTTTTTAACACAAAAAATTTTCTTTTTTAACAAAAGCCTTTTAATAAATTTTTTAATCGAGTTTCTACTATACAAATATATTTTTTTTTATTCCGATTGTTTTACACTCCCCATTTGAACACCCATTATACAAACACCTACTAATATCAGTACTTTAATAATTTTTTTTATTTTTTAACACAAAAAATTTTCTTTTTTAACAAAAGCCTTTTAATAAATTTTTTAATCGAGTTTCTACTATACAAATAATTTTTTTTTATTCCGATTGTTTTACACTCCCCATTTGAACACCCATTATACAAACACCTACTAATATCACTACTTTAATATTTTTTTTTATTTTTTAACACAAAAAATTTTCTTTTTTAACAAAAGCCTTTTAATAAATTTTTTAATCGAGTTTATACTATACAAATATTTTTTTTTTATTCCGATTGTTTTACACTCCACATTTGAACACCCATTATACAAACACCAACTAATATATTTTTAAATATATATTTTTTATTTTTGAGAGAAAAAATTTTCTTTTTTAACAAACGCCTTTTAATAATTTTTTTTGAATCCAGTTTATACTATAAAAATAAGTTTTTTTTTATTCCCATTATTTTATGCTCCGCATTTGAACACCCATTATACAAACACCTACTAATATCACTACTTTAATAAATTTTTTTTATTTTTTAACACAAAAAATTTTCTTTTTTAACAAACGCCTTTTAATAATTTATTTTAAATCCAGTTTACGCTAATTAAAGAGTACATAATTAATTTCATACAAAAAATAAAGTTAATCAGCTATCGCTGCACAATTTTTTTTTGATCGGCAAAGAAAATTTTTATTAAAAATGGGGGAGCTATCGCTACACAATTGATCAGACAAAAAAAAAATATTTTTGTTAATGAAATTGTGTCTCGATAATTAAGAAGCTTTCTAAACCCAATCGAGGCAAATTTTTACGAGAAAATGATTAAATAAATAAGGAAAATTACTTTTGGTGGAGTAAATGGAGGGAACATATTAGTGACGAAAAAAATATTTTCGTCACCAAAAAGATGTGGAGGGAACATATTAGTGACGAAAAAATATTTTTGTCACCAAAAAGATGTGGAGGGAACATATTAGTGACGAAAAAAATATTTTCGTCACCAAAAAGATGTGGAGGGAACATATTAGTGACGAAAAAATATTTTTGTCACCAAAAAGATGTGGAGGAAGCATATTAGTGACGAAAAAAATATTTTCGTCACCAAAAAGATGTGGAGGAAGCATATTAGTGACGAAAAAAATATTTTCGTCACCGAAAAGATGTAGAGGGAACATATTAGTGACGAAAATAGTCATATAGGAGACAAAAATTAATTTCGTCACCACAATTTCGTCACGGTTTATCATTTTTGTTGTAGTGTGTCAGGGTAACCAAATAGCTTCATCATTTTAAAGAGAAAGACCCAATTCAAATTATCAAAAGCCTTCTCCAAATCAAGTTTAAAGACTAAGCCTTTTACCTTGTTCCTTTTCCATCCATCAACCACTTCATTAGCAATGAGAATGCTGTCTTGAATGGTCCTTCCACCAGTGAAGGCAGATTGAACTTCACCAATCACAGAGTTTAAAGTTAGTTTTAGTCTAGCTGCTGGCACTTTAGATAAAATCTTATACATACATCCAATGAGGCTAATGGGCCTGTAATCTGCAATCTTTTGTGGATTTTTCCATTTTGGGGATCAGGGTAATAAATGAAGCATTGAAACCTTTTGGGAGTTGGCAGTTTGTATGAAATTCCTCCATGAATCTCAATATGTCAGATCTCATGAAATCCCATCCTTTTTTGACACAACCAATGTTGAACCCATCAGGACCTGGGGCCTTATTACCATCACAACACTTGATTGCATTCCAAATCTCTGTTTCAGTGAAAGCAGCTGTAAGATTTGCACTCATATTTTCGTCAATAAGGGTGCTTCTAGTAGGGCAGAAAAAGGTCTTATTGCCCATTCTTCAGAAAAAAGTTTATGGAAATGTTTATGAACCTCCTTTTTAATAAGCTGTGGTTCCTCAATTACCAGGCCATGGATAGTAACAGAATTTATGGAATTCCTGCTTTGTCTTGCTTTGGCCATAAGGTGAAAATATCGGGTATTTCTGTCTCCTTTCAAATGCCATTGAACCCTTGATTTTTGAACCCACATTCTCTCTAATTGTCTACTAAGATTCCAAATTTCAGCTTTTAGCTCCTTTCTCATAATGTTATCCTCAGGTGTGATGGTTCCATTCTCGGCTTGAAGATCCAAAATATGTGATTTCTCCTCAGCTCTCTTCAAATTCAGTTGCAAATTCCCAAATTCTTCCTTACTCCAAGACTTCAAGGCTTCTTTCATACATCTTAATTTCTGAACTACCAGAAACGCTGCTTTTCCTTGCTTCCTATAGCCTTCCCAAGCAGACTTCATAACTTTGATATAGTTGGGATGTGAAAGCCAGAAATTATAGAACCTAAAGGGTTTAGGTCCCCAATCTCTGTCATCCTCCATTAAGATAATGGGGCAGTGGTCAGATAATGTTCTAGGCAGACCCCATAACTTCAACTTGAAGTTGTCAATCCATTCAGGGTGAACAAGAAATCTATCAATTCTACTCCATTTTTCTCCTTCCTGAGAGTTGGACCAAGTGAATTTTCTTCCTAACATTGGCAGGTCAAACAATTCCATATCTTCAATGAATCTATTGAAATCCTGCATCCCCACATTTCTGCTGGAGCAACCTTGTCTTTCAGATTCATATCTAATTTCATTCATGTCTCCCCCAATGCACCAAGGAACAGAAAACGAGCTTTTTAATTCAACTAACATGGTCCATAGTTTCCTCCTATTAACCACGCAACAAGGGCTGTAAACATTTGCTATAATACACTCAAAAGATGGGCAGAGAGTACCTTTCAACATAATGAAGTTCCTTGAACCCACAACACCTACCAAATTGAAACTTCTCTTGTTCCATATGCACAAAAGACCCCCAGCTGATCCAATGGCTTCAAAATAATCTTCCCACCAAATGCCCTTGACAAAATTTTCTGAAATGGTTCCTTGTTTGGTTTCTTGAAGTAGCAGCATGTCCACCTTTTTCTCTCTTAGTAAAGCTTTTATTCTCCCCCTTTTCTCCTGTTTACTTAAACCCCTAATATTCCATGATAGGATCTTCATGATTAGGATAATATGAGTTAATTAAGAATTCTGTGAGAGGGTCAGAATTTTATCTTCCACACCCTCCTTATCCTGAGCTTCCAATTCTGCAATTTTGCTTATTACCTCTTCATCCTCTCCATCATATTTATAACCGATTATTTTGTTCATCTGTCGAATGGCTTGGGCTTCACTGAGAATAATTTTATTCCTGTTGCTGATCCCTTCTGTTGATACTGATGCAGACAAAACAGCAGCTACGATAGTTGATCTAAAAACCACACATTTCTTATTGCCTTTCCCTCCTTTGTGATTCCACTTGTTTACTTTTGAATTGCCCAGAATTTCATCAATGTCCTTCCTCTTTTTTTTTCCCTTGAGCGCCTTTTACTGTTGCTTGAATAGAGTTGTTATTGTTGTCAAAAAAATCTGCTTGGGGACACACCTCGACAAATTCACTATGGTTGAGCTCACCCTCTTCAATTAATGCGTCAGCATTACTCCTTTTGTTGCAGCCAAGCTCAATCAATGCTACATTATTAACAGGAGTCAGCTCATTGCTAGGATTAATGCCCTTTACTATTAATGCATCATCACCCTGACCTTGAGTTTCTAGCCTCTCTTCAGAATGTCGTGCCACTTCAAAAGTATCAAGAACTCTCTCATTTCCCATAGATGATGATCCAATTTCCGAAGAAGAGGCTGCTGCCTCATTGACATTAACATGCACGCTTTCCATTATTGAATTACTTGGAATTTCTGCCACAACATTTGTTTTCATATTAATTTGATTTTCCATCTCAACATTTTGGACTCCATCTTCTACTGCAACCATATCTGTTTGTTTTTCCACGTCTATCACTTGAGGTCCATTCTTCGCACCCGCTACAGGATTTTCTTGGACTAGATTAATTTGTGCTACCACCTTATCAACATCTGTCTGAGTAATCAAACTCGCACTTGACTGAAAAGATGAAGGAAAGAAACTGCTATCAATTGATCTGAAGGATTCTTCTTCTATAATTCTCACATTATACTTCACCTTATTAACTATCAGTTCCACATGGCCTTCTATTGCTTGAACCTGATTAGTAGCAATGCGAATTCTGGCTTTGACAAGATAGCTTTGTTTCAATGTGCTTTCATCCACCATCAGGAACTGACCCCATATACTGGCAATGTCTTTGAATGAATGAATTGACCATGCATTGAGAGGCATCCCAAGACATGATAACCATACAAATCTTTCCTCACTAGCATGTTCACCATTCCAGGGATTAATTTCTTCAACCCAATTTTCTAACCATCTTTGTTTAATGACTGAATCTCTGTAATCCTTATTTTGGAAGGTGATAATGATGAACCTCCCCCCAATGGCTTTGATTTGAATCTCTTTAACCCCATTATCTTTGAAGACAGTCTCCAAGTCTTTTGAGGATACTAATTTTCTGATTTTTGCAACTGCACTCCTTAATAACCATCCATTACCTTCTGTCTGGATATTGATGCTTCCTGCAAATTTGCAGTTGTTGGGTGGCAAAGAATTCACATTATTCATATTCCTCTGTCTTCCTTGTTCACTGGATTCTACCACTACAGGAAATTACACTTTTAGTGATCAAGAATTTAGTCACCAGAAGTCCATATTTAAGTCACCGAAAATCTACAGTGACTAACCAAAACTTAGTCACAGAACCCTGGTCACTGAAAGGTTTTGGTGATCAATTCTAACTTGGTCACTGAAATGTTTCTTCCGTGACTAAAATTTAGTCACTGTTGGTATCCTACATTGACCAACTAAGTTTGGTAGCAAGAACTTTTGGTCACTGAAGATCATTTTCTGTGACTAACTAGCAGTCACTGTTGGATATTTGTTGACTTTTTAGTCAACAAACTTTGATCACTAAAAGCCTATTTTTTGCAATCAAAGTATTTGGTCACTGAAAACAATTTTCAGCAATCAAAGTATTTGGTCACCGATGGGGTCATAAGAGAAATTACTACCCTTTCCCTACCAGTAGGTTGGTCACTAAACAGTTGTCTTCAGTGACCAAAGTTATACTCCGGATTGGTCACAAAATGAGTACTTTCTCATGTGAAATTGAATTTATACAGGGTCAAATAAATCTCCATAACCTGTGCATTCCATATATCTATGCATTCACACATATATACCATCTCCAAATTAATGCCCCAAACCATTCAAGAATGAAATTTAAATAGCCAATGATCACAATTTAAACTTTAACGATTGAAGTCCAAAATCATCATATGATGTCCTTTACAGTCACCATAATACACAATATTCGTATATGCCTAGTCATAATGCAATAAACATCACCTTTTATACACATACCCTCAAAATAGCTTAAATCCTTAAGACATAATATGTAAGGTTTAAATCCGACTAGTTAGGCATCCCAACAAAAAGCATCCATATGCCAAAAACCTACTTCTTTGCAACGTACGTAACAGGTAGGGTACTTTATATCCAAACAGTCGTCGTCCCAACAAAAAGGATCCATATGCCAAAAAGTATACTCGAGCTGTGTAGAAGTTCACCGTGGTCAATCTGTACATAGACACAAAAAATACAATCAATTTCTAATTTCAATCATGAGCTCTTGGCTATCAATTCACCTAGTACGTACATAAATCCACACATAGAAGTATTTATGTTGTATGCTCATAAAATTGAGCGATTAGGTCAATTCCTATCGGCAATAGCATCTGATTTTCTACTTCTAACAAGTATGAGCAGGTATTCCTACACTTAGATCTTTATCTTAGCATTTAGAACCATTCTCTTGCACCTAAAACTCAATTTTTGACGATGAAGAATGTATTCCAAGCAAGAAGGTGAACAACTATTTACCGCAGCTAAGGAAGTCATTTGCAAGACAAAAACAACACTTTCAGCAATTAAGCTCTAATTCTAGCAAGTTTCAGCTCTTAACAAGTTAGATTCAGCACTTAAAAATACAGTTTCAGCACTCAGTGATGCAGTTTTGGCATCCAAATTAAATCAGTTTTCCGGCAACCAACCATCAATTTTAACAACCCAAAACTCATTCTGGCATTCCGAAAACTAGTTTTCCGTATCTAAACAGTGGATATAGTAACATTTTCAGGCTTAAATGGCATTTTCAGCAACTAGAAAATAGAATCTGCACATAATCACTCAGTTTCAGCAACTATTTCACACTTTCAGCACCTAAAAACACCATTTTCAGCAACTCTAAACTCAGTTTCAGCACCAATCATTCATGTTTTCAGCACAGGGTTCATATTCCCAGCAAATAACAAGTATTTTCTACACTTTACACATAGTATCAACTCTTGAAATCTATTTCCAGAATACAACACAGCAAATTCAGCAGTGAGCGTGTAGCATGTAGCAAATCAAAGCAGACCATACATATTTTTCCTATAGTGCAGCAGTGACCATACATACTTGAGCTATGGAGAAGTTTACAGTGACCAATCTGTAAATAGAAACAGAAAATGCAATCAATATTCATAAAGAAAAACAACTCTATCAAGCACGGATCCAACATTTCAATATTTTTTTGTGTTTTCTTTTGAAACCCTACCCAAATGTTACAAATAGATGTTGTAGGTTTGTATAAGTTCGTCTAGACACTACCAAGTTCCCCATGTCATTCACAAGTAGTTGGGGGGATGAGTCAACTATTTCGTCTTTCAAACTCTGTATGCCCTTTGATATGCGGATATGGGTCCAACTGTTTTGTGTGCTGGGTAGTTTAAATCCGTTTTTATTCTTGTGGCCATGCCTCTCTGCCCACAGCAAGTAGAATATGACTAATCTCCTGTGTGCGGGGTTGCCATGGAATCCTGTGAAAGAAACCTATCCTTGCTAAATGAGAGTAGGAAAGCACCTGACAACCTATTTCTCTAATAAAATTAGAAAGAAATAAGCTATTGATGGATTTTCTTGTTATGTCTTTTTAGTCACGTTAGGTCAAGCCTCCATTGCATGGCATGGCTAAGAGTTCCATTTGGCCAAGGACACAACTACATTTTGTGCTTCTTTTTAGGTGTTTTTTTTTTTTTTTTTGCAAAGCTCAGATACTATTCTTAAGGGCAAATAAGAAAAGAAGAACTCCACAATCAATCCAATATTATATTGTTGTCTGCAGTGAATTGAGTATAGCATATCGTTATGCATCAAATGCAAGTCTCGTGTGTAGCTTCTGTAACCTTGACTATTACGTATACTAGTTGGGTGTTTGTCTAACGAGACATACCAGTCGCATATACGTACCCTTCCAATGGGTCATAGCAGTCACGCCACATTAAAAACATTGTTTAAGACCCATGACAAACTTCTGAAATTTATGAATTTCAACAGATTCCTATTTTCTCATAGTGAATTACTAATACAGTGTATATTCTTTGAGTAGAACTGCAGTACCCTGAGGCCTTTTCTGGTACATGTTTTCATCGCTATTGATTTTTTACTAGTTCTAGGAGTTCCTATAGCTGGCTTTTATGGTTTGATGACATGCCCTAGACTCCAAGTGACTTTTGGCTGCTACATGTCAAAGATACAACTTTTTGTTCAGTTGTACTATAATTAGCTCCACTAAGGTGTTTGGGATTTCTTTTGTCCGGATTTAAATCTAATGACTGCATGTGTTTTTTAGAGGAGCTTCCTGATAACTGGAGTGAAGCATCAGACGTTCTTTCATTTCGCTCACTGGACCGCTGCTTTGTTTTTCCTGGTGGGCTTTCCTTCTTGAATTTTGAATTCATTGCTTTTACCATTGACATGTAACAAGATTTCATATTTGAGGAGTTTTCTGTATGTGTGCCATGTGGCTTGGAAAAGGGTTCAGATTTCGGTTGAAATAAAAGAACCTTCCAAGCCACATGGCACACATACAGAAAACTCCTCAAATATGAAATCTTGTTACATATGAAATCAAGGGGATAGTCTTGGAATCCCCAAATTAAATACAGATACAAGGCCAGCGACACAAAACAAAAGGGGACACAACAAGCCTCAACACATAAACCAGAAACTAACAGTAGTCTAGGGAGTTATCTAGTACATAATCGTCATTCTAGTTGCCTTTACAAAAATGTTGTGTAAATTATTAGCTAACAAAACTAAGAAATACTGTAGACCCATGAAATCAAGTAGTGTGAAATCCATCTATTTAGCTTACCAATTAGCTTAGGTGTCAGTCAATGGGAACAATACAACCCTAATACTTTTAAATCGCATTAAGCTTTATTAAGCTTTTAAAAGGAAAAAGTTAATCCAATCAGTGAAGGTTTGCTCCAGTAGAAATCAAGAAAAGGGAAAACAAATCCTAGGTCTACCATTACAAAGTAAAGCAGTAGAAAACAAAACCTGAGTGGAATGTATTCTTGGAAGAGTAGTGATTTTAAACGATTAGCAAAATGGGTATAGATGTAAACCGAGATAGATACCTGGAGAAAGAGAGAGAGAGAGAGAGCCGACCTCAGAGACGAAGATCTGGTGAACTGGGGCTTTTCTCTGCCCAAACCGAGATACACACACATTAGTGTTACAGATCCAAGCCAAAATATGAGAGAGAGAGAGAGAGAGAGAGAGAGAGAGAGAGAGAGAGAGAGAGAGAGAGAGGCATACCAGCAGATGAAGAAGAGGAAGGAGTGTACGTAGCTAGGGCTTTTTAAAGGGGAGCCTTCTTGGATCTCCTGTTGTACATTGACTATTGCAGGGTTTTTGTTGTAGTGTGATTTTGTTGGGAAGATGGAAGCTTGGAGCTTACCAGGAACCCTAGAAGATGGAACGTGAGAGAGATAGAGGGAGGGGGGGTCGCCTCGTGAAGATGATGGAGTCGGTGGGATTTGGGGATCTGATTTTGGGGGGCAGAGAGCTAGGAATGTGGATCTGATTTTGGGAGGGATTTTTTTATTTTCACAATGAAAAAAATTGGGGGGAAGTTTTACCGGGAATTTTTTTGTATTTTTAGTGCATATGTTACACCATATGCCTATGTACCCAACGGTAAAAACTGTCGTAAAATTGTATTACGCGAGGGTCGTCAGAGTATTTTTCTTCGAATCGGAACCGTCTACGTTTTACGTGGAAGTGATTATATCATCCGTGCAAAAAATCAAGTGAATTAATTATCATTAGGTACCTGATCGAATGAGTCAAAATTTTGGTTTACAATAAATCAACGTCCCGATGAAAGGGCTTTGAATACCCGATAGACTTGAAATTTGGCGAGAGTGATTAAAACAGAAATACAAACAATCTGAACGGTTTGGATCGTCGTAATTGTGTTGCGATTGCGTGGCTATCATACATTATCCTATAGCATAATAGCTTGGTTCATAACCAAGTAAGTTCGATGTATAGGATTAAAAGGCAGGTGCAAACTCGATTTCTCGAATGTTCGATTTAAACCATTACGATTTCATATCTTATCAATTTTATCACTTTTCCCGAAAACGGTGGCGATCAAATGTCGGCAACCACCTAATCGGATAACATTCGGTGCATCTAAGAGCAATAATGTCGTATAATGCATGACTCGACGCCCATCGGAGTAGGTTTTTTTTCCGAATCGGAACCGTCTAGATTGTAAGTGGGAGTGATTATATCCTCCATGCATAAAATGAAGTGATTTAACTATCGTTATGTACTTGATTGAATGAGACAAATTGTCGGTTGATAATGAATCAACGTCCCCGATGAAAGGGCTTTCAATACCTGATGGACTTTAAATTTGGCGAGAGTGATTAAAATAGCAAGACAAACAAAGTGAACGGTGTAGATCGTCATAATTGTGTTGCGATCGTGTGGCTAGCGCATAATATAATCAACATTTTATACATATTATGTAATTACAAAAATTCAATATTGACCTATCAATTCAAAAATCAAAATTTTCATTTTTATTATTCAAAAATTCATTTTTATTTTCCCTCGTTTTTTAAATAAAATTAAATTTATTTTAAAAAAATGTATTTTTGACTTATTAAGTCAAAAATTCAAAATTTATATTTTTTGTTATCAAAATTTAATTTTTCCCCCCTAACTTTTTACATTTTTGTTATTCATAAATTCATTTTAAATTTTCCTAATTTTTTTTCCTTATTGTGGAATTTGGCAACTCAATTTATTTAATGGATATGTTTTTTTGATTTATTATTTATTAATGGGAAGTCCATTTATTTAATTAAAATTTATTAATAATTTTATTTTTATTTTCCCTCATTTTTTTTCCTTATTATGTAAAATCCATTTATTTAATTCTAATTCTTATTCAAAAATTTATTTTTATTTTCCCTCACTATGGCAAGTCAAAATTCAATATTTTTAATTTTCTCTCTCTTTGTGTCTCTCTTTGTCTCTCTCTCCGTGATATACTGATTTAGGGGGGAAGAAATAGAGGGAAAAACAAACAAAAATTCAATTTTCACCTATCAATTCAAAAATCAAAATTTTTATTTTTATTATTCAAAAGTAATATTTTGCACTAGTTCAATGTACTGTAGCCACACGACCATAACACAATCATAACGATCAAAATCGGTCATGTTTTTGTGCTTTTTGATTGAATCCTTCATGTGAATATTTGGCTTGATCGCGTTTAGAAAACCCTTTCATCGTGACGCAAATTCCTAGTAGATACTTTTCTGTGACTAAACAAGTGCTCACTAGAAATATTGAAACCATGTCTTTGGTGACCAAAAGTATTTGATCACTGAAAGTATACTTTTAATGACCAAATACTACTCACCAAAACTATTTTGACTTTTTGGTGCAAAATTTTGACGATGACGCCAATATTTTTTGTGACTACAAAAAATTTAGTCACTATAGAATTAGGCATTGGTGATTAAACAAAAGTTTAATCACTAATTGTCTCACATTTAGTGAGTAAATAATATTTGGTCACTAATTGTATCATTTTCGGTGACCAAAATGCGGTTGGTCACTAATTGTGTATTTTTCAGTGACTAAAACGCGGTTAGTCACAGAAACTGGTCACTGAATGTGTAATTTCCAGTAGTGTACTGGCCCTTTTTTCCTCCATACTTCTTTCCCTCGTTTTTGATTTTTTGACCCCACTATCCCTTTTCTATTCCACACTACCTTCCCCAGTTTTTCATTTTCGGATATCTTGGAGCCCCAATTTTGGGGTTTTGAGATTGGGTTATTCTTTCTATAGTGGTGGAGATCTTTCTGCATGTTTCCCCGGGCTCCAATATTGTCATCTTTTCTCAGAAATTTTGCAAATTGAACCTCTAATTTCTGATTCCAAACCCACATTTCATTCACTTTTTCTATGGCTAAGGCAGCATCATTGAGTCTGAAATACCTCACAAAACCAAAGCTTTGGCCCGTAACTTTGCTCTTTTTGTTAGGAATGAAAATATCTTTGATTTTACCATACCTTGAGAAGAGATTGAATACCCAAATCTTTCGGATTTGATAAGGTAGATTGTCAACGAAGACAGTCGGACTCAATCCAAGCTTTCTCTGTTCATCTCTTTCAGTCATTCTGTCGAACGTGTTGCGGGTGCCATTTGAGAATTTAGATGGTCGAGCAGCTCTTTGATTTTGAGGGAATTCCCAAACTTTTTGAAAACCCATATCTCGCATCAAATTCCTCTTCGTTCTGGTACGAATCTATATTTTTCAAAAAGAAAACTCTACACTTTCCGATTCTGATTACAAAACCAGAAGCCCAAATGGAACAAAGCTTCCACTCAGATTTGTATGTACGCTGCCAATCTCTTTTGTATCCAAAGATGCGACTCAAAACCCCAAAAGATCCTGTTAATTAGTACGCCCCTTGAGCAGTTGAAAATCAAAACCTCACCAAGCAAATCAGGCGATGAGATGCCAGAAATACATTCACCTCGATCCTTATCCACAGGCTTTTACCGTTGCCGGCGGTGGAGGTCTTGCACTATTCTTACAGCCTAAATCTAGTTCTTGTTCCTTTTGAATTACAAAATCCACTTCCCATATTAGCCTACAAAACACCCAAATATCTTAGTCCTAGTCCATTTTGTCATATTTTCAAAGTTACCTGAAACTCTGCCCTCAATTCAAGTTTTCAAAGTGTTAATCAAAGAAAAGTGTTCCCTGCGGTGAAGTCGAGTTATATATTTGCCACATTTGTGTTTTGAGGGGAGTATCTAGACGTTGTTCAAAGAAGTTTAGTATTCTCTTATTTAACAATTTTCGTTAATATTTCATTTCTCTAAATCTAGCCTCATGTGTAAGTAATTTATTTCATTTAAAATGCTCTATCCATTATTTGATAAAATTATCTTAGAAACTATTTCCAAAACATAGGGATAGTGATAGATACTTAATTGTACGCAATTAAGCCCTCCAATTTATAATTGTGGGTCCGTTTATGTTGTTACTTGGTGCGCATTAGTTAGTTTAATGTATTTGTAGGCTTTGGAGATCACAATGAGCCAAAGAAAGTGCAACTTGGAAAGAAACTCATTCACTCCCGAGTTGGAAAGGAATCTGAATTGCCTTTAGTAATTTTGGCCATGTCTTTTAGCTTGAGTATCCGATTGAGGCAAGGCTTGTGGTATTGGAAAGGAAATTCAATTTCCTAGTACAACTTTCCAGTTTATGAGTTTTCCAAATTCCAGCGTTGTGGAGGTCAAAATATGGCTGGAAGTGCGCCGCAAAAGGGAAAAACGGAATTATATATTGGGGAGTTTGGTTGAGATTGGTTTTCCTAAACTTAATCTTTTCCTTGGACTCCAAGAGAGTTGTGAACACTACAAAAATAAAATCCTAAGTCATTATTGGAGGTTCAAAAGTGGGAGAGAAGCTCCATGGCCGGAAAAACACTTTCTAGGGGGAAAATGAAGCCCCGTTGCAAGTAACTCTGTGTATATATAGGTTTTAGGTTATTGTTTCAAATCGATTGATTAACTAGAACTCTTTTTTGATTGTGATCGAATGGAATTATTTTAATGATTTCAATATGTTAAGTATTTGTGTACTAGTTTTCGAATACCAAGTTAATCAATGGCTTTCAATGCTTGTGCTTGGGTGACTGAGATGGATTATGCTTGTACGTAAGACAGATTGTGCCACTGGACAACTCGTTAAAAACATCTTATTGTGAAGATAATTTACTACTCCCTCCGTCCCTTTTTTAGTGTTGACATTTCTATTTTGGGCTACCCTTAATAAGTGTTTTTTGAAAAGTTAATAGGTAAAAGTTTGTACAATTATCAATTTTCCCTTTTCAAAAGTAAGTAATAAAGAGTTAATGGATATAAGTAGAGATAAAAGTTAATGTGAAAAATATAACGACGACGTTTCTTTAAGAAGTTTCAGTTACGAAGTAACACACTTGTTAAAAAGGGATAGATGGAGTACATTGACAACAATGGATGTCGTTTCCTTAGAGGATAGTTTTGACAAAAGTGGTTTATGTGTTAGATTTAGTACCGAAGATGACTCGATTATTTTTTGCAGTTAACTTTAGCTTACAAATGTACCAAAAAAAAGCAGCACCTACTTTGCTCTACATTTTATTGAATTTTGACTTTGACGGCCCTAATTAATGAACATAAATTGCGCATGTGAAGGGAAGGATCCACATAACTGGATGACAGTTCTACAATGACCTGTTGTTACTGTTGACCTGCCCAACAAGTAAAAAAATTAATGTCATTCCCGTTGTCATCGTATTTTTGTCCATGTCTAATCGCAAATGCAAATAAATTGAAGTCATCTGTCATCTAGTGCATCATATGATGAGTAGGTCTCCCTATATGATAGGATAGATTCAAATTAAGAAGCAAATAGTGAAAATAGCCATTAAAAAACTCCATTACTCCCTTTTGACATTCAAGTTAAGAAGTATCACAAATGCAATTAAATTTAATAAGTCATCAAATTAAGAATGAGGTCTCGCTATAGGATACATTCAAATTAATGAGCAAACATTGAAACTATAGTCAATAAAACTGTTACACATATGACCACAGACTCCTCGAATTTGAAGAAAACATTTAAAAAAGCCAATAAACCCATTATAGCCATTAAACCCAAAAAGCATAAGCCCATAAAAAGCCCCATTACTTCGATTACTCCTTTTACGACCCTTCCTGCTCTACCCAACTCCACCTCTTGGACCTCTTCTTCTCCTTCTTGTCTTCTCTGCTCCTTCATTTTTCTACATGCCTCTGTTTTCTCCTTTTCAAAATCCCTAGCAAATTTCCACATTTCCGTACTTGAGACATCAATTCCTTCATTAAGCAAAACAAGACTTTCTGTACAAGTAAGCTCCTTATGTTCCCAGCCGTGGTTAGCAACAATTCGTTGAATTTTTGGGTCCAGTACGATCAATTTATTGTTGCATGAATCGTTCAAAGCAAATTCACCATTTTTCATAAACAGTGAATCTACCTTGTACATGCCGGGATGGAAAATTAAGTTACGAAACTTCGTCCAAGATTCGCCGTCGTATGATTCCTCCAATAGCCATATTTCCAAAACTCCTCCTCCATAAGGAGTCTCGCTTCCACAAGCAACGGAAAAAGCAAGTTTTTCATGTATGACTGAAACTGAAATAAACCAAACCTCACGGTGATATTCGGGCAGAGATATTTCTTTGAAAACCTCATCCGCCAAATGGAAGGAAATTACGATCAATTGTGAATCACCATCGCACACCTTCTTTCTTGCTTTCCAATAGATGGATCCATTGACGCATTCATTTGCAGTGTCGCCGAATAACCTCCATTGAATATCCTCCCCTGTCCACGTCCTCCATGAATCTTTTCTCAGGGAGTAAATCTCAATTGTTTGCGGAGAAGAGTCGTCCCATGTTCTTGCCAGATTTAGGCGAACTACTTTATATTCGTTAGCTTGAGGGACCAAACCTATTGCGACAGATTCGTCAATGTTGGGAGAAGTTTGGAAGTGGGGCTTCGGGAGTATCTTGATTTTCTTAATTAAAGGATTCCATAGAAAAATAGCATTCAAATAAACAGAACCTATTGGGTGACGATGAAGGAGGCATAAGATGCCATTACAAGAACTTGTAATGGTGCAGACCCCGGTGAGCCGGGGTTTCTCGATTTGCTTATGCTCTCTACAAGTGTTCTGGCACAGCAAAGAATGATAAGTTGAAGAATTACCGAACACGTACTTGTGGATAATTCTGTCCGAATATTTAATGTAGGAATAATGGTGATGATCGCCATCAATGCGTCGTCTATCTCGATTGATGCAGAGTTGTTCGTTGATGAAGATTGGGTCTGCGATCAATGAACGCCAGGTTTTGCATACACACTGGCATCGCCCGAGCGTCGTGACTGACAATCTGGCCAGGATATCAACTACATTTTCTGCTGGCAATTTCCCAAAATCTGACATTGTCCGGGACGAGCTAGCGGAATTTTTATTGTAATTGTTCGTCTGTATATAAATGAGGAAAACAAAATTTCCATTTATTTCGTGACGGCTTTGGTGGCCCAAATTACTCAAATGCATAAAGCATTCGTTTGGCCTCCCATTCACGAGGTTTGTGGTAATTTAGTAGGTGCACCTTAAAATGTGCAAGACAAGATTCTACGTCCACAGAGTATATTAATAATTAAAATTACTTGGTGAGGAAAATAAATGGAGAAAATTAGCTAATTAATTTTGACTTTCTACTTTTTGATAACTACATATATTTTAATATTTGTTTTTTAGTGTTCAAACTATGTATAAAATGACTGCTAAAAGAAGACAATTGGAACATGATTATCAAAATTTGGATTGCCAAAGTCATTTTCGTTTAACTTGGCATGATTAGGAGGTTAATTTGAAAACACATTACTAACCTACTCCCTCAGTCCCTTGTTAATAGTTGAATTCCATTTTGGGGTGTCTCTTAATAGGTGTGTTTTCAGAAGTCAATGGGTAAAAATTTGTGTAAGTAGTGTTTTGCCCTTTTCATAAGTTAAGGCTTAATTTACGTACACCCCCTAATCTATCACCGTTTGTCACTTTGACCACCTCATCTATAAAATCCAACACTTTGACCCCCTGGACTATCAAAATCCATCAGCCCATAACGCCGTTAACAAAATAGCATGAAAAGACCATTATACCCCTCGATATATATAAACTCACCGTTAGCGTTTTTTCATTTGTTCCATCCTCCATCCTCTCTCTACCTCTTCCCCTCCACAGACGATTGAGCGAGTCACCCAGTCACCATCTCTCTCCCTCTCTTCAGCAATCCATCATCGATCTCTCTCAATCTGTGTATCTCCATCACTATGAACGACATCACCATGAAGGACGAAGTCCATCTCTCTCTCTCTCCCCGATGCAGTGAGCATGATGGATGACAAACTTTGAAGCTTCAAACCTACTATACAACACCTGTAAGTATGTATTCGAACCCTAAATTTCAAAATAATTGCAGCCATATATTTTCTGAAAATGAACAAAGCTAGATTTCATCAACCAAAATATTGAATAGCGTAATGAATTTCTAGTGAACGTACTATTTTACCTTGTAGTTGACACAACCAAGGAACCTTCTCCCTGGGTTTTTCACAATTAATGAAGCTCTAATCACCAACCTCTCTTTATAGGTTGTAGTATTAAGTGTTGCTGTTGTTGTTAAAGCTGCTGCTCACGGCTGGTTCTGGGTTTGGTGGAAGAAGGGAGTAGGAGGGAGGATTTTTGGGTTTGAAGGAGTAGGAGGGTGTAGGAGAGTTTGTGAGGATTTTGGGTTTCAGGGTTTGCAGGTTCTAGGTTTAAGGAGGAGGGAGAATTTCTAGGTTTAAGGGGGTTTGGTGGAAAGAAGTAGGGTTTGGGGAGGGAGAATAGGGCTGGTGTGAACACCCCGCGGGAATGTCCACGAAATTGATTTGGTTTTGAAAACGATTTTGATTGATTGACAGGTTAGATTGATTGGATGGAGTCGCCACCCGGGTTTGAGGACCGTACCCGAGAAACCAATTGAAAAATGACTCTTTTTCCCTTAGTATGGAAAATGCTTTCACCGGTCTTCCAAAATGAGATTTCTCGGGTCCGGGAGCTAGGTTACGAGAGGGGAAGGAATTTAAAACACCCCTCTCGCCCGGTGTGACTACCGGTCTCTACTCAATGTTTTAAGGGGTTTTGAAGAATATCATTCGAATGGACTTTGATTACAAATACATGTGAGCACGCAAATGCATTAAAAAGATTTTTGAAATGAATGTGGATGTTTGTGCAAAATGTCGTGAGTGATTGATTTACATGCGCAAAACACTTTAATTTCACTAAATCATGCCCAAACTACTCGTAGATACTCCGGAAATTGATCACAAACATCGCACTTATTGCACCTGGATGGCAATATGGGCACCTGGATTAGGCAAACCCAGACACCTGGATGGAATGCAGGCGCCTGGAATAGGACAATCCAGGTGCCTGGAAAGCCTACCAGACAGTAATTTCAAGATCTCATTTTTCACAGTAAGTAGCAAATGTAATGCTCTTAGTTTATTCACACATACTCTAAATGATGTTTAATGACATTATGGGCTGAATAGATCTCAAAATCAACTTTGGGAATGGTTTATGCATAAGAAAATCATGATTTGAGATGCCTAGGACCTAAAATTACTCAAAGGAGTATGCTGATTTTTGTGATGTGAATGCATTTTTTTGCTCTTATGTTTATGGATGATGCAATCTCACACTCATGAAATCCCTATATGCAACCAACTCATGATTTATACACCTAAAACACAAGATGCATGCATAAATGATTCAATATCTTATTTAGACCAAACATCTACACCATGCAACATTGATGCCATACATGAGTGATGAACCAGTGCTTCAAATGATTAAAAGAGTGCAAAGAGATCAGAAAACACAACCAGAGGAATGAAATCCAGGCGCCTACATTGAGGGAATCCAGGCGCCTGGATTGGATACTAATACACAAAACAAATTTCTTTCTGTGATGATTCAAACCTCTTCTAAGTCCTCCACTAGTATAGAATACTAGTAAGAACTTGGTTGGGTCCCCCTCAGGGCCTATTTGAGCACTTTGGTAGAGGAATCTACCTTTTGGAGCTTGATTGAACTTTGGAAGCTAACTTGGGGCAAGTTTGGCTATTATTTGATGGTTGATTGAGCTAGGATTCTACTTTCTGAAAAGGTAAAGATCTGATTGCTTTGGTTTTTGATTAAGTTTGATGGTGGATGGTTGAAATATGAAGATTTTTGGTGATGAAAGATGGGTTTGTAGGCTAGAAGTGAGTGAAACTATAAAGGATCAGTTTGGGAATGAAGTTTCTGGGTGATTTTCAGCAGAGTAACAGTATAGGATGGGGGAGAGTTGATTCCCTCTCAAATGGAGGAGGGGAGGGGGTATTTATAGGCACCAAAGGTCCAAAATGAACCCCTAGGATGGCTTAGGGGTCAACTAGGGGTCAAACTATTTTCCCTCCACTCTCTCTAACAAACTTTTGCAGAAAATCCCAAAAGAATCCTCCAAGACGCTCCTCCCCACTCATTTCACCTTAGGGATCAAGTATCTGGAGTGAGTCCGGGCGCCTGGATTGAGTCTGGGCGCCTGGAATAGGGGAATACAGGCGCCTGGATTAGGAGACAGCACAACATATGAAACTTCGCGGGGCCATTCCGGGTGCTACCGAACTCCGTTTTGCGCATGGTTTGAAGCATTGGAAAGGTTGTCAAGTCTACTTTCTAACACAAGTGTTTTGAACCCAATATGATTTGTACATCAAAATATGTGACCATTTTACCCTCTAAAGGTCGAGAAAACATGTTGTTTTGGTAAAACGGGCACATCTCCCTCATTTCAAAATGGATTGGGACATATTATATATCAATAAAGAGGGTTTTGAATGTAATTGAAGGTGGTGTAGGCTTGGGTTTATTTTGAAGAGGTTTAGGAGGGGTTTCCAAGTTCACAATCAAGCCTTGCGTACTCTTATCAGACATTTTCATCATCGGGGATGCTTGATAAGTTTCTCGGGTCAAAATCGGGGTGTCTACAGCTGGGTTTAGGGAGAATGGGTGTGGGGAAAAGGGTTTGGTTGGGGAAAGAGATGGGTTAAGAGTTATGGGTACTGGGTCACGGGTAAAATTCTGGGTTACGGATACTGGGTTTGAGGAGGGAGAATAGGAATGTGGGACTGGTTTTGAGGGGGGGAGGGAGAGAGAGAGAGAGAGAGAGAGAGAGAGAGAGAGAGAGAGAGAGAGAGAGAGAGAGAGAGAGAGAGTATTCTGAGTTTTGCTGGTGAAATGGAGAGAGAGAGAGAGAGAAAGAGAGAGAGAGAGAGAGAAAGAGAGAGAGAGAGTTACAATTTTGCTGGGCTGGGTTTCTTCCTCTCCTATGTGAGAGGGACGATGGAGAGAGAGGGAGTACTTGACGTGGGGGTCCCTTAAATACAGTGGGAGCCAAAAGAGAGGGTAGTTTTGGTATTTTTTTAAAGTTCCATCCATTTTTCCTAACAGATTGTAGCTTTTTCTAACAGAAGGGGTGAATGTGTTGGATTTTGATAGTTCAGGGGGTGAAAGTGTTGCATTTTATAGATGACGGGGTGAAAGTGACAAATGGTGATAGATTGGGGGGTGTACAGTAAATTAAGCGTAAAGTTAATGGATAAAGAGTTAATAGGTTAAAGTGGAGGGTAATGTAAACCTTGTTTTTATTGGTGAGGAATCCTATTCCTATCAAAATTAAAGCGAGCGAGGGAAAAAATTGACAATGTAGGCCTGAATGGCATTGAGAACTATGGGAATGCTATGATCTTTTTTGGTTGCATTGAAAAATGGCTCATAGTGCAAATCTCATTTACGATGGGGATTTTTTGATGTACTAATTAGGATTGTTCCAAATTACTTGTTTTTCGTTGCAAAAGTATAGAGGATGAAAATATTTCGTCGGTCATTGTAAAAAACCACTTGCTGACAAAATCGTCTCTGGTCACCTATAGCTATAATTTACAAAAAGTTCCGTCGCCTACAAATTGTTTAAAAATAACAATAACAGCATAGCAAAAATAGAACAACCAACGATCTAAAGTTACAAATTATATATGTCATTCATTTTAGAGAAAAGGATGCAAGTGTATACATAGTTAAATCAATTTGCATAATTATCTATGCCTTTACAATACGACTGACTAAATTATCATTATGGGCGATTATTTTTCGGGAGGAACTCACCTCCATACTTTCACATTTCAAAATTCCTCCAAACTTGAGCATGGTTCCAAAAGTAGGGATTACAACTGCACAAATATTATAGACAATACACTCCTAACAAATAGCAGTACAATTTTGAATGGATAGAGCCAGGATATGTCCCTAATTATGAAAATGCTAACGACACAAACATGAGATCTTTATATTGATTTATGCTTTGGTAATTTTGACTTCTCTGATCCTAAAAAAAATCCATTAAGCCCATCCCAAATCTACCAAGTTCGAAAAACCCTTTTGAAACACCAATAAACCCAATACATATTTCCAAGCCGAATATACAAACCAAAGTCCACGAAAAGGCCTAGAGGGAAGGTCAAACACAAACCCGAGTTCGAGTTTTAAAGTTAGCGGCCGCCATGTTTGACTTTTAAAATATGGTGGCCGCCATTGTTAAACATGACAGCTGCCACTTTTTAACCCAAAAGGGAAGGTACGGGCTTGGCATGGTGCCTTCAACGGCTTCCAATTTTGGTTGAGATTTGTAGGCTGGAGCCTTCTCTCATGCCTACATAAAGGATCTTAACTCTAGCATTGCTCACTTCAAGATCTACAAGAAATCCTAAATCTAGTTCCTGTTCCTTTCAAACCCAAAATCCACTTCCCAAATTAGCCTACAAGGCACCCAAATATATTAGTCCTAATCCATTTTGTCATATTTTCAAAGTTACGTGAAATCTTGCCCTGATTTCAAGTTTTTGAAGCGTACGTCAATCAAAGAAAAGTGTTCTCCGCGGTGAAATCGAGTTATATATTTGCCACATTTGTGTTTTGAGGGGAGTATCTGGACGTTGTTTAAGGAAGTTTAGTCTTCTCTTATTTTACAATTTTCGTTAATATTTCATTCTTCTAAATCTAGCCTTATGTGTAATTAATTAGTTTAATATGTTTGTAGGCTTTGGAGATCACAATGAGCCAAATAAAGTGCAATTTGAAAGAAAATCATTCAATCCCGAATTGGAAATGAATCTGAACAGCCTTTAGTACTTTGGCCATATCTTTTAGCTTGAGTATCTGATTGAGGCAAGATTTGTGGCACTGGAAAGGAAATTCAATTTCCTAGAACTTTCCAGTTTATGAGTTCTCAAAATTCTAGCGTCTTGGAGGTCAAAATTGGGTTGGAAGTGGGCTACAGAAGGCAAAAATGGGATTATTGGGGAGTTTGATTGAGATTGGACTTCCTAAACTTATTCTTTTGCTTGGACTCCAAGAGAGGTGTGAGCACTATGAAAAGGAAATCGTAAATCATTATTGGTGGTTCAAAAGTGGGAGAGAGGCTCCATGGCCGGCTAAACACTTTCTAGGGGAAAGATGAAGCCCTGTTGCAGGTAACTCTATGTATATATTGGTTTTAGGTTATTGTTTCAAATCGATTGATTAACTAGAACTCTTTTTTCATTGTGATCGAGTGGAATTATTTTAATGCTTTCAATCTGTTAGGTATTTGTCTACTAGTTTTCAAATACCAAATTAATCATTGGCTTTCAATGTTTGTGCTTGGGTGATTGAGATGGATTATGCTTGTACGTAAGACGGATCGTGCTACTGGACAGCTCGTGAAAAAACATCTTATTATGAAGATCATCAACCGGTTGTAATTTAGTACTCCCTCCGTCCCTTTTTTACTGTTAACATTTCCATTTTGGGTTGCCCTTAATAAGTGTTTTATGAAAAGTTAATAGGTAAAAGTTTGTACAATTATTATTTTTCCCTTTTCAAAAGTTAGTGGATAAAGAGGTAATGGACGAAGTTTTTTTAATAAGTTGGATTTACGAAATAACATACTTATTAAAAAGAGACGGAGGGAGTACATTGAAAAGAAATCCCATGTGTGGATGTCGTTTCCTTGGAGGATAGTTTTGACAATAGTCATTTATGTGTTAGATTTAGCACCGAAGATGACTCGATTATATTTTGCAGTTAACTTTAGCTTACAAATGTACCAAAAAAAGCAGCACCTATTATTATTTTGACGTCCCTAATGAACATAAATTGCACATATGAAGGGAAGCATCCACATAACTTGATCACAGTTATACAATGACCTGTTGCAGCACCTATTATCAAGCATCCACATAACTTGATCACATATGAAGGGAAGCATCCACATAACTTGAGTTAGGATGCAACAACTCATAAAATTAATGTCATGCCCGTTATCGTATTTTTGTCCATGTCTAATCACAAATGCAAGTAAATTGAAGTCATCAAGTTAATGTCATCTAGTGCATCACACGATGAATAAGGTCTCCCTATAGGATAGGATTGATTCAAATTAAGAAGCAAATAGTGAAAATAACCATTAAACCCATCAGTCATAAGACCACAAAAAACTCCATTACTACCTTTTGACATTCAAGTTAAGAAGTATCACAAATGCAATTAAATTTAATAAGTCATCAAATTAATGTCATCTGGTGCATCACACGAAGGCAATAATGTAAATACATATTAAAACCATTAGGCACATGACCGCAAAAAACGGGTCGACGAAAATATTGAGAATAGCCATTATACCAATTATAGCCATTAAACCCATTATGCATATGGGAAAAAAAGCCTCCACTGCTCCGATTACTTCGTTTATGACCCTTCTCCTCTCCTCCTCTTCCTCCATTTTTCTACTCGCCTCCATTTTCTCATTTTCTAAATCCATAGCAAATTTCCACATTTCCGTACTTGAGACATCAATTCCTTCATTAAGCAAAACAAGACTCTCTGTGCAAGCAAGCACCTTTCGTCCCAAGCCATGGTTAGCAACAATTCGTTGGGTTTTCGGGTCTAGTACGATCAATCTATTGTTCCATGAATCGTTCAAAGCAAATTCACCATTTTCAATAAACCGTGAATCTTCTATGTACATGTCTGTATGGAAAATTAAGTTACGAAACTTCTTCCAAGATTCGCCGTCGTATGATTCCTCCAATAGCCATATTTCCAAAACTCCTCCTCCATAAGGAGTCTCGCTTCCACAAGCAATGGAAAAAGCAAGTTTTTCATGTATGACTGAAACTGAAATAAACCAAACCTCACGGTGATATTCGGGCAGAGATATTTCTTTGAAAACCTCATCCGCCAAATGGAAGGAAATTACGATCAATTGTGAATCACCATCGCACACCTTCTTTCTTGCTTTCCAATAGATGGATCCATTGACGCATTCATTTGCAGTGTCGCCGAATAACCTCCATTGAATATCCTCCCCTGTCCACGTCCTCCATGAATCTTTTCTCAGAGAGTAAATCTCAACTGTTTGCGGAGAAGAGTCGTCCCATGTTCTTGCCAGATTTAGGCGAACTACTTTATATTCGTTAGCTTGAGGGACGAAACCTATTGCGACAGATTCGTCAATGCTGGGAGAAGTTTGGAAGTGGGGCTTCGGGAGTATCTTGATTTTCTTAATTAAAGGATTCCATAGAAAAATAGCATAGAAATAAACAGAACCTATTGGGTGACAATGAAGAAGGGATAATATGCCGTTACACGAACTCGTAATGGTGCAGACCCCGGTGAGCCAGGGTTTGTCGATTTTCTTATGTTCTCTACAACTATTCTGGCACCGCAAAGAATGATAAGTTGAAGAATTACCGAACACATAGTTATGGGTACTGCAGTCTGAATATTTGATGTAGGAATAATGGTGATGATCGCCATCAATACGTCGTCTATCTCGATTGATGCAGAGTTGTTCGTTGATGAATATTGGGTCCGAGATCAAGGATCGCCATGACTTGGATACACACTGGCACCGCCCGAGCGACGTGACTGACAATCTTGCCAGGATATCTATTACATTTTCTACAGGCAATTTCTCAAACTCTGGCATATTGTTGGGGACGAGCTAGCAGAATTTTTATTGTAGTTGTTTGTGTCTATATGTAAATGATGAAAACAAATTTCCATTTATTTCGTGGTGGATTTGGTTGTTACTCAAATGCAGAAAGTATTCGTTTGGTGAAAGGCTGCTTTGCGTTGGATGCTCTTTACCATTCCCACAAATGAGGGCTCTATTGTCTCGGGGAGTGTTGCAGCCACGAGTTTTGTGGTAATTTAGAAGGTGCACCTTAAAATGTGGCAGACAATTTACATCCACAAAATATACTACAAATTATAATTAGATGATGATGAAAATAAATGGAGAAACTTAGCCAATTAATTTTGACATTTTACTTTTTGATAACCATATATATTCCAATATTTGTTTTTTGATAACCTTAAAATGTGCCAGACAAGCTGTCATGCTTTGGCTTGCCACTTATTGGATGGACTGTTCCAAACTTCAAGCTTATTGAAGAGCAATGGGACCCCTTTCTACAAGTAGATGATGACACCTTGCAGGAGAAGTCATATGAAGTAGGTAGAATACTAATTGTATCAGAATCCATTCAGAAGATCTTTGGAATAATGGAGCTAGAACTTCTGGGCTCAAAATACTCTGTTAGAGTGGAAGAAGAAAACTCATTTGGAGTCATAAAGCCCAATTTGTTTCCAAACATACTTGTAGCTGAGGCAAACAGAGAAGCACAAAAATAGAAAGGAAATGGATAAAAAGGAGAATGAATTTGAAAAGAATGATGAGATGGCTCTTAATTACTACTGAGGTGGCTCAAAACTACTGTGTTGGCTCAAAATGCTGAGTTGGCAGCTGATGTGGCACTAAACCTGGGATTGGACAAGATGGTGGTTGAAAGAAATGAAGTTGAAATGTGGAAGAAATACCTGGCAATCAATTAGAGGAGGTTGCAGCAGCTAAATGTAATATGTTGGTTGGGAGTAATTCATATTGTCATGAGCAACCACAAAATGTGATTGAAAGTGCAAAGGTCACAACTCCTTCCATCAGCATTGAGGAGAGCACTTCTTCCTTTTCATGCAGCTAAAACTCAATTAATGTTGGTCCAGCCTCCATTCTTGTCTCTCCCAAGACAAATAAGCCAAAGGAGATAATTGAGATAGAAGGTTTCCAAACCTCTAATTGGAGTGATGTCCCTCGCATCAGAAAGCCCCCAAAACAAATAGAGAAAAAGTCGGAGGTAGAATTCTTCAAAAAGAAAAAGAAGTCTATTGAGGAACTCCTGGGCATCCCAAAATTCAAAAAAGGTGGAAAAAAGAGCAAGAATTGTGTGGTGGTAAGATCAGCGATAGCTGCTGCAGCTCTTTCCATATCTCCTGAAGGAATAAAAAATAGAAACAGACTCATTCTTGACGAAGAGGAAGCTAATTGGACAGTCCCAAAAGTAATTGGGGAAGATTTCATGGGAAATGAAGAGGAGGTAATTAGTAAAATCATGATCATGAATGATGTAGAAGTGGATTAAAAAATGTATATGGTGGAGTTCTCTTTTAGGCTGCAAGTCAATAATGCGAAGATCTTGTCTTGAAATATCAGGGAATTGGGAAATAAGGAAATAAGGGCTAAACTAAAAAATTTGTTTTGAGTTCAGAGGTGTGGATTATTACTGCTCCAAGAATCCAAGCTCGGATCAATCAATAATTTCTTCATCAACTCAATTTTGGCAATCACATTGAGTATGTAATGGGCCATTCCATGTTCTGCAGTGGGTCTCTTGATGTGGTCGAAAGAAGGAAAGATAAAGAAGAGAAAGAGTTTGTTTTGGGAAGCAATTCCCATGGTTGTTATGTGGTTAGTTTTGGGAGAATATCTGAGCTTTTGAAGTCCAAAATCGCTATATGGGTGAAACCAAAGATGGGGGTATAAGAGTACTCTGTAATGCTTCTGCTTGTCCTATGTTCCTTGCTTTCTATTTACCTTTTGTTTCGGTTGGTTGCTTGCCAACCTTTTTCTTCTCTTGGTTAGTTGTGGGGTTTGTCTAGTGGACTTCATTCCCTAGTTGTGTTATTTCCTCATGCTTTCCCTTTTAATCTTTGTAACTCTACAGAGATTAGTATTTGCCGCTCAAAAAAATAATAATTCTTTTTAGTGTTCAAAATACGTACTCCCTCCGTCCTTTTTTAATGGTTGAGTGTTCTACTATTCTGCCCATTTGAAAAGTTAATGGGTAAATGTGGATGATAATTTTGAAAAGTAGAGGTAAAAATTGATGTGAAATGTGTTAATTGGATGTAAAAGTTCATGTAAAAGAAGTAATTGATGATGTTTCTTTAATGAATTGGATTTGCAAAGCAACACACTTACAAATGAACGGGGTATTATTTAAGCATTGCTTTCCATGTTATTTTGGTCGATCAAAAAAATTTACGTATTTATCCGCAAATTCAAATAAATCTGTTGAACCTTCATATGAAGACCGCCTATAAAGAATCCTATCCGGCCTATCCCTATCAAATTTAAAACGAGGGAGGCAAAAATTTGACAATGTAGACTTGAATGGATTTGAGAACTATGGGAATGCTATGATCTTTTTTGGTTTGCATTGAAAAATTGGCAATGCAAAGAGCAAATCTCAGCTGTCAATGTTAGGCGGGCACTACGCCTACCAGAATAGATGGTTCTGCTTTTGCGGAGTGTGTCTTTTGACCAGTTATGTATGTTCATTGTCCACTTTAATTATATTATTATTCGCTGAAATGTTCTCGTTCTTATGTCTAAGTCTAATGTCTAAGTCTAAGGCTCTGGTTGTTTCAGCCGGAAAACATTTTCCGGTGTTTGGGGCCAAAAAAAAAAAAAAAAAGAGCTAATGGAAAACTTTTCCCAAATAAAAAAGTCAAAAAGGAAAATGAACCACCAAGCCTTGAAAATGTTTTCTGGATTTAAGAGAAGGTAAAAATTTTCCATCAGTCCTGGGCCTCTGCCTGACTCCCCGACACCCCCGACACAGGTCGTCTCTCTCTCATCTGTTGGGATTTATCAAAATAAATAAGCTTTTATTTGGGTGTTTTTAAAAGAGAATTTTAATTTGCCATCCTAAACTAATATTTCCTTTATGATTCCACCCTAGTGGATTTGAATCGTTATGATTCCATCCTGTAAATTGAAATTGGACCATTTTACCTTTATTTACCCTTAGTAGTAGAAATAGCAAATCTAATAAATATTTCCATACCAAAGATTTACATTTCCAAGGTTCAGTTTCCATAACGTTATTAAATAGTTATGGAAAAGAATGAAACTGTTATGGAAGAAAATCACTTCTTTTGAAATCGTTTCGTTGGGTTTAATGGTTTAATGGAGGTTTGTCTCATGTAAGGTTTCAATTCTAATCTTAGGACGGGTGAGAAGAATATCCGCCATTTTTAGCAACGAGGAGTATTATGGTGTGGCTTTAGCGTACTGCTGTTGTATTAATATATTGTTTAATAGATTCTCCATCATTATCTAGCAAAAGCTTCCACTAAGTACAATCGTTTTATTCGATTTTCTCTATCAATTTGATGAGCAATCGAAAACCGTTAAAAGCCAAAACCATTGTCTTCTCTTCCCCCGTCTCTCCGGCCGGCCAACTCATCTGGCGTCCTGCGACGAGCACCGACCGTCACCATCATCACCATCATCCAAGTCCAACGAGACAGCCCACTCCGATGGGCCATGCTCAGATCCATTGCGGTGGCGGCCGCCGGAAGCCACTTTCACGGTAGATTGAGTTTTTTTTTCCTTTCTCTTTGATCGGTTGTAGAATCATGTTTTTATTTATGGTGGTGATGGGTTCCGAATCTTATTAATGGCGACATTGTTTTTCGATTCAATGGTGGATTTTTTTTTATTGAAGTCTAGTGTTTTTCTTCGATATAATGAAATAAATCAATAAACCATGTTCACATGCCCTTTTTTTTTATTTTTTTTTTATCAGTGTTCAAATGCCCTTTAAAAGATGGTTTTTTCAAACAGTGAATATGGCTTATTGTTTTCCCATTTAGGTGATTTGATACAGTAAAAGTGGTAAATTTTTAAACCATGTTCACTTTCCATATTGGGTGATTTGATACAATAAAAAATGGTTTACTGGTTTACCACTTCAGCACTTCGGTGATCCGGCAAAGTAAACATGATAAATCAATACATTATTTAACTATGTTTTTCTTTTAGTTTTATGGTGCATTAATCAACCATGTTTTTCATGGTTTTGGCTTGGATTGTGGTTTCGTGGTGTGTTAATTTACCATGTATTTAATTTTTTAAAGATTTTTTGTGGTGTATTAATCTACCTATTATGATAAAAAAAAATTGGTGAATTACTACAAAAGTGCATGAAATTAATATCTCATGACTCGTGTTTTTAAGACAAAATATCATGATTATTTTATTTTTAATGTTTTTAGGAGTGAGAAGATTAGGAGAGAGAGAATTATAAGATTAGGAGAGAGAGAGAGAGAGAGAGAGATTTGGAAAGATTAGCTAGGAGAGAGAAATATTAGGAAAATTGGGAGAGAGAAAGGGTATTTTGGGGTTTATTTGAATATCGGGATGGAATCATAAGTATTCAAATCTCATAGGATGGAATCATAATGATATTTTTTGTACTGGACTCCTAATTAACTCGCCCTTAAATTTAAATCTTGGCTATTGGAGTAGTGTTTTGGTGTAGAATCTCTCTTTATGTGTACCTCAACCAAATCCTACAAAATACACAATTATTCAAGTGAGTATCAATATCACAATTTAATTATATTTCTCCTTTAAGAAAATATGTTTGTTATCATCAAAATTAATAATGTATTTCTCAGAAAATATTTGGGTTAACAATCTCCCCCTTTTTGATGATGAGAAACCATAAATGATTTTATTCAAATAATTTTTTTATTTGGGTTAACAACTTTTTTAAGTACTTTATACACTCACTAACGTTAGTTCACTAAAAAATTATTTGGAAGGACTTGATTTTGATTTTTTACAGTAACCCTTTAAAAAATAATATAAACAAATTGAGCAACTTTGATTATTTGTGTAGAATCTCAAGATAGATCTCACGCAACGCGGTGCACATTTAGTGAACACCATATGGTGTACCCACAAATGACAAAGTGCAAACCTATTTTTTCCAATTCCTTTGGGCTTTGGTGGATAATTGGTTAATCAAAATCTTTTCTCTGACTCTTTCCCCTCAAAATCGAAAATTGACAGTCTCTCTCTCTCGCTCTCAGAGATAAAAAAATCACACCCGAATCCATTCCGAATTATTTGTCCAGTCGTTCTCAACTTAGTAAGGGAACTAAATGATTGTTAATTAGTATAATGCTATAGAGTTAAAAAAAAAAGAAGAGAAAAAGAATACCCTTCATTATTTTGAAATTTCAAATAGGGAGCCATTTAAGGGTCAAATTTTAAGTATCTAGAATTTTTCCCGCAAATGTTGGAGGAAAACTTGCAAAATTTTTGGCGCTAAATTAGGATTTCTCTCCAAAATTTTGCCTCGAACTAAATTTTGGTCAATAACCCACTTGTTTAGGGACTAGTTGCCGGGCAAATATTAGGAATAAGATTCCGAATTTCCCACTAACTCAAAGTCTGAAATGGAAATCCTTTTGTTTCCATATTAATCCTATTCATCCCACGTACGTTTCTTTCTATCCCAAAACTCCCACTTTTTAAAAATTAAATGTAGAGACAAAGGGCAGAAAAGAAATATAGATAGTGTTGCCCATTAATTTTAGAATTTGGACATTCAATTTAGGACAGGGAGAAAGTAAAGGTGGGACAAACAAATCGGGACGGAGAGTGTAACTATTTGAAAACAAAAAATTTGTAAATTACTTTTTTCCTCTTTAGAAATTCCTGATTAAAAAAATCCAATTGCGCAAGGGCATGGCATGCAACGTGAAAGGGCATGGGCACGGGCATGACGCGGCACTGAGTTTTGTGTGCTCGTGGGCTAGGCCAGGCCGAGCATATTCTAAAATGGGCCAGCATGGCACGACACGATAAATAAATGGGCCAGGCTAGACACGGCACGAAGCATGTCTGGCACAAAACTAAACGGGTTGGGTCGGCATGGTGCGGTCCATTTGACACCTATAGTTGCGGAAGTCTCTGCAAATGATGTTGACACTTTTGCTCTACTTTCTTATTGGATATAGCAGAAAAGAAATGTCTTGCCTTGTCATGCTGATGCAGCGCAGCCTTTGAAAACGAAATCAATTGTGCAAGAGAGACGTGAACAATAAGATTGACCCGGAGGTACTCCCTCCTTAAACGACCAAAATATGAGTGAAAACTCGTTTTCTTTAATTCAATAACAACCAAATTCTGCCATTAGGCTTACAATGATACTTATAGTGCTAAGAAATCCTAATCCAACTAGGAAACAAATAACAAAAAGAAATCCCAGGCCAACTAGGAAACAAAAAACAAAAAGAAATCCTAATCCAACTAGGAAACAAATAACAAAAAGAAATCCTAATTCTTTTTAACCAAGCAACTTATAATAAGGAATACTAGATTAAAACAAATTAGGAAACTAAATATTTCTAGAAAATCTTGATTAAAATAAAATGGTTCTACTAATAAAATATAATTCCTATATTTGTAGAATAAAAATATTAGCCTACATCACATGCACACCACATCGCACCCGAAAGACCCAATCTCTTTGAAGATTGCCCCATCAAAATTGACCTTAAAAATTCCCGGCATTGGAGGACCATCTTTTTTGGGATCCCAGGATTACCATTGGATATCTATTTTTGTGATATGAAGTGATCCTACCTTTTCTCATTTTTTCTTTCTTTTTTCGATGATCTGGTGTTATTTAGAACCATCATTATGGAAAATATTGTTAGAGACATTATTGGCGGTGGTTTCCCAACACCCTTCTTGACATTTTTGGAAGGGTCCAACATTAAAAGATTATTTAACAGGTATGGCTACTTCTATGAAAGTTGTTAAATCTGCCCATCCTAAGGGCATCCACAGTGGGCTCCCTAAAAATAGCTCCTAAGTTGACTCCTAAGGTGTACACATAAGCCTAATTGGGACCCATTTTTCAGTCCTAGAGCTTGCTAAATATAGAGAGTATATGTGCACTCAATGGGCTAGCAAAAACATTCTCTATTTTGTGGGGAAAAAATAATAAAAAGTGTGGGTCGTATAAATTGATAAGTCTAAAAAGATTAAAAGTGCTTGGGTCCCACTTAAAGCTAGTTACAAGACCACTTAGATTTAGCTAATGAGTTAGGAGCCATGCTTAGGAGCTACCATTGGGAGCTTGTATTTGGAGCCCATTGAAGGCCATTATTGATCAAATGACTTGCTAAATTTTAGGAGCCTCACTTAGGAGTCATTTTAAGAGCCCACTGTGGATGCCCTAAGTACATCTGTTAGATATTTTTGGCACTTTCCGGGGTTGTCCAAAACCATTATTCGTGTATGGGTAAATTTCTTAGAGGGTAGTTGCTCGCTCGATGCTCCTCCCATTATCTGCGCCAAATTGACCGCTGGAAGGTAAAATGCATTGCACAACATATCATGCATATTTTTAAATAAAATATTATATTTCTGCATGTTTGCATTTCCAATAAAACTCTCCGAAAATTTGCTTTCCATCTCAATCAAATGATTTTATTTTAACTTACCGAAAATTCGCTTTCCATACTCGTATAAATATATTGATATCAAGAAAATGATTTTCTTTACCTTTCCGGAAAAATTGTGTTTTCTATATACACATACATTTACATCAAGTATACTATCTTGTGTTTAACTCACCCGAAATTGTATGTCCATATATAAAGATTATTTCATTGAACGATCTCTTTTAGGAGAGAATAAAGGAGAGATTTTTTAACTTGTTTGGAAAAAGGACTCTTAACTTGTTTTTAGAAACGATATCAAAGAGATACTTTGGTTTTTGTTTGGAAAGAGATATTTTACGAAATATGCTTGGAAAGCAATTGGCTGGTCATGTCTATATAAGTTAGTAGCAATGACTATAGTTAGTGCACAATTTTTGGACGACAGAAAGGAGAGAAACTAAACATAATATTTCTGTTGTGCTTTATTTTTTGTTTTCTTAAAGAACACTTTTCATATGCACATATTTTTTTCCCGAAGAAAGAAACCCGTAATTGCCGAAAGGAATAAAACTCCTCCATCTTGTTTGCTAGCTTGCAGTCCACATTGATTGACTCTATAAGCTGCTAGTTGTGCTTATCCTATTAAAGTTTTCATTGTGCATTACTTTTCTCATAGATCATTTTTCATTTCACATTTTTCGTCCATTTGGTGTTCGTGTTTCGTGATGCCATATACTGCTGTGGCCGAATCTTTTGGAGATTGATTCGGAGCCGGTTGAATCCGGAGAACGGGCGTGAAGTCTGTGGTTCATCTATTGAATCTTGAAGAAGCTCTGGGAGCATCGGAGATTGGCGAGAATAGGTAAAGGCTTGGGGTAAGGTTTTACTATTTCGCAATCTGTACTTCTTTTTGATTAATAGAATAAAGCAGTAGTGTTAGGCCGTGGTTTTGGCTTAGGGTTATTAGGACCCTAAGTTTTTCCACGTAAATCGTGCGTTTCTTGTCTCCATTTTATTTTCACTGCACTACTTGTGGTTTGGTTAAATTGAATTAATCAAGACAATTAACCAGCTTTTTATTTGATATTTTTTAATCTGTTATTCTTCTTAAAAACTGGTAATTTTTATCAAAACTCCTATTCACCCCCCTCTAGGAGTAAATTGAACGCTTCCACATAATTTCAACATCATGCAATGCAAGTATGCAACTTGATTCCCATCTCAATTTCCATCCAGTTGCACAAAATCAATCAAATTCTCGAAGGTCCCAATTCAGGAAAACGTAAAATTCATGCCGTGAGTTGCGACACAGGCGGCTCTACATTATTTTTAGCATGTCCACTTGAACACTCTAAACAAATTTTTTTGTTTTGAATACATGTAATTTTTTGTACTATTATTTAAGTTTTGTCCTTTTTGAAAACCCAAGTTAAAATTATTTGCACACCTATCCGAAAAGTAATTGAACAACGATCACGGAGGAAATAAAATGCGCAACAAATAAGAACCAAAATGTGCAAACAACAAGCAAGTGAGACACAAGCGATTTTTACGTTGTTTCCCTAAAAAATATGACGTATGTCCATGGGACCAAAGCCCGATTCCACTATCAACAAAGTTCGTACAAATGGGTATACAAGAGATGCAAAGATCTCACAAATACCCTAAGGTATATTCAACAAAGTTACAATAAAAAAGAGGAAAGGCCTCACCAAGATTAGGTAAACAAAACCCTTTCGAACAGCTGCAAACGAGAGCCCAGAAACAGAGCACAAAAGCTGTCACGAATGAGCACAATCAACCGGAGAAATGCTTCACTGAAGAAGAATGAAGGCCGCCTGATTTTCTTCTCCAAACCCAGTGATCAACATGCGCACACACTGAGCACTCAATGTCTTTTTGTTCTCCAACACTACAAGAAAAAACACATTTGGCGACTAAATACCGCGACCAAATTAATTTTAGTCGCCTTATAGTGGTAATTCGGCAACTAAACTGGTGTTGTTGCGGTATGGTTAACTTTGCCCGACAACTTGATTTTTGGTCGCCGTTGGCATACACTTCGCCGACTAAAATGTTATGTTGTCGGGGAATGTGTGGCGCGAAATTTCCCCCCCGGCGCTAGAAGGTGGGAAATCGTTTGGCAACCAAAAAGTTGTCGTTGAATGTTGTGTTGCACCGACTACTTTTTTTTTGGTCGGCCTTGTTTTCAGTTTGTTCCGCCAAAATAATTCGCCAAAAAAAGGGCGGGGGTTTTGAATTAGTCACCGACTAAAGATTTTGTCGGGGCCTTAATATTTTACTTAAACTGCATAGTTTGGTGAGTTCACTTTCTGATATGAAAGAAACGTAAAATACATATCTATTCCCTTCTCATACTTAGGTTTACTCCTCCCACACAACAGGTAGCGTAGGCCTTCTCTCTCTCTCTTCGATCTCTCTCTCTCTCTCTGATCTTCCTCCCTCTCTGCGTCTCTCTACGTCTCTCTCTCTCTCTCTCTGACTGCTTGCAATTCCTTGTGTAGCTGGATTATTGCGTGAAATCAGGGCTCCATGTGAAATCGAACAGGTACACTTCTCTCTCTCCCTCCCTGTGAGTGTGTGTGTTCGTTTCCATCACTCTCTCTGACCGCTTGCAATTCTTGTGCATGTGGACAATTTTGTGAAATTGGGGCTCAATATGTTCAGAAACCTTACAAACGGGCTCCATGTGAAATCAAACAGGTACACTTCTCTCTCTCTCTCTCTCTCTCTCTCTCTCCCTCTCTCCCTCCCTGTGAGTGTGTGTGTTCGTCTCCATCTTTCTCTCTCTGACTTCTTGTGCATGTGGACAATTTTGTAAAATTGGGGCTCAATATGTTCAGAAACCTTACAAACGGCATGTATTTTTGAGATCTGTTGGAGTTGGATGTAATACTTGTTTGGTTCTTGATTTTGGTCAAATTGGCATATTATCTATACTCCTTATAAACCTATTTTATTGTTTGTTGACTTTTCTAATTTCAACAATACGATTGTTCCCATTCCCATTTCCTGCGCCAAACACACACACCCTGTTCCCAATCCCATATCCAGCACCGAAACGTCGCAAGGTCCGAAACACCCTGTTCCCATTCTTCTTTGTGGAATTGCTGCCACCACAGTTCACCTTGGCCGTCGATCGTGCCATTGTCCCCTAATATTATATGAAATGAGACACATCTAAGTATGTTCAACATTAATAAAGCGGCTGCACCTCGAGCTTTAGCTCAGAGCTGGCTTCGTCTTAGTCTAAACATATGCCAAATAGTAAAGCTAGCAGGATTAAGTGATACTGAAAATTTTATTTTCTGTTTCTGAAAACACCCCAGTTTGTTTCTCTTTGTAGCACATTCAGAATTTGAAAACTGATTGCTATAAATGAAGACTTTATGAACACGGAAATGTAAGGATACATGAAAATTTTCTCCGAAATAGTTGGTGGGTTGCTTCAGTAACGTGAAAACCAGGAACAAGAACAGTGGAAATAGTGATTGGTTGATTAGAATACCTGTAATGACAACATCAGTGAGATTTGTTCCAAATATGAGGCTGATGTACCTTCCTCCAACTGCATCTCTTCCTCGACCGTACGATGGCAAGGGATCAATCACAGACCACTCATTTATGTCCTAAACAAGTTAACTGGTAATTATTAACTGGAAAACACAACATTGGATAGATGTTTGCTCCTATTCTTGCAAAAAAATGGAGTAGTTTCCATTTAAGATACCGCTTGCATACACCAACGTATTGCCAGCAGCCTTATCACAAGAATTTTATTTTATTTTATTTTTATTTTCCACCAATGTCCATTAGTTTCCCATTCTCAGTTCAATGAAACAGATTCAATGTTTGTGATTTTGAGTACCTTTTTTTATTGGGCAATCAGTAGGAGGGAAATAGGAGAGTGCCTTCTTTTTTTTTTGGGTAATTCAGGGTGTCCCGGGCCAATTGTGTGTGTCTCAGATTCTCAGACTAATCCATACCATCCTTCTGCATGCTTATGCATAAAATCGGGTGGTCCCAAAAGTTACTGGCAAGAACAATCAGATCTTAATGCATAACTTTAGATAGCAATGTGAGAAGCTAGAATTGGAAGGACTCACAGAAGACTAGAAACGAATTTCTTTATTTCCGTGTTAGAAATATATGATTAGAGGGCCTTTTATCGGCCAATGGGAGAGAGAAAATGACCCCACACTTCACTGGAAGGGGCCCTAGCCAGCTTTTTCCATAAGCAAATTAATGTGCTTCCACCATCAATTTTAGGTTTAAACTTGGTGGCAATTCAAACAAATGGCTGTGAACAAATAGTTGTGCTTCCATGAAAAACGAAAAGGAAAGGTAAGGTAAGCCTTTGTGGGTTGAAATGGAATGAGGGTAGGTGTAGAGAAAAAGGGTTGTCTCCTGGTACAATTCGTTGGCCTATTTTTGGAGACTACTAAGTTCCTAAAACAACGCCCGAACTTCATGAAAAACGAAAAGGAAAGGTAAGCCTTTTTGGGTTTTTTTTTCCCTTTGTTGGAATGATCTTTTATTGGATGGTCTGGCCCTCTCTCTCTCTCTCTCTCTCTCTCTCTCTCTCTCATAGTATTAGTTTAGTTTAATGGACTAGAAGTGTTTTGATGTTTCAGTGGTATCTTCTTTGTTCCAGCTCTATTCTCTTTCGAAGTGAAAATTTCATGTCAAACTTTACCTGAATGTTTTCCAACTTATGGTAGTTATGTGCTTTTCTTATGGCTAGCTATGGCCAGTCCATACAAAGCTTTATTCTAGCTTTAAATGGGGCCCTCACTAGTGGGATTAGTCGGAAAACAATTCTCTGTACAAGTTGCCCAAAAATGAGATCCAAAGAAGGTGAAAATTTGTTACAAAGACTTGAACTCATACTAGAAGGACGTGAACCTATGTCATTCACTTCCTCGAATATTTAAAAGTCCACAAGTTATGGATTCGATTGATGCTTAAACATCGCCCCAATATCAGCTTACTTCAGTTAACTTTACTTGTTTGATTTTTGTACATATGAACTCATGTTCCGTTATCGGAAGTATATGAGGGACTGGTATGCTCGATTGACTGCTTAAAATATTTACAAAGTGTGTCCAATAAAAGAGCATTGAAATCCACTAGCCTAAACAGAACAACATGCATATATGATAATGCACAATGTTTTACTCCAACTATTTTAGTGCTTGGTAAATGTTTTTGTTGTAGAAAACATGCTACTAAGTCTATTTTTTTCACTATTTTTGCATTAGTTATCGACACTTTAGATTTTTTGTTGGTGTTTTTTTTTTTTGGCTTTTGTTCTATATATTTTTTTTTGTCGGCTTTTTCTACTAAACCTTGAGGAAAACCAAGGAGGTAAACGAGTTGGCTGAGAATCTAGGAAAGTTTACTAACCCTCTTGAGGAAAACCAATGTTAGATTTTGTTGATCCAGTTTTGTTTCTCATCAAATCTCCTACATAAATTCTTCCAGCAGTACTTGAAAAAGGCAATGGGCTAATGGAAATTGATTCATTTTCATGTTTCATTTTATTTCTTGATTTTATTTTATGTCATGTATATAGTTGTCAAAGATGCCAAAAGCTCGTAAAACATTTGTGAAGCCAGGGGGCATGGCCCAAAAGATTACAGATTATGAGATGATTAAACGTGAAACAATTGAAAGAAATAACGAGGAAATGAAATCCAGGGGCTTACAACCCCTGTCAAATCCGTTGTTTAGCTTCATTCAAACTATACTACGGCAGAAAAGAGGAACGTGGATTGTGTTGACAATGATGACAAGGACTATTATCCACCAGAGAATGAAGAAGGGCTCAGTTCTTCCGGTGATGACGAGGAGTTTTATGGGTCTCAAGCAAAAAAGGTGATACCCCCTACATGTGTTATTTCAAGTTACTTCGAGTTATTTGATATATAGGAAACCATAACCATTGTAGGATTCGCTTATTGTTGTTGTCCATCCCAAACTTAATCTAGTTCTCATTTAAGTTGGAAACGGTATACTTTTACCCGTTGGTTGTTGCTGTTTGTTGGTTTCCTATACATGTTATGGTCCTTTTTCTTATATTGGTGATTCATATTCATATGGTTCACCTGTTACAATATTCAAGTATTACATAGTTTAATGTCTGATCGTGTTGATTTTAAATGATCTCATGCTTTTTTTTTCAATTGTAAAATAACAGCCGAGGACTGTGCCTTCACAAAAAAAACAGAGGATTGTCAAAAATAAGCAACCACGTGAACCAATACCCTCCACCTGCACAATCTCCCCCACAAAGTGATACACCATCTCCCCCGCAAAGTGATACACCTTCCCCACAAAGTGTTGAGCAATCTCCACAAGTGACTGGCGCAGGTAAGATAAATTTAGCTTGTACTTCATGAATACTTTGTTTTAATCGTTTTTTTTTTTTTTTGCTAAGCAAAGAAGAATATATAGATAAGAAAGAGAAACCCAGCTTAGTTATAGAAGCAATATCCGAGTTATCATCTCCCATAGAGCAAATGTCCCCCCAAATTCTTGAATAGCTAAGAGTGTGATTTGGAAGAGGCAGCCAATCAGAACTAGCATATCCATATTTTGCAGAAATGACCTGAGCCCAAAGTGATTGCTTCTCAGTACCATATCTCCACCACCATTTACTAAGCAAAGCTTGGTTATAGTGAAGCAAATTTTTTATTCCAAGGCCCCCAAACTTCTTTGCTTTTGCCACCTTATCCCAACCAACAAGGTGAATTTTCTTCTTGAGCACACCATCACCCCAAAGAAACTGCCTTTGAATTCTTTCCAATTTTTTGATGACTGAGATGGGAGCCTTATATAATGACATATAATACACAGGAAGGTGAGACATTGTGGATTTGATCAAAGTAAGTCTAGCTCCACTAGACATGTACTTCCTTTTCCACCGAGCCAATTGTTTCTCCATATTTTCAATGACAGGTTTCCAAGTTGAAATCTTTTTTGGATTTGATCCAAGAGGAAAGCCAAGATATTTAATCGGCAACTTTTCTACTTTGCAGCCAAAAATACTTTGTTTTAATCGTTGTATCTAATTTCGAATCTATTGCTTGTTCAACAGGTACATCATCCTCAACACGTAAACGGGGACCTACTATTGGCAAAAGCTTAGATAAACTCTTAGCACACAAAGAAGGAGAAAAGCTCGTAGTTACAGTCCCGGAGGAGATGAATGCATTATGTGGGATCAATGCCACCATGGCAGCAACTGATCTTGGGGTACAGATTAGGAACAGGTGCCCTACTCAGGGCTTCGCCTCTTCATGGAAGTTTGTGGACCCGTTGATTAAAGCTGCCATCCTACAGTCTAATCAAGTAACAATTTTGAATTCTAGATTTTAGTTAGTGTTATTGAAAAAATGAAGTGTATCAATTCGTGTATAATGGTTGCAGGACAAGTTTGACATCCAAGATGGAATAGAGGGAAATCCATTGGCTAATGCTGTTTCTAACAAGAAGGCCTCCCTTTTGTATAAAGATTGGAAGTGTCGCATGAGGACTCATTATAGAAAACTTAGGAAAGCAGGTTTGGACACGTATAGTAGTCCATATCCAGGGGTGTCGATGGATGGTTGGAAGTACTTGATCGATCATGTATTCAAAGATTAAAAAATGAAGGTAAATTACTACCTATGAGGTTTTAAACTCTTATGTGGAATTTAAATATAACCACGTAAATATATTTGTAGAAGCGCTGGAGAGCTGGAAGAAAAAACAGGAAAAAACTCCCGCATAATCACACTATGGGGTCCCGATCATTTCCTGCTGCGATATCCATTGAGGTGAGAGGCTTAGAAAAGTAAATAACATTAGAAATTACTGTTATTGTTGGTAATATTAATTGGTCAAACTTTATCGGCATGACTTTGACAGGCTAAAGAAAATGGAAATAAACCTTTCGATTTCTGTGCCTTCTTCAAAAGATCACATACGCGGAAGAACAAGCAGTGGATCAAACCTAGTTGTGAAGTGCAACATGTATGTCTTCCAACTGTTTTTGGTGATTGCTCTTTTTATAACCTTATATGTTCAAAATATCCTTTTTGCTGATAAAAAAGAGAAAATACATATTGTGATTCTTTTTTTTTTCCCCTTTGTGAGTGATAGGCGGAGATGGTAAAAGTGCGAGACAAGGCAAAGCAGTCTGGAGTTGAAATGACAGCTGAGGAGGTGTCAACGAAGGTGCTAAAACAAGGAAAGAATCGTAGTTACATTAGAGGACTTGGGGTTGGCCCAACGCGCACTTCGTTATCTTTCAAATCACATCTTGGGTCACAAGCACATTCAGAGCTACTGAGTATCAGATCTGAAATGGATTTACTTCGTGAGCAACAACAACGAGAGCGAGAGGAATATCAGCTAGAGCGAGAGAAGCTACTAAAAGAACGTGAGGAGCAGCAAAAGCAGCATGAGAGGGAGCGGGAAGAGGAGCGAGTAGGACGTGAAGCACAACAAAAGCAGCTTGATAGGCTTGAGAGCCTTTTGTCAAAATTCATGATATATCATGGAGCTCCTTGGTAAGTATTCTGGCTATTTCTTTTTCCCACTAAGGCTAAATATTGAGTAAAAATGAAATAAGGCCTCAAAGCAAAATCAATCTATACTACTTCTAAAAGTATCACATGTTTGTTGACTTTTATTAATACCCGAAATACCCTTCCCTAAATTGATGAAAGATATAGTTCCTGAAACCTTAGCAACTGAAATATCATTAAATGTTTGAATATATCTGGCAATAGTGAGACATTATAGCAAATTTGTATAGGAAAGCAATAGTAATAAGATTGGACTGTGGATACTGTAGTCTAGTTGCTTGAAAGTTTTCACACTAGTACGTAAAAAAGAACGAGTTGTCTTGAAAGTTTTCTAGTTGCTTGCTGTACTTTTGACGTTAGTGCTTGTGATGATGATATGGGTTCTTGCACTTTGATCGTCCTTGGTGTCTCTCTAGGCGTAGTCAGTGGAGACTAGTTGGCTTTAGAACACTGCTTTCTATTATCTCTATTATTCCCCATATCAGGACTTTCTGGTATGGGAGCTCTATTTGCGTCTCTGTTTTGTTTATTAAGTTGGACTTGGTATGCATTTTCACCACTTCTCGGTTTGGACCACCAAAATGGGTTGCTAGATGCACTATTGAGTTGTTGATATGAGTGGTATCTCCTGCCACCTCAGAGGCAGCAACGCTGGTTATGAGTAACAGGTGGGACATTTACAAGTCGTAGAACTTAATTGATGAATATGCATATATTTGAACAGTTCAAGTAGAAACTGTAGTTAAAAGGTCAAATAACATAAGGCTACAGAGTCTAGTAGTATTCAGAGATCGGAAATCATTGCTAGTGAGCACCTTCCGCATTATTTAAAATTGTTGTGGGACCTCATTGTTTTCAAAAGTGAAACTTACTTGTGCAACATAATTCATGTCGCCAGTACATTAATTACAACAGGCTCATTGAATTCATTGAATGTCTTTTGAGTTTGAGCAGTTTGTTTTTGTCACAAAAATTGCTATGATAGATAGTGAATTGATAGCTAACTTGCTCATTTAGTTCTTAAGATCAATTCTTGGTGGTGCACTAGTGCTTCTCGTGAAAGTTTTGATAAGGCTCAGGTTTTAATTGTTGTTTCATTGCCGAGAGGATGATGAGACCCTTATCTTGCTCTCATGAGTGACAAGATAACGTTTGGATTTAGGAAAAGAATAGAAAGAATCTGTTGTTTACTATTTGAGATGAAAATTATCTCCAAGATATGATTTTTGTGAGACTAGACTAATTAGATACTCTCAGACAATCTGATTGTTCTTCCTGTCTCTCTAGGAGGTCCTAGCTTGGACACCCCTCTTAGTATTGGTTTGACATTTGAAGTTCATTTGTACTGTAGCTGGAATTGCCGCTTTATAAAATTTCTAGTTATGTGCATTTGAGCAATTGCAGCAGCTTCAATAGGGAATACAGGGAATAAAAGTTCATTTTGTTTCATCCAAAAGGCTGCATCTTCTCTATTTTCTAGGAGACCAAAATAAGACACTATGGTAGAGTACTAGAGCTAGGGATGGTTGAAAGGTAAAAAAGAAAATTAGGCTCTTCCGTTGACCCCGTTGAATCCATTATATACATGAATACGGAACATGGGGACACAGACACGGCGGGAGACAAATATTCCTATTATACAATGTGAGAGAGACACGGCTGAGATAATGTTACAATTTGTGCCTAATGTAGCTTCTTGATGTGCCTTTGCCCTTCCTTACCTACGTTTTCTGCATTTGAGCTTTGTAGTTTGGAAGAGATCCTTGAGGTTTGCAATTTAATTCCAAAGATAATGTTACAAGAGATCCTTTTCCTTTTTGTGTTACTGCTAGACAAATGAGTACACATAAGTGGGTTCTAAGTGTGCATGTTAATTCCAAAGAATTTATTGGTTACTACTTTTTTTGTCTACAGATACGTGATCGACTATAACAATGGTTTTTGTATATGGAGCAAGTTGAAAGACAGACTTTGATGAACACTTTTTGTATATGGAGCAAGTTGAAAGGCAGAATCTGATAAACACTTTTTGTATATGGAGCAAGTTGAAAGACAGACTCTGATGAACACTTTTTGTATATGGAGCAAGTTGAAAGACAAACTCTGATGAATACTTTTTGTATATGGGGCAAGTTGAAAGACAGACTCTGATGAACAGTTTTTGTATATGGGGCAAGGCGATAGATTACTTTTGCTTGTGATGGAGGACTTTGATGGATGAATTTGTTTACCATGGAGGACTGTTGACTTATGGTTTTTGTTTTTGATGGACATGAATATGTAATATAATGTTTGAAGGACCAGCTTCTTATTGTATGAGTCAGGAGATTATGTTTTATTTGTTATGGTTTTTGGTTGGATTTATTTATTATCGTGATACTATTGTTGAAAGGTTTTTTCATCGTAAATCGTATAATATTTCAAATATAGTTCTAAACTATGGAGTCAGCGACAAAACATTTGGTTGCTGAAATTTCCAGGCTCAACCGATTACGCAACCAAAAAATTTGGTTGCCGGAGAGATACCCCTATGGCGACCACTTTTTTGGTTGGGTACCTATGTTTTCAGTGACAACACATTTAGTCGCCCGAGTTTACTTTCGGCGACAACATATTTGGTCGGCCGAGTGTCCTTCCGGCGACAACCAGTTTTGTCGGTGAAAAGTGCCCTTCCGCGACAAAAAAATAATTTGGTCGCCGAATACTTTCCCAGACAAGGTATCACCGACTAAACGGGCGACCAAAAGTTTAGTCGGGAAGATGTTCTGGCGACTAAAAAAGACCATTTGGCAACTAAATTTTTTGTCGGCGACCGCGATTTTTCTTGTAGTGCAAATGTTTTGATGATGTATGCCAAAAAGACTAGAAGTCTCTATTTCAATCTTCCACAGGAAGCTGAGTGATCACATGTCAAAGCATGTGCGAAAAGTGTGCAGAAATAAGCCCACCAAATTAATTCTATTTGGGCCAAAAACAAATTGTTTGAGCTAACACAAAATTATTATTGGGCCTCCACAAAAATTAGAATAAGGAGGGACCCAACCGAGCCAATCTAATGTAAAGAACTCAATTAAAGCTATAATAGGCTCCATAGCTTCCCATAGATGGTGAATTGAACAACGTAAACTTTTTTAAACAACCCAATTAACGTGTAATAATTTTATCTCGACTTTATTTTATCACTTATTCCTATACTGTAAATATCCATCAATCCAACAAATTCACAATTGAATAACTAATATATTAGCTCAAAACAAAGTACATATTCTTAATGACAAACTTCAAAAATAGGAAGTGCAAAAAGTATCTATTAGTATTGATGTCGAGCCCTGACTTTTCTCTAAATAGAAATCAACACTATATCTCCAAAAAAATGAGTATACATCAAAAAAAAAAAAAATCTGGGTGACCTATTCTCCAGACAATTTTCTACAACAAAAACTAATGTATTTATGTGTCAGTTTAATTTTATTTGGCCTAGAAAATAGAATTCGCCAAGAACATGCAATTGTGATGTATATCTTATGTATTTTCATATTATTTGGTTTCATCATTCAAACTAATACATACACAATATTTTGACCACCCTATTAAAAAATCCTTGAGCCACCATTGAGTTGCGATCGTGGACCAGCCTAGAGTACGGGGTACCCCGGCGGGGGTCTCGCCCACCAACTAATATCTGTGTGCATGTAATTCTGAGAGAGCGAGACATGTTTGTATGTGCATTGAAAGATTTATAAAATATTGTTTTTGTGGTGAATTAATTATTCTCTTTTTCCCATCAGGACCTGCAAACTAGAATTGAATTGCTCCAAACAGAATGGTACATGGAGACTAGATCTCAATCAAATCACTCTTGCTAAATATACATGTTAGGAACTTGTGAGTCATATAGAGAGGTACTAAGGAGTTCTGATGGAAGGTCAGTTGCCGAGCGGAGCAGAGTGGAGTAGTGCTATATATACTCTCTATTGTAAAAAACCCTAGCCGATTTTGATCATAATAAACAAACTTGCTCTTGCTCCTGTGAAGGTACTCGGTTTTGGGAAACCACGTAAATTCCTGTGTTGATTGCTTTACTGTTTTCTCGTATTCTATTATTGTGCGTGTGGTGCTTTGTCTAACAATACAATTGTTGTAGCTTTCCTCTTTCATATGGTAGATGTACAAATGTCAGACTTAACATCCCTATTAATATCGTGAATACATAAGTGAACTCTTGAAATTCTGCGTCGCATAGTCAGAAGATGATCTACAATAAATGTACTTGAGTTTTGACTTCATGTTTCATTAAGTCGAATATTGTCGTCTTAATGACCGTTTTCAATACTGCCTAAGTGCGTAGTCGTCTTAATGTTCACCTTGCTCTTTGTTGTGGCAACAGCCGCAGCACCAGCCTATCCATCTAATGCTCTTCTATTTCCGTTTGACCAAGAGCGTGCCGGCTGAACCTAGTTTGTACCTGACGGCTTGCATGATGAACGTATACCCCTGGGTCTCTTCATTGCTTGTCAGCCTTTTGTCTTTCTTTCCATGGGCAGAGGCTGAAAACAGATTTCGTCAAAAGCCCATGATGGTGGTGGTGTTGTTCCTGGCATACTTTTAAATATTGCGGCCGGTTTGTACCGGGATTTTGAGCCACCGATACGGATACACACCGATATAGCGGAGTGACCTAAAAATCGCATATGAACCAGCCGATTCCTGGTACGTATCTATGTATCGGCCGTGACGGCAGCCGGTTCAGAGAGTATCGACTGAGATTGGAAAAAAAAAAAAAAAAAACAGAGCAGCAAACATTTCCTACAACTCGATTAAAAAAAAATAAATACACTCTGCTTGGCTGCCGGCAAAAGAAAGGCGAGATCAAGGAGAGAGATGGGAGTAAAGTAAACGGCGTATGGCGATCTTACCATCAATCTGACGTTTAACAGAATGGCGATCTTCTCCGATTCGAAGCAATTGGGTGAAGAGGCGTATGAGAGAAGGAAGAAGAATCTAGTTTTTTGCTTTCAAGTACTGTGTCCAGCTGTGTTATTGAAGGTAATTTGGGACGGACGGTTAGGATTGAAAATTGCATAACAACAATTTTGGATGGATGTTCAGGATTGGAAAATGCACAAGAGTTTTTTTAGTTCATGTACATCTGGCCTTTTTTTTTTTTGGTTAACAGCTGGCCTTCTTTTTTTTTTTGTTAATATATAGTTTGGGAAGTAAATGTTATTAACATATAATGTGACAAACTATGCCTAATGAGAGAAAAAAATGTGTATCGTGAAGTTTTATATGAGTTGCTAATTATTTTAAAAAATTCACGACCGCTACACCTGATTCTCGTGACGTATCGCGGATATGTCCCAATACCAATACACCGATACTGCGACCGATACCGTGACCGATACCGCTATTTAAAACTATCTTTCTTGGTCTATTTCCAGTTACCATTGGCCTGGGCGCAATAAAAGTTGGCATATTGATCTCCTTTGTGAGGCTTGCATTTGGAATTGCGATAGGAAAATGTGCATGGGCTGAATTGCATGGCTGGGAAGTGTGTTACCGAAGCTGGGGACTCTTGCCTTTCTACATCTTCCTGCATAGTTTTGATTTCGTTTAGACGTGAGAGGATCTATTTAAGTTACAATAATTATTTGGACTCAATTTATGCTACCGGAATTTTATTACGGTTTAAAGTGTTTTCCAAAGTCTTTTAATAAAATATTTTCTTATAGATGCTTCAAATTAATGGATAATGTACCAACGGTTTTGGTTTGTTTGTCTGGTATTCGGCTTTTTCTTTAGATTTATTCTTTTGGGTTCGGCTTGTCTGTTGTTTGTTTTTTGTTGTTTTGATTAATTGTAGTTGATTGAATTGTTTTGAGCAGTTTGTTTGTGGTGTTTTGATTGGCTTCTTGCCGACCTCTTGGGTATTCTTCTCAGATGACTTTTTGCCGGTGTTCTTGAGGTCCGTTTAATTTTTTTTAAAGATTAATGAAATCTTTTTTGTCGAACGGGAAAATAATGCAAGTGGTCCAGTCCGTCTTGGTTGGAGCCTCGAATGGTCAAAGGTCATATATAGGTGAAGGAAGGAAAACAGTTTCATCGGACAAAATTGGAGTATATGAACTAATTGCTTTTTGCAAGATAAAAATGGACGGTCAATGTTGCATAAAAATGTAATTTGTTCATATAGCAAATGCTGTCCAACCAAAAATATTGTTCCACCCATGATGTTGTCGGAAGTTCTGAAATTTTTTTTCTTTTTTTGCACGGCAAAAAAAATTATTATTAATCATTAATTGAAGAAAATACAATGACTATAGGGAGTAAGGAGACAACATCAAATACAAAGATTCAATGCCAAATCCGAGACCCAATCCTCGATTGGCAAGGAACCAACCAATGGAACCCCAAGGAGCCGAAAGCCCCACCTGACGGATCAAAGTCCACACCCAAGGGCCTAACATTGCCCCAAATTTTACATTAAAAGCACAAAAGCAAGCCCTACGCCACCATCGCCTCACGGAACCAGTAAGAGACAAGTGGAACCAACCAATGTTGAACCTGGGGAACATGCCCCTATTGTTGTGCCAAAGGTCGGCACAAGCGCCGTCCACCGACGCCGCCACACACCACAGGTCATCCCCATTAACCCACATGGGTACGAATGCCAAGATCACAGAAGACGCACGACAGGTCCAATACCAACAACCCACACCATAGCTCAGCCGCCCATGCCCCTCGCAGCCATCACCAAAAGCACACATCCGCCATCAATCTGCAAAGACCCGCAAAATTTTGTGTCAAATAAAATAAAAATGTGGAATATAATTATTTTTAGCTACGTGAGTGATACTAGCTTAACTATTATGGTTGGGGGACTCGAATCAGTCCGATGATGTTACACGGGATCACATCGTAATGCGTGTTCAACTTTTAAATTTTTTCTAGATGATTTTGAGCACACGGTGACGTTGCCCACGATTTTCTAAGTTAGTACGAATATATTGGGATTTTTCTGAAATCGAAATCCGGACGGTTAGAACACCGCGCAGAGTAAATTGTACTGCCTTTAGCTCCCTCGTTTTGAGAGAAAGCATGCTGACACTCTCTCCCTCCCATGTGCCCCTTTGACCCCTTGTTCCCTCTTTCCCTTTTATTGGCTGGAAAAAAAAAAATAAGAGAGGGAGAAGAGAAGAAAGAAAAGAGGAAGAGGGAGAGAGAGAGAGTTCGGCCGCCCAAGTCCGGCCATCTCCACCTCGTGGGATCATCACCTCCATCTCCCAAGCTTCATCTCTACACGTATGCCTCTTCTCGCCGTCGTTTTTTGTTGATTTTGATGTACAAATTCGTGTATATGTACCATTATGTACAGTAGTTTGTTGCAGCTGACTGGGTCTTTGATTTTGGTCGATTTCTCCTTCATAAACTCGAAATTTGGTTTTGGTTTCTTCTGATGAATTAAAGTTAACTCAGAGAGCTTTCTTTTGCCGCTAGAATCACTCAAATCCATTGAGAATTCAATTTACTATGAATTTTTGAAATTGGGTCTGCAGATCTGGAAATTTTCTCTAAGACAGATTCGTGTAGCCTCTGTGTTTGCTTGTTTTCTCATCTTTGAAGTACGAATTAGACTTTGGTCCCTCTTGGAACTTTGAATTTCATTTCACTATGAAACTTTTGGCACAAAAATCATTCAAAAACATTAAGAGCTCGATTTATGGTGATTTTTCAAAGTCAGACTGTTCAGTTTCATCCGTTTTTCTGCAGATCTCTGTGTTGGCCGAATTTTGATATTTTTTTCAGAACTGGTGAATTTACTAAAATTTTATTGTAGATACCCATACATGTCTACTATGTTTTGGTAAAATTTCAGAAGTTAATTTGAAATATAGAAAATATGAAAAATGTTTGATTGGGCTGTGGTACTGAAATTCGCTGTGTTGACAGCATTGCCACATGTTACGAGAACGGCTATATTTTTTTCTAGGAAGCTTGAAATTTCGATCCGCCTTTTGATTATGAAACTAGACTCGTATACCTTCGAAAGTATGTAAGGTTTGTATCTTAACTCTTTCTAGAAAATAGCAGTTTTTGATTTGAAGTTGATGTATCGGCTGAAATTACGCGTGGAATGCGTCACGGACACATGAAAGCTTGGAGCTTGAGTTTCAGAAGTTCGGGTTTTGCTCAAAACCCAATCAAGTAGGGATTTCTCTCCTCTCTCCATATATTTATGTGGTTAGATCATGAATCTCCAATTTCTAAACTCAATTTTTGGATATATTGAAGTGTTGCGAAATTTTTTAGCTTTTGCTCATGAATTCGGGATTTTGGTGAAACTTCTAATTAAGGGTTGAATGTTTTATTATGTTAGAATGTTTATCCGTATAAATCTTGAATCTAGTTGACTGGTGGAGGAAAACCATGATTCGCGTAAAGTTACGATTTATGGCTTGAATCGAAATTGGGGCTTTTGTGATACTTATGCTTATGCTTCTAATTATTTTCATAATAATGAAATTGGGATATTTAGAAGTGCATTTGAGGTACGGATTGATGGAAATACTTATAGGTTTGACCCATGGTGAAATTACGAAAATGCCTTGACTGAATGAGTTCGGCTACGACTTGATAACTTAAGTTCTTGGTAGTGGAACTGTTTTTGGGGTGTCTTGTGTTAAATCCTTTGGTTTCTTTCACTCCTTAATTGAGTTGTTATGTTCATGGTGTGGTTCGTTGTGTGTTGTCTGTGTGTGTTGTCTTTTCTGTGTTATTTACTGTGTGTTGTTTGTTGTGGATTGTTCCTTATATTCCTTAGTTGGTTTGATTATCTTCGTGGAGTAGGGAGTTGCGTGGTTACGTTGAAAAACTAGTGTATTTGTGTGTGTTGATGGTGATATGGAAACACATGTGCATTGAGAGGTACGAGATTGAAATGGATGGACTTGGTATGAGAAGTAAATGGTTGAATGTTAGAGAAGAGACTGAGAAAATGTTGTGGTGATCCTAAGGGTAGTGTTGAAATTGAAATTTAAGAATAAAGAGTACTTACGATGAGTTTGAGACTTTCAATGCGTAATTGTGTGTACATGGGGTTTGGCGTGCGCGAGTGTGTATGTGTGTGTGTGACGATACGTGTTTTTAAAGGAAGAAGAACTTTTAAAAATCAGACTTATGCATTGTAAGTTCACTCACCTCCATTGTGCACCACATACATATATAGGGTTTGTGTAGAGATTTTCCTACTGGGCTAGTGTAGCTCAACCTATCATTTTCAGGTGTTCGATGAGGAGCATGACGTGAAGTGCATTGGGAGTGCATGCAATCTTTTGAAGGCATCATTGATTAATGTCTCTTATTGAAAACTTAGTATGTACTCTTTTGGGAGATGATCGTGTACTTTTATTAAAACTAGCATGGGTTTGTAACATTACTCTTTTTTTAAAATCTCCTTTTGTTTGGAATAATGTAATCAATTTATTATTTCCATTCATGTTTTCGAATGGGATAAAAGAAGAAGATTTATGAAACGTGGCACTTTATTTCTAAAAATGTTTACTTTTTATTGTTTAAAAATCGAGGGTGTGACAAATCGCTCTCCATCTGCAAGCCCATAGCATCCCCAGCCATAACACGAGCCCTTGTTGTTAAGCATGAAACCAGAGTAGCCCAACAATCGAACACCAGTGCCAGCATGAAGAAACGCAGACTCCCCACACTGCCCAAACTCAACCACCATCAAGAACCCAAGGCCTGAACCACCCAACTCCAGGCGCTGCAAACACAAGCTGTTAGGCCGAAACTGGAAACATCCAACAAAGATCCGGCGTGAAAGCAACCAAACTGACAGGTCGTTAGGTAGAGGAGGGTGCAACCAACATTGCAACCCGTGTCAGATCCGATCTAAAGAAGATAGAAGAAAGCACATGGAGGAAGATGGAGAAGAGAGAACGGGAGGGGAGAGGGGACCCCGCAAGCAAAATGCTGAGAGCCTGCAAAAAAAGAAAAGAAAGAAAAGTGAAGAGAGAGAGAGAGAGAGAGAGAGAGAGAGAGAGAGAGAGAGAGAGAGAGGAAGAGGAGGAGGAGGAGGAGCTGCCTAGGGGGAGGAGGGGAGAAGAGGCGGAGCCTCCCCCCAAGCAAAACCCTATATGATGTTATGTATTCTAGCGAGAAAGAGAAGGACTGTTTTAGAGAGAAAAAGGAGCCCCGTTCACTGGAAGTTCTAAAATTTAACCAGTTCCAATCTTTGTTTGGGCTCTAAACTAGACCAGACTGGACGTAACGGAAAAATGTTTCGCATTTATTAATTGGTTTGTTAATTACTAATTGTGTTGTACAATTGAAATAAATTTGTACTATTCTTGAAGTTTAAAAGTACTCTGTAGTATAGTTGTCATAACAATATATCATTTTGCAAGGATCGTCTGGCTAAGTTACAAAAATTTTAATGAAATTGGAAATTAATCCTTGAAAAATGGGTGATACTACGCCAAATATTGCTTTTTGCGGCAGTAAAAAAATGCCACTAATAGTGGTAAAAGTGTCATTAAAACTATTAGTGGCGCTTTTACGACAAAAGTAAAAAGTGTAGTCTATGCCAGTGTTGGGAATAAAAAACGGCGCTAAGGTAAGTGTCGGGAATAAAATACGGCGCTTTTTGTGGCACTAAAAAAGCACCGGTAATAATTTTGATGTCCAAAACAAAAAAAACAACAATTTGCAATTAAGCATCGGCAAAAATCAACAATAACGGCAGTTTATAAGCGCCGCATATGAATGTGCTTTTTAAACTAATAGCGGCTAGAAGTAAGCATCGACAAAAATCCATTCACAAAAGCCCACACATATCATCCTTGTGTTGGAATATTATTTAAAAGTTCCAAAACTTATTATACAAAAATATGTTTATTGCTCATTTACTTATAGAATTTATTGTGGGGGTTATAGGGAATTATGTACCCTAATGATTATTAGTTTTATTGTCTTTCTTAATGGACCGTTACCTAATTTATATGGGTACTTATTATAGATAATTGCCTTGTAATTATTTGGAGAAGAGTTACATATTATACATTTATATAAATACCTCATATGGTCTTCCTTGAGGTAGGGGAAAAGTAAGGACGTTGATAAAGATGCAATGGGAAATATTTTCTATTTGAAAGATTCCTCTTTTTGCATTTCATATACTTTCATATTTGGGTTCCATGGGCAACTATGACCGGGACGGTTCATTACCTCCTGGAGGACGTGAACTCTAGATGAGGACGGCTGCGAGCATTGGGTTGGATCCTAGAGTCATTGGAGTCCGCTAAAACCTTCACGTGGGGAGGCAACGACAATGACTTTAGGACAGTGACTACACGCCTCACAATCTCGCAGGCCAGCTTTTCTATTTTCCTCTAATTACTTTGTTTATATACTTCTTATTCTAATGCTGTTTTATTCTAATTCCTAGAGAAAATTCTTAACTTGCATCAAATTATCACATATTTTAATTAATTCAACAAATAAATCTGCTCGTACCAACATATCATACAAATAAAGTTCCATTAGATCGAATCAAATTTTGATTAATGCCCATAATGCATCATCGATCTACAAGGCTAGTGCATGTCAAAAGGATAGAATTAGCATTTGGATAACTACAAAATACCACAACGCGTCTCCAACGTACATTTATATATTGTCATGCCCAAAAGCCATCTAAACAACCAAAACAAGATGTCCCGAACTTCGAGCCTCAAAGTGTCGTCCTCCCACTCTCCGGTCTCAACAAAATTGGAACCAACCAGAGCACATTCAACATTGCATATTCGTGTCTCATTAGCCTATTAGAATAAAAGTCAAATGTCAATTTCATAACAGAGATTTTAGACACCCCAAAATTACTACAACTAGAGGAAATGTTATCGAATCAAAACAATGGCCACTAAACTTAAAACCGACAGTACAGTGCTATTAAACGAGAAGATGAAATACAGATGAGTGACATATCAGTACCTAAGCTGCGATGAAATGCAGATGAAAGATCATGCAACTGACTAAGCATTGTTTCAAGTTAATTTAGCTCCCACTATCAACTCGAGATGAACACAAATGCATACTCAAAGGTCAAGAAAATTTCAACCTCCAGTTTTGGCCCGTTGGTATCTAATGAACATAACTAAGTAAATGCAAGTAACTGTATAAATTTATTTTCCTTGGAAAATAAAAGGTAGAACAACTATATACACTTTGTTTTTGTATATAAAATTGAATATGCATGCTCTAATTGATGTCCTTGACCCTTCATTGCTTTGTTCTAGTGAGTGCAAGTTTGAAGTAGTGTTGTTCCGGTTAGATTCTCCATGTGATTGCAGCTCCGCCACTCTCACTTATGTGACCTGATATGAATATAAAGTAGTTGCTCATAGAACTCCAATTCAGGTAATACTATGCATATATGAGTTATGTAATGATTATAGCATGATGACATTTGCACTAATTCCCTTTTTTTTAAGCTCTCACTGCAGAGGTTTCTGTGGTTCCGCCGTCACGACAAACAACTCTAATTGGGCAAGCCTTGAAGTGGCCGCAGTACCAAGGTTACGTTTTTCTAAGCAACGTTTTTTTACTATTGGCTCATGTCACCTGCCTGCTTGGATGTTGTTGCCACCAATTCCTCTAGGGACAGGAGAAATGGGGATGGTCAACACCTGGTGGTGTAGAAGATGCGAGGGCGTGCCAGGAGATGTGAATCTCCAAGAGAATAAGGAAAAGCGCTTGAAACTACTAACTTTTTTCAAGCAACTGTGAAACTTGAATAAAAGATAAACTAAAGTTACAACGGTTCGTGGGCCTTGAACAAGGACTTCCACAATTGAAGAAAACTAAGGTTTACATAGAAGGAAAAGAGAAAGAAGAAGAGGAAGAAGAAGAAGAAGAAACGGGGTAGAGGTAGAAGATAGACATAGATAGAAGAAGAAGAAGAGGGGATCGATCGACTAACTGAGAGTTAGGAGATAATCTAAATTTACTTGCTGCTATGAGGGTTGTTGGTGCGTGGACCCTCTGCAATGTTGCACAAATGTTTGTATTTATAGGCATCATTTGCCTATGTGGGATTTAGAAGAATTCGGATCCACTAAGCACATCTTCTGCCCACTTTCTTCAGAAATCTTCTCTAAAGCTGCCAAGTGTCCCTTTGACTCAGTCATCCCTTTTAATTAGCTCTTGAAATTAAATCTTAGGCCGCCAAGTGTCCCACTACTTCCATAACTACCACCACATGTGCAAATGAATAGGACCACTTTCCACAGCCATTATCTCCTTAGAAATAGGAATTAGTTTACTGACCACTTTCCACAAAAAGTGGTAACTAACTTCTTGGAGGCTTTTATCCCACGTGGCAATAACTACCCACTTTCCTTGATTTAAGCTTCATGCATTTGAAAGAATGTCTGATGCACTCACAATTCGCCACGTGACAGAAGATATTCGTACCAGAAGATATAGTGCTGACATGGCAGAAGATGTCCGTTCCAGAAGATATCATCAGATTTGGCAGAAGATATCCATGATATCTCCTAGCAATTTGGATGGATCTCCTAGGAGATATTGTGCTTACAAATGTCCCATATGACCGAAATTAACTATTCGTGATTTTATCTAATTATCACATGTTAATTTTGGCCTCTTGGAAAAAATCATAGGATAAACTTTGCTTCCTACAATTTAGGTAACCACCTTATCATTTTCAAAAAGATGCATTATCTCCTAAATTGTAGGGAATTCGGCTTAGGGATAAATCCGAATTCAAATTAAAAATCTTTTTGGCCAAAATTATTGCCACGTGTTAAAAATTAAAAATTATGGTACAAACAAATGTATAAACTAGAACATTAGAAAAATGCAAGTTTCTAACTTGGTGAATATATAAATAATTGTACATTGAAGTCCACCGTTAGAAATGCCAAATCTGGCTCAATAGCCAACACATAACTGCGTGTTCTTCTAGTTATAGGGTGCCTGATGCAGGGCGCCTTATGAACCACAGAAAAGACGTGCAACAATCGAACACAAACAAGAAAGTTTAGAGAAAACGCTCTCTAGACTCTGTTTTTCATTCAATAATAATCATAAACTGTCTAGCCCTTAAGGCTTACAACTTATTATATAGGAAACCGGAAACCCTAATTGATTTGCTCCGAAAAGGAAGTCAGATCAATAAAAACGAAAAATTACCAAAAATGAAAAATTCGAAAATAACAGCAAAATAAAAAACTAGAGAAAATTCTAGAATGATTCCCAAAAGCACAGCTTAATTCGGATTTTCCTTGCCCAAGTAATTGACAAGTCAAATCTTTCCTTAAACGGCAAATTTGGCCATTCGGAACCCTAAACAGCGACGAAAGCCCGAAAAACGGCGTATGCCATGGCGTAAGTGATGGGTATTGATCGTTGGGCCGTTTCGGGTCCGACCCAAGTGGGCCCAACGCCAAATTCCACAGTAGCATAATTACGATTTTGCCACCCGAGGCTTAAAATGCCGAAAATACTCTTCCTCCATGGCTACTGCATCAGTGCCGAGTCGAGGTGGGTAGGCTAGTGATCCGGACATCATTTACCGCTAAATACAAAAAGAAAGGGAACAACTTAACTCACTCCTGTGCTACAAAAACTGGCAGCAATAAACCAAATCGAGAAACACAATATTCTTCTTAAGTTGCAACATAAAAATATAGTACTCATAGTCATGCTCGCACGAAATGATCTACTTTCATATGTTTAAATGCTTCCAAAATGCAGATTTATGGAAAATTTTGCATCTAGAGGCCCTCTGGGCCCAACAATAAAATGAATTATCATGATAAAAATCTACATTGGCTCTAGTTTGGCAAACAAATGCAAATAGCTAAAAGTTACTGATCTTATGAAGATAATCGCGCTAGACGCACACAACTTTTCTTAAACGTAGCCACAAAAACCAAGTACTCCCTTCATACAGTTTCCTCAAGGGTGTACTTCACACAAATGAGAATTTTGTACCTGCTATTAAAATGTCTAATTGGATACTAAATTACGATGTGAAAAAGTATACAGTGCCCCATATAGAGTTATGCGAGGCCTTGGGGTTCCCGAGTCTCTGGTTTCATTCTTCGTCAGGACCCAACCGAGAGCGTTTGTGAGAAACCCAGACCATTTCAAGGAAATTGTTCAGAATATTACGGAAATGGGATTTGATCCATCCAAGAGTAATTTCTTGACGGCTATCCATGCATTCACTGGGTTGAATAAGTCGACTTAATTTGGAACATATATTCAAGGTACAAAAAGTGGGGTTGGTCAGAGGATCAGATTCTGTCTTCAGGCTAATATTAGGTTTAACAACCGTTTTAGACAACCCTAGAAGATTACTCCGAAATGCAAGAGAAGGGAGACATATATGGCAACAACCAAATCTCCCAAAAAAATCAACCTCTGTGCGATCCAAATCACATGACGAAGCAATAAAGAGATCAATGAAGAAGAAATCGTTGTGTACCTGCGATGACAATGAGGGATCGATGACGGCAAGAGATCGAGAAAGAAGAAATCGATTTTGGGGTTTAATTTTAGCCTAAAGACTGGATACTAATGAGGAGAAGGAAAAAAGAAGAGGGAAAAATTAGGAGGGAAGTGAAAAAATAGGAGGGATTTTAAACGGCTTTTTTACGATTAATGCCGCTTTTGGGTGATTTTCACCAACAGTTTATGAATAATGCCGTTTTAAAGTGACCTTTTTCCGGCATTATTTGTAATGCCTTTTAATGACGGGAATAAGTACTTTTACCGGCATTTTATTGAACGCCGGTAATAAAAATGCTGGTAAAGCAACATTTTCTTGTAGTATACCGTGCCATGAAAAGGCACAGATGAAATTAGAGGAAAAAAACTCCCACACAGAGGAGGGATAAACACTCCACAGAGGGAGGCTACAAAAACACAACAAATCAAAAGAACTAAAAAAATTTCGGTCACCCAACACAGTCATTAATTGGAAGTGTTGCCACGGATCTGGTGATATGACTTATTTGCTAGAACAAAAGAGCCAAACCACCACAAGTCACCAACGTCAAAACAGACCCATCCACACCCATCGCTTGACACCTCTCAGCTTATCGCTGCCGCAGTACACCCCCTCGAGACCGATCGGCAGCATGCATGGGTCCAAACAACACAAGAAGAATGTAGATTCGTCGCCCTAATCTGACCCGAGAATATTTCCAACATAGAACCGGTTCAGCCTAATGGCGAGCTTCTTTTTTGGCGTCTGGTGGGGTGAGGACTCTGTGACCTCCCACCATGTTTCATTCTTGAGGGATTCCGGTTAGGCCTAATGGCAAGGAGAGGTCTAGGGCAAAGCTTTGGTGGGATTGGACTGGAGCTTCATGGGTCAACTTTGACGGAGGCATACGGTGGCGGATGGAGCCTGATTGTTGTTATCCCTGACTATTTGTAAGGACTGGAATGGCGGCTCCTTGGCGGTTGATTCGGGGGTTTGACAATGTTGAGGGGCTCATGGCAACGTGTGTACTCGTCTGTGGCTGTCTATGGGTTCTCGGTTCTTGGCATTGGTTGATGGGTGTTGTGTTTGGTGGTGGTCCGGTTGTCTGGCGAGGTAGGGTCGGTGGCATGGTGGTTTGGTGTGCTTTGGTCTGTTTCAGTTTGAGTGTTTCTTTAATTTAGATGTTTTGTGCTGATCTGGGCTTGTAGCCCATGGGTTTCTTTTTTGTTCCTCATTGTAGGCATGCCTTTTTCGTGCTAGGCCATCAGGTGTTTGGGCTTGGCCCACTAGGTGTTTTTGGCTTTGTCCCATTGGATGTTTCAATTTCTTCAACTTTGGTTGGAGTCCCCTCCCCTCCCCCAACTTGATAGGACTTGGGGTGGGTGCTGCACAGCCTTGTGTTGTGTGCGGGGGCCGGCGCCGCCGTGCTGGGTTTAGTCCGATGACTGGGAGATGTTCACCACATAGAGCTCGTCGAGTACTGCTACTGTACCAAAAATTAGCTCGATTGAATATCGTTAGGTGTCTCATCGGATCATTATTATCTTCAAATGAATGATTTAGAATTGATCTAAAACACTTGATCAAATAAAAAAAAATTTGTCCAAATTCAACATTGGATATTCGAATTACGGACGAGAAAAGCAAAAAGTTGCCATTTGGTGTTTCTTTTGGCCGACCAAAGCACCATTTCTATCGCATTAGCTTCCTTGTCGATCTCTATGGTGCTTGAAATCAAAACTTCGAGCCCCATTGTTGTCTTCCATTTCCATAAATGAAATTAGGAGTCAAAGTTTAAAATCTCAATGTAAGGGGAAGAACCTCCCATTGATTGCTCCATTTGATTTTCCATGGAGGGAGAGGTGAGGAATGGAGATGGTAGTGATTGTAGTTTAGGGTTTGAGGAGGGAGAAGAGTGGAGAGGTCAAAGGAGGGAGATAATGGGGAGGTAGACGATGGGAAAGGATATGGATGGGGATAGGTGGGTGGGTTGTAGGGATAGGGGTTGTAGTTATATGTAGTATTGTAGGGTTTTGGACTGTGGGAATGTATGAAGAAAAACTAAGGGGGCATCTTAGTCAATATAAGCAAGGGTATTCTTTTCCTCAAATTGGTTAATTTTAGTGGGTTGCGTTTAGTAGAAAAAGGGTTGCGAGTAGAATTCGCCCATTTTGTTTGCCACTCGACATGAACAGACACAAATAGCCTTCACGCACTCCCTAATTCCATTTTTTTCCGCAACACATCGTGTCGGGATTGAAGGCTATGGCAAATAATATTTCCTTTGCCACTGATGCCATTCCAGTCGAAATTAAGAGCTTTTCGCCCCTGAATTTACCCCATCGCAAATGCTTTGGACTCCAAAGGACTTTAGTCTTGTAGTGATATAGCTTGAAAATAGGTATGCTCATTGTGCCTACTTTCCATAAACAGTTAAAGAGATCCATGCTCGTTTTGCTATGTCTTGTCCAGTATCGAAGCGCAGTTCAAATAGTTTTTGGCAAACTCTTTTTAGGGGAGCTTGTTAGGAAGGACTTTAGTTTTATTTTGTAATTTGAATAAGTCTTTGTTCGTCCTAGTCTTTAGGAAATTGTTGCTTTACCAAGTTTAGTTTATTCCCCTGGGAACAGCTCACCCCACACTAGCTTTCACGTATAAATCCTCCATTGGAGTGAACAATAACTAATTCCACCACTCACTCATTTTGAGGTTGCTAATCTCGGACTGGTCTTGCGATTTTGTTAGATGGTAAATATGTATGTCCCCTAATGTTATTCTTCATCAAAATAATTTTTTAATTTTCGAAATGAACAATTTTAGATTAGAGACAGTAATGTTATCCACAAAATCTTGTGAAAGGGTCTCCTAATGAAACTAAGGCTCTAATCTGGTCCTTAATTTTTGGGATAGTGAAAAAAATTCACGAAGAAAAATTCTTCTCTATGGAATAGGTCCAAAAATTGATGTGTCACCTTGGCTTTACGGTATGACCCATTCAAAGAAGCAACATCACAATTTTCAAGCAATCTCTCTCTCTCTCTCTCTCTCTCTCTCTCATCCATTAGTCATTGACGACTATAAATCTTACCATGCAGTTGATTCAGGTGTTGCAAACCATAATCCAAATTCCCATAACCTGTGGCTCTCGATCTCTTCTATTTTGTAGCCAAAGCTAGTATTAGGTACTGGCGTTTAATCTTCTATAGGCATATTTTGCTTGTAGTATGAAGGGGTGATGAATCTCGCATCAGTGGTCGATGAAATGATCGATCGTATGATTTGTTGTCCCATCATGCTTTACATACTGTGCTCTAGCATCGCACTAAGAAATGAAGGTCGATCAACCAAAAGTGGCAGTTGATGGACGAGGAGCCAAAAACACTTCAACGTTATGTATGGAAATTGCAAAAGGTGGTTAATTTATTTTGTAATGCTATCTTTAAGTTTTGCCTCGGGCCCCTTAAAAGTCGGGCCATCCTTGCCTTGTTTTCTCTGTCTTCGGTTTTACATTTCTACAACTGCTCCATTTTGTTTCCTTTTCTACACAAGTAGATTGCACACCTGATGGATCTTTGTTTTCCTTGCAGATACTGGTGGCTTAGACGTTCGTTCACATTCTAGCTTTCAATGACGGTGCTTTCTTAGTCTTGTTTTCTAAGAAGGCTAACAACGTGCTCCAAGACGACAAGGACTCCGCTGTCAATTTGGTGGCTGCCCTAACATTCCTTTGTTCTCTTTGTCGGCATCCAACTGCCTCCATGAGCCCAAAGAGGGAGACAAGTCGTGGAACTGGTTTAAGTATCTCATACTTGGGGGGCTGGTTGGTGTTAACGTCTACCTCGGCAAAATCACCTTTGAGAAGAATGTTGACAATGACCTCGAAGATAGGAAAAAAGAATGGCTCTTGGTTGGTCTATTATCACAACTCATGGCATGAATTTTACATTTTTATATTTTTCTTAATTTGAACTCAAAGAATCCCAATTGATTTTAATTTCCTAATGCACCGAGAATTCTTCTTTACATTACGCATTCACGAAGGCAAACATGGTTGGGGGAGATATGCAAGACATGATCTGAGGTGGCGCGAGGAGGCAGAGCAAAGGTGGCGTAAGGAGCGCGGGGAGCAGCAAAGGAGGCATGAGGAGGCAACAAGACGACAGGATGAGAATGCAGCAATGCTGTAAAGAGAAATCGATGTGCTTAAATCAATAATGATGCAACAAATTAAGGGACAAGGAAATTTGGGATCAGGGTGGTGGTCACAAATATTGGTACGTCATTATGATCTCTCTCTCTCTCTCTCTCATCCTCTCTCAACTATGTTCGAAATCACACACACACACATCTTTTACTCACGGACCTGGAAAAATACAGCTTGAGAATACTATTCTTGTTATGGAAATTTGATAGAAATCTATATTTTGGAAGCTTCAGCCTTGAAGATGGAGCTGGCCTTAATAGGATTATATTTAGCTTACGGTTTTCATCTTCATTTGTCAATTCAAGTTGTTCAAATAGGCAGGCTCTTTGTCCCTCCTTGCCATAAACATTTAAAGAGATGCATGCTCGTTTTGCATTGTGTTCTCTAGTATTCAAGTGCAGTTCAAATAGTTTATGGTAAACTATTTTTACGGGAGCTTGTTAGGAAGGACTTTATTTTTATTTTGTAATTTGAATAAGTCTTTGTTCGTCCTAGCTAGTCTTTAGGAGTCTGTTACTTTACCAAGTTTAGTTTATTCCCCAGGGAACAGCTCACCCCACACTAGTTTATCCTCCATTGGAATGAACAATGACTAAGTCCACCACTCACTCCTTTTGAGGTTGCTAATCTCGGACATGGTCTAGGGATTTTGTTAGAGGGTAAATATGTATGTTCCCCGACGTTATTCTTCAGAAAAAATAATTTTTTAATTTTCGAAATGAACAATTTTTAATTTTATATTGGAGACAGTAATGTTATCCACAAAATCTTGTGAAAGGGTCTCCAAATAAAACTAAGGCTCTCATCTGATCCCTAATTTTTGGGACAGTGAAACAAATTCTTGATGTAGATGGCTTCATAGCTATTCCAAAAATTGATGTGTCACCTTGGCTTCATAGCTATTCCAAAAATTGATGCGTCACCTTGGCTTCATAGTATGACCCTATCAAACAAGCTCGATCACAATTTTCAAGCTCTCTCTCTCTCTCTCTCTCTCTCTCTCTCTCTCTCTCTCTCTCTCTCTCTCTCTCTTCTCTCTCTCTCTCGCATCCTTTAGTCAGTGACGACTATAAATATTACCATGCAGTTGATTCTGGTGTTGCAAAATCTAAACTCCCATGACCTGTGGCTCTCTCTTTTGTAGCCAAAGCTAGTAGTTGGTACTGGCGTTTAAACTTCTATAGGCATATTTTGCTTCTAGTATGATAGTTTGATTAATCTATCATCAATGGTCCACAAAATGATCGATCATATGGTTTTTTTGTCCCATGATGATTTACGTACTAGGCTCTGACATCGCACCAAGAAATGGAGGTCGATCAATCAAAAGCAGAAGCTAACGAATGGGAGGCTGAAAACCCTGCAACGCATTAATCGTTGATGGAAATTGGAAAAGGTTATTTATTTTGAAAGGCCGTCTTTAAGTTTTGCCTCGAGCCCCTTTAAAATTCGGGGCTGTCCTTGCCTTGTTTTCTCTATCTTCGGTTTTACATTTCTACAACTGCTCCCTTTTCTTTCCTTTTTTACGCTTGTAGATTGCACACCTAATGGATTTTTGTTTTCCTTGCAGATGGAAGGAGATTGAATGTTTGTTCACATTCTAGCTCTCAATGGGGGTGCTTTCTTAGTTGTGTTTGCTAAGAAGGCTTACAACGTGCTCCTAGACGACAAGGACTGCGGTGTCAATTTGGTGGCTGCCCTAACATTCCTTTGTTCTCTTTGTCGGCATCGAACTGCCTCCACGAGCCCAAAGAGGGAGACAAGTCGTGGAACTGGTTAAAGTGTCTGATACTTGGGGCACCAGTTGGTGTTAACGTCTACCTCGTCAAAATCACCCTCGAGAAGAATGTTGACAATGACCTCTGAGATAGGAAAAAAGAACTTGCTCTTGGTTGGTCCATTACGATAACTCACGGCATGAATTTTATATTTTTCTGTTTTTCTCAATTTGGAGCTCAAAGAATCCCAATTAATTTTAATTTCCTAATGCACTGAGAATTCTTCTGTAAATTTCATATTTACGAAGGCAAACATGGTTGGGGGAGATACGCAAGACATAATCAAGCCATCCAAAACATTGGAAAATTAAACCAACTTCTCTTGTGGAACACCACACCAGAGGCTTTTCCAAGGTCTAATTTCATTGAGAAGTTGCGTGCTTTCCTTCCTTAAGTTGAACTTTATCAATAGTGTCTTGAGCAAATCATTCGTTGAATTTTGTGTGAACAATCAACCATTAATGCTCAAAACTCTAAATTCATCCGTTTTAGAGAAAGTGATGGAATTTATTCATAGTTATACCAATTTGCAGAATAAGTTTTTATGTAGGCTTGAAAATTGAGTGATTAAATTAATTGTCATTGCGGGCTTATAGTGAGCCCAAACATTACCACCCACCTCTATACTTTCCATCTCTCAAAATCCCTCCAAACTCAAGTTTGCGAGTCTCATCAGGATTTCTAAAATACTGATAAAATTACCAGACGTCATTGTGAAAAACTCTGCCAATGAAAAATTAGCAGTTTTGATCGGAGATAAATAAAACAATGAACTACTCATATTTATATAGAATTCAAATTGTTTTTCTTTTCTTTTCCCTGTATTTTTTTTTTCTTTTTGAAATGACATTCAAATTGTTTGTAAGAGCATCAATGCATTCTAAATATTTATCTACCGATATTTTTTTAAATATTGCATAAATGAACAATTTAGATCATTTTTTCAGGGACCCAATGTGATCTACGATTTCAAGTTTGAAAGGGTCTTCAGACAAAGATAGGGTTCACTGTTGATTTGCTCTCTAAATTTTTTCGTGTAGAGAGGGAAATCAATTCCCTCAAGAATTTCTTTCCCATGGAACAAGGCCTACAAATTGAATAACGACTCTCTCTGTCTCTCTCTCTCTCTCTCTCTCTCTCGCAGCCTCATTTCGTTGGAGTTTGGATTGTGGTTTGAACATAAGAATCAGCTGGTAAGATTTATAATTGTGGATGAATAGAGAGAGAGAGAGAGAGAGAGGGAGAGAGAGAGAGAGAGTCGTTATTTTGTTAGTTTAATTGTTTAATTGTTAGGTCCTATTCCATGAGAAAGAATTTTCCTGCATGAATTCGTTGCCCTCTATGCCCAAAAAATTATGAAGCAAATCACCTCAAGACCCTAAATTTGTTTGGAGACCGTTTTGAACTTGATTTTGTAAATCACAGTGATCAAAACATTGATAAAAAAATGTTCATTTCACAAATTTAAAAATTGTTCTGGTAAAAAAAATTTAAAAAATTATTTTGGGGCAATGATATACGTAAAAACAAATTAAAATGGTATATTAATAAATAGGTAGTTTAAGTTTAAAATCATATTTACTGTTGTGGGCCCCAATGACCTCTGAGAAGAACTTTGAACTTTATAGAACACGCGTTTGTTAGAGTCGCCAATTGATTTTAAGGCTAACCAAGTAAACCAAATTTAAGATATAATTGATCATTCTAGATAACTAGTATATCATTTTCCGAGATAATCTTGGTTCGGGAGTTATGTTACGGGATGGGAAGGTTGTAGGCACCCATCCCGCCTACCCAAAATGGTAAGTCTCTACTCATTATTTATAGGACTTTGAAAATAGTTTTTAAGATAGGGAACAAGGAAATAAATTCATCATCCATGAGGCTATATAAAGAGATGCAATATTAACAAAATTGTAAATTAGGAGAAGAACATAACTTTTTTTAACACCGCCCAGATACTCCCCTCAAAACACAAACTTAGATAATATATAACTCGGTTTCACCGCGAAAAGCACTTTTCCGTGATTTATGCTTCAAAACCTTGGATTGAGGGCATGGCTTCAGGTTGCTTTAAAATATGACAAAATGGACTAGCTAGGACTAACATATTTGGGATTTTTGTAGGCTAATTTGGGGAATGAATTTTGGGTTTGAAAGGAACAACACAAGAACAAGGTTTAGGTTGTAGTGAGAACAATGCTAAGAAAAGGGAGTTAGGGTCCTTAATGTCGGCATGGGAGAAGGTTCCAGCGTCCAATTCTCAGCCAAATTTGATGGGAAGTCGATTAAGGCACCATGCCAAGCCCAAACTTTACCAACAACAACTGATGTTTGTGTTTTTGGTTAAAAGGCGGCGGTTGATGTGGAAACTTTATACCCAACTCAAAACCAATTGGCAATGAGTGAAGCTTTTTTTGCTGGTCTGTCATCGTGGGGCGTGGATTGTGATTTTTTATTTTTTTTAAATGTGGGGTAGAGTGCGTCCCGCTCTGATACTATGTGGAAACTTTATGTACAACTCGAAACCAATTGGCAATGAGTGGAGAGGTCTCAACATATATTAAGTGATCACCCATTCCACTCCCAAGCAATGTAGGACAACATTTCTTAACAACTGAAATGTTTAACAACGGCGGCTGCCATGTTCTCAAAGTCAAACATGGGTGATCTTGTGAAGATCAGAGCTGCGTTTTGGGTGAAATCATCCTATGGGGAAATGGTCTTCTCAATTTATGATTTTGTTTTTCAGATGTGGAGTTCTAGATATATCTTTTGATTTGTGATCTCCCAGGGGTTGTCCTGGAATCTGCTCTCTATTTTGTTTTTATTGGCATCTTGCTAACTCTTTTCTTGCTCTAGGTTGTGTTGGGGGCTTGTCTAGAGAGCTGCGTTCTCTCTTAGCATTGTTGTTTGCCCCTTCGCCTCCCTTTTAATCTTTGTATTCTCAGAGATTAATAAAGTTTTTTTCTATTAAAAAAAAACATGGGTAGTGTTCTAGAGTTAGACATGGCGGCCGCTACATTTAATGCTTGCAATGATAGTTTTGGTTCTGGGCTTGAACTTGGGTTATTGTTGGGCTTCCTCCGAGCCTTTTTGTGGGCTTTGGTTTGTTTATTGGTATTGGAAATATTTATTGGGTTTATTTGTGTTTCAAGAGGGATTTTTGGACTTGGCAGAGTTGGGATGAGCTTAATGGATTTTTTTGTTCGGATTTGAGAAGTACTCCAAAGTGTCGAAGCATTCATCAATAAAAAGATCTCATCTTGGCGTCGTTAGCTTTTTCATCACAGGGGACATAACCAGGCTCCAGCTTAGCAATTACAAATAATTAAAATTGAGGTGTCTTCAACCACCAAACAAAATATGAGTACTTCGTTTTTTAAGTCATATCCAATCAAAACTTGTTGGTCCTGTTCGGATTTCGATGTAATTGTTAAACTATTCATATCTTTCAATCTATAATGTGTTTTATGTCAAATATAGATCTTATTTGATAGATCTCAATTGGTTCTACTATACAAAAATTTTAAAATCTCTAGGAAAATTATAAATTAAAAGATATGACGAGTTTAAAAATTGCATCGAAATTCAAACATGACCAAAAAGTTGGGACGAAGGAGTATTTGTTAGGAGTGTTTTCTCTGTATGATTTGTGCGGTTGCAATCACTATTTTTGAACCCGGGTGAAACTTGCAAGCTCAAATTTGGAGGAATTTTTTAGATGTGGAAGTATGGAGGTGAGTTACTCGCAAAAAAAATATTGCGCGCCCGCAATGAAAATTCAATCATTCAATCGTTTTGAAAGGCATAGATAATTCTGCAAGTTTATGTAACTTTGTATACATTTGCATCCTTTTCTTTAAAGGGATTTTTCTATCCTTATTTCTTTTGTCTTGCAAGAAAACCTGCAAAAGAGCGAAAGCATTTATTGGCTTCGTGATGGCTCCTACAATATCAGCTGAGTATGATTCTAGGGTGATTTCATTACACCAAATGCTTGTTGCAAATCTGATTGCTTCCCTAGTTATTGAAATCTCCGCAAATGTCTTGTCTCGCCATGCACACAGCATCGCACCCAAAAGACCCAATCTCTTTTGAAGAGTGCCCCATCAAAATTGACCTTAAAAATTCTCGCCATTGGAGGACACCATCTTTTTTGGTATCCCAGGATTACCATTGGTTACCTATTTTTGTGCTAAGAAGTGATCCTACCTTTCCTCATTTTTTTTTAATTTTTATTATTTTTTTTTGGCAATGATCTGGTGTTATTTAGCACTTTCATCATGGAAAATGTTAAAGATATTAAGTGGAAAACTATTTGGAGGCGGTTCCCCAACACCCTTCTTCACTGCACATTTTTATAGGATCCATTATAAAAAAATAATTTAACAATTATGGCTACTTTTATGAAAGTAGTTAACTCTGCCCCTCCTCCGTACCTCATGCAAATCAACTTTCTTCCCATTTCAATCACCATCCTGTTATGCAAAATCAATTGGATTCCTTGAGATCCTAATTCAGAGCAGGGTACCCCCAAGGGAGTCTCCCCCTCCAATTAATTTGTGTGTGCATGTAATTGTGTGAGAGTACTGACATATGTTTTCGTGTGTGTTGAAAGATATATAAAATAGAGGTTTTGTGGTGTGAGTTAATTATTACCTTATTTCCCATCAGCTGAAACCCGCAAATTGGAACTCAATTGTTCCATATTCAAACTAGAACTCCATTGCTTCGATTTCCAAACACAGTGGTACACGTAGACTAGATCTGAAAAACATCACCATTACTTCATATACGGCTGTTGTGGCTTTCCTCTTTCACATTGTAGATGTAGGAATGTTAGACTTAACACATCCCTCTTACTATGGTGAACATACAAGTGAACTCTTGAAATTCTTCGTCTCATTGTCTAGTCGATGATCTAAAATAAATGTATTTGACTTTTGACTTCTTGTTTGTTTGAACTGCTTGATTTTGCAATGAGGCGGAGCTAGAATTTTAACCAGTGGAGTTCTATTACCTGACTAATATATGAAAATATGGCAGATCTAGCAATTCTACTAAGTTAATTTATTGTGCCATTTTTTTACTATTTGTCGGGTTAAATTCTCCTCAATTTAAAGTTTTTTCTGATTTTAGCCCTGACTCAGCATTACCATCATTAGGGACCAAACCTCAAACCTTTCCCGGCACCTACTCGTATCAGAAGCACAAAGAAATATTCCACAAAACCAATTCATTACAATAGAACATTTAGTCTGTAGAAACAAATTGGGTGCATGACATCAGCATGGATTGTGGATATGGGGTAACAAGCTTGTAGTCAAGTTGCAAGATTTGAAGCTGAAAAAGGGGATTTACAGGGGAAGTATATGAATTTATCAGTAAACAAAAAAGAATGGGGTGTTTATAATGAGTTCAGGAAAGATGAGGCGTTCAAGGGAATGAATGGAGTATCTGCTAAGGAAAATAGTAGAAGGAATGGAGAAGATTGGATGAGGAAGCAAAGTAGAGCCAAGAAAGTTTGGAGGAAAAAGGGAGTTTCTAATTCAAAAACTCCTCTGGGTAAGTCTTACTTGGATGCTTTGAAGGGGAACTCATGGAGAAAACCAAAACAACCAATTCAATTGAAGGAGTTGGGTAATGAATGGCTTTCTAGGAGTGTTATTGTCACGCCCTCAAATTTAATAAACCAAATATACAAAATATCCACGTGGAACAAGTCAAAAGTCTTACAATTTCTCTTTGAATAGTCAAAGTCAACAAATACATTCTCACCAATACAAATACACGGGTTCTAACTACTAACGACCATAGCCCGAATGCATAAATACCAAGTTTAAAAGTTATTACATTGGCCCAAATAGCCAAAGGGGTTAACATATGGAAGTTACAAATCATCTTTCAAAAATATTAGACAAAGATGGAAAAATAACTTCGTGCATGTACAAGCTCCATGTATGCATCACTTCACAAGCAACCCATCTCATGCTCCATGCTGAGTACCTGAAAAACTATTCTACTAACGCTAGGTGTATAAACATGATACATGCATAATGAATGAGTATAGTGGTGGACACGACCACTGCATAAGGTTAGGATGAAAGGAAGGCTATTACTCGATCAAGAAGTAACCAAAATGTATCCAACCAAAATCCAAGTAGTTACCAAAATCCTCATTTTCGCATACCGAAAGTCAATTTTCACCAAATACGCCAAGTTAACCCAATTACATCAAAACCGACATTTCATAAGAAAATATTCATCAATTTTATTAGGGAAGTATCCCTCTGCCGGATTTCGTGGGCTCCGTGCACCCCTGCCGGATTTCATGGGCTCCGTGCACCCCTGCCGGATTTCGTGGGCTCCGTGCACCCATGGCTAGGGACACCAAACGGGTGATCCCTAGAGTTCATTTTATCCAATAATATCATCTCAAAACAATTTGTCTTCCAAAAGTTCCCAAAAGTCTCATTTATTCCAAAAGTTCATCGTTTTCGTCAAAAAGCGTCAACCGACGCGTGTTCAATTCATAAAACTAAGAAATTTGTTAAATCATGTGTCCAAGGGTCAAATTCATGAATTTAAAGTGAATTCGGTGTTCAAAATGATGGTACGGGTCAAATACACGAAGAAATGGACGATCGGAGACCAAACGGGCATCAAAGGGTGGCCGAAAACCACCCCAAAAACAGGGGACAGCCACTGGAAAACAGGGGCAGCAGCTACACTGTCCAGAAAATGACAGATTTTCACCATAAAAGGTGTGGAATTTCAACCCAAATGCAAGTGTGATGTTTTTGGCTAAAAATTGGATATGTAGAGCAACAAATGGACATCATGGGAGGGTAATCCAACCAACAATTGCATCAAACAAGTACTCAAATCATAGATCACAAAATCAAGCTCAAACAACCCATTTATGAGAGCAAATGATGAATTAGATGGATTTGAGCAACAAGAACAAGATATATGCTATGCATCACATAAATACAACTAGAGGGAGTAGAATTTGTCTTCCTACCTCATGGGTTAAGCTCCAATTGTGAAAAGAAATGAAAACCCTAGGTTTAGAAGCTCCCAACCCGAAATGCTCCCTTCCCACGCGAAACCAACGAACCCCGGACTCCATATCACGCGTAGAATAAGTTTCTTGGGTTGAATCTTGAAGAGATTGAGCTCGGGGAGTGAATTTTTAGGGAGAGAGTGGAGAAAATTTGAGAGGGAGAAGAGAGAGAGAGGGGTCGGGTGGTAGAGGAGAGAGGGGAGTGATTTTCTTGCCCAAATGAAAGACTAACATGTCTTATATACTCACACCCCTTTACACTTGCACCCCTAAACTTCCAAATGTGTTTTAAAAAGACCCTAATGCAATCCAATGCTCTCTCATTGACCCCTTAAGTCAAAATTCAATTCCTCACATTAACCCAATATTATTCCAGAAAAATTATGTAAAATTACGGGTCCTTACACAATGTGCCAGCAAGACATGTTCCAGCACAATACTTATTTTCAGAAACCAAAGTAAAGACGATAATTTTGAGTTTTCTTTACTTTACTTTATTTATGAAAATAAGAAAGTACCCCCCATTTGGAAACAATGGCATTTTCAAAATTTTGAAAGTCTAATCACATCAAAACCGAAAAACGGCACATTTTTCTCCGAAGAAAATGGGTGAAAGATAACTTTGCTTTACAAAAAAATAACTTCCGATTATACCGTTGTGATTAGAAAAATCCAATGAACAATTACCGGGACTTTTTATCGGCCAAATCGAAACTTCTCAAAAAAGTATTTTTTATTTTTTTACACGGGTCCTTACAGTTATCGCAAAATTATCTCCAGTCAGACCCATGGCTTTGGTTCAAGATCAACTTAGAAGTTTGGGTTATGCTGATATTCAAGTTAGAGTTATGGGTGGAGACTCAGTTATTCTTACATTTTTAAGCCGAGAAGCAAGAGAATCAATGTTTAATGGAGGACAAATGGCTTGGTTAAAAGATTGGTTTTTAGGAACCCATAAATGGGAGGAGTCCACAATTAAGCCAAGGTGTTGTAGATTAATCTGGTTGAATTGCTATGGACTTCCAATCCAATTGTGGAATGTTCATAATTTTATCAAGATAGGACAGTATTGGGGAGAAGTCATTCAGGTAAGTGAGGATACAATGAAAGATTTGTCTTTTGCTGTAGGAAAAGTCTTAGTTTCCACATCCATCATGGAAGGCATAAACGAAGTTATTGAGGTGGAGTGCAAGGGAAGTATTCATAGAATCAGAGTTATGGAGGAACAACTCATCGTAAATACTTTTCTGAAAGCTGATTGTTGCTGCCAAGGATGTTTGAATCAGTTACCCTCATCTCTGAATAATAAGGGGAATCAGATGGAAGAAAATGAGGCGGCAATTTTAAAGGAGAATCAAAAGGAGGATAATGGGAGTATGAAGAAGTGCATTTCTGATATGGAATCATATGAGAGATCTGAGCTGAATGGAAGTAATAAGGATCACATCCCACTTGATAATCTGGTTACGGTGGCTAATCCTGTTGACTCGGTGGATGCAGCCGAATTAGTGGAAGTGGTGGAAGATTCATATGAAATAAATGGGGAGCAGTCAAGGGTTGAATTCTGGTAAAGATAATGAAATACAGGTAGTGGACAACATAATCAATGAAGTTTTGGAGCCAATCAATAATAATTGCAAGCAGTTGGTGATAGCAAAAAGTTATTCTAATGCCTCAGGGGGGCTCGTTAATTCTGCTATGGAAACTGGAAGAGTTGGCGGGAATAGGAAATATCCTCAATTGGTTATGTGCCATCAATTGGAATCGAGTCTTCGAGATAATCGGGTCCATATTCAAAAAGCTCTTTTAAATTACAGTAGCAGTAACGAATCTAGTTGGAGTCTTGCTACCTTCAACAGAGAATTTCTGAAGACTAAGGAGAAGGCAAAGGAGAAGAAGGTTGCTAAACCTAAAAGGAAGCAGAAGACCATTGAAGAGATTTTGGGCATTCCTAGAGCTGGCTGTTTCACAAAAGGATGAAAGAAAAACAAACAGAAAAAGTATGTGGTGTTCAGAGCAGCTATTGCTGATGTAGCATTATCAGTATCTTCTAAGGGCATCAACAATCGGAACAGAATCTTGTTGAATGAAGCTGAAGCTGTGTGGGCTGTTTCAAAAATTCTGGGAGAAGATTATTCAGGTGATGATGAAGAGGTTATCAGTAAATTCATGCACATGGAGGAACAGAATGAAAATAGAGCTCCTCAACTGAATGATGATCTCCTAGTTGCTTGACTTAAAACTTCTAAGTATGGATAATCAGGGGGGTGTAAATTATGAAGATTCTTTATTGGAATGTGAGAGGTTTGGGGGACAAAACAAGAAAAAGGGAAAACTCATAATCTAATTAAACAGAGGAAGGTTGACATTCTTTTGATCCAAGAAAGTAACATTGGCTGTTTCAAAAGTTTTGGTAATTCAATTTGGGGTCCGGTTCTGATTTTGTATATGGGAAATAGAGGTTGAAGGATTTTCTGGAGGCTTACTCACCTTTTGGAACACTGATTTCTACTATGGAACATTGACCTCTTCTTAATGGGGTGTAGTTGTGGGGGTGGGGGCTGGGGGGAGTGTCTGCGTGTGTAGTTTTTTGCGTCTGGGGGAGTGTTTAGGGGCTTATTCTTTTGGTTTTTGGGTTGTTTTCTCTTTTTCTTTTCATTTTTTGATTGTTTTGTTGGGATCTCTAGCTGGTTTGGTTTGGGTCTGTTTTTTCTGGTTTTGGATAGGCGTCTTTGTGTTTTTTCTGGTCTTTTTTTTTATTTGGGGGGGGGGGGGGGGGGTTTGGGTGGGTTTTGGAGGGTGTTTGTCTTTGCCATTTCTCTGGGCTGGCTTCTTATGTTTAGTCTTTTGTTGGGTGTCTGTCTATTCTTCTTGGGTTCTGGATGCTTCACTGATATTCATGATTCTCAACTCTTACGATTTTGATGGAGGAAATTTTGGAGAATGGCCAGTTGTTTCATGTTTTCTGGAGCTGAATTACTCGATGTTCTTGACATTTTTTGGAGCTTTGGCATGGTGATCAAATTGCTATGTTTGATGTCTGGAAATCGCTGATATGATTAATTGCTATGGTGATCATCACATACACTCTCAACATGTTTGAAGACTAAGAGGTGTATCCCTTGCAACAGTTTGAGGCTTCTTAATGAATTTTTCGTCATATGGGAGAGGAGCTTAAGTGGGGATTTGTGTTTCAAATGATCAAGAGATGGATGATCAGGTTTTATTATGTTCGTGGCATTTCATGTGGCAGATGCAAGCATGGGACCAAGGAATCCAAGGAGACAAAAACAAGCATGGGCTAAAGGAATTCAAGTCTGGAATTTTGGAGTTTTATTATTTGATATTATACTTTAGTGGTATTCCCTGGGATACTCTATTGTGATGTATTTTTAGGGGAAGATCGTATGAACCTGCTGTTTGCTATTTTCTGGGGTTGGTCTCTTGCCAACTGCTTTTTTCAGAGTGTTGAGGTGGCATGTTGTGATGCCATTTTCTCCCTATCCCTTTAATCTTTGTAATACTTACCGAGATTAATAAATTTTCTTTTCGCTATTCAAAAAAAAAACCATGGAGATGTGGTGGCCCTCAAAGTTGGTGGATGTTATCAAATAGTGAGTTGGAGCGCTTGAGTCTTGCGATCAAACACGCGTCAGATTTTCCTTGAGCTTCATTTCTTGGTGCGACGCCAGAGCCTAGTACACAAAGCAACATGGAAACATAAAACCATATGATATTTTTATCCACCATTGATGCTGGATTAATGTTCATGATAGAAAGCACAATACACATAAGATTAAAAGATAATTGGCTGGAAAACAAAAGAGAGAGAGCCTCATCATTGGAGTTTGGATTAAGATTTGTAAGATGAGAATCAGCATGTAATACTTATAGCTCCAGATGAATCAAGGATGTGTGTGTGTGTGTGAGAGAGAGAGAGAGAGAATCGTTATTTAGCTTTTATGACTCATTCCTTTATCACACCAAGGTGACACGTCAACTTGAGGCCCTATTCTATGGGAAAGAAAATTTCCTGCGGGAATCGGTTTCCCTCTATAGCGAGCATATCACCTCTAAATCCTATCTTCATTTGGGGAGACCCTTTCAAACTCAATTTATGGATCACATTAGGGTCTCCAAATCGAAATTTTTCATAATTTTAAAATTACTTCGGCAAACAAAAAAAATAAAAATCTTATGAGACATTGATACAAGTACAAACAAATCTAATGTTTTATTGACAAATAGGTAGATTAGGTTTAAGTTTATATTAACTATGTAACAAAATATGAGTAGTTCATTTCTTATTCAATCTCCAAACATTTGGAGTGTCTTACATTCGACGTCTCCGGTTTGTGCGGCTGTGATCAGTTTTTTTGGAACCCTGGAGAGACTTGCAAGCTTCAGTGTGGGGGACTTTTGAGATGTGGAAGTATGGAGGTGAATTCCTCCCGAAAAATTTTCGCTCGCAATGATAATTCAATAATTCGTTTTGTGTAAGGCGGATAAAAGATTATTCCCGCAAATTAATATAACTATGAATAATCTACGTCTCTTTCTCGAAAATGAATGACATAAATGATGTGAACTTAAAATTTGGTTCATTATTCAAACAAACTTTGATTGGCAAGTTGAGCACGAGACTATTAGTACTGGTCCAATTAAACTTTTGAAGAAGTAAATTCCCGATATCGTCGATAAGACCTAACAATGGACGATATCGAATTTTCATTGTGAATTATTTGGGATTTTGTTGGAAAATGCCACCAAGTTCGGAAAGGGAAAGCATGCGGCTTAATTCTCAATGAAATTGAACATCTTCAAAAAGCTTCCAATTATTTTGTGTGGTGTTTTGAAAAGGGAAGTTCTTCTTGGTTTAATTTTCCTAAGCACATGGATTGTGTCTTGCGTATCTTCCTCAACCATGGTTGTCTTGGTAGCTAGATGTATAATTCCCAAGGCATTAGGAAGGGAGACCCATACTTTCTCATCTTATGTTTGGACTGAAATAATCTAGAGCACGATAAAGTCCTAGAGGGGGGTTGTAAGAACTCGTGTTTTTAATTATTTTTCCGAAAATAAAGTTGGGGAAAATGTGAGGAAATGAGAAAAATGATTTAATGTTGGAAGATTTTGTGTTAAGTGTTGATTGGGGCTTGTTTGATTTACACAAGCCACTATTGGGCTTGGGGTGTAATTAATTGAAAGTACGTATATGTGTTTGGACAGTATGGTGAGTAAGAGGAGAGAGAGAGAACACTCCCCCTCTCCCAAAATATCCAGCCCTCTCTCTCTCTCTTCTTCCTCCTCCATTTTCTTCTTCTTCCTCCAAAAAATCTCACCCAATCACTCTAGTCCCTTCACAACCCTTGTTCAAAATCAACTCCTCTACGCGTTAAGAAGCTCGGTTTGCACTCGTTTCACTCCGAAAGGTTGGGTTTTGCTTGGAGCTTGGAGAAAGGGTTAGGGTTTTGCACATCATTCTCTTGGAAGCTTGATCTTTGCTTGAGGTAGGGAAATTTCTAACCCTTTAAGTGTAAATGTAGTGTGCATGTATGTATAGTCATTGGATTGCTAAGTTTTTCGTTGTCTTGTTGATTTCTTTGAGAAAAAATCCATCTCCTAGTCAAATTTGTGTTGAAACTCCTTATCTCCTAGCTTCTATGTTATTCTTCTCTTGATTTGATAGATAACACATTCCATTGTTACTTAATTTCATGGTGATGCTTGTAATTTATATGAAACCCATTGTTTGTCCATGGTTTGAATTTGGGAAAAACTAGCAAATCTTGAAAATTGATGGTATGTTGTGTTACTATGTTGTTTGAACCTCTTTTACATCTTAACATGTCCATTTGGAACCAAGAAATGCTCAAAGAGAAGCCTCATTGATCACCCCTTGAGTTGTAAAATTTTGGATCTGGTGCTGTCCTATCGAAAGGTCTTCATCCCCTATCGATAGGAGCCTTTCACTTTTCGTTTTGGCCAATCTGATGGCTTCCCTATCGATAGGACTTGATCTCCTATCGATAGGAGCCTCTGACGCTCTATCAAAAGGACTTTATCTTCTATCAATAGGGCTCTTTGATGCTTCAATAGTGGCCAATCTGGTCTCTCTCCTATCAATAGGACCTAACCTCCTATCAATAGGACACCTATATTTTTTGAAAAATTTCATGAATCATGATCCGTTGTTTGTGGCTCGTTTGTATAAGTTGTTGGTCACGTGTTAGGGTCCGGGAGGGTCACTTTGACATCTTTGACACTCGGATCAAAATCTCCTATATGGACACGTTCGGGTAACACGAAACATGAGTTTTGCGTGAAATTAACACATGATAGTAAGGTGATGAGACATATGGACACCGTAATGATATTATTGAGCATGAAATAAAGTATGAATGTGATAATGATGACACGGGATCCGAAAGGGTATGCCTGGAGTGACACGGGGCCCTAAAGGGGTATGCCCGGAGTGACACGGGGCCTATATGGCATGCCCGAAGAATAATCAAATGTTTGAAAGGAATAAGATGTATGTGGTTAACATGTGGGACATATGTGGTGTATCAGGTACAAGCTGGGTACAAGAGGCGAGAGTAAGTGAAATCTAGTCGATTATGTGTCCTTTTCAAGCCCTTAAACCATTCAAACTCTTTCTTAACCCTTGTTACATGACTTGTGATTTCTTGTTTATCATCCATATGCATTTCATTTCACTTAGAATTGTTAGACATTTATCTACTGGGCTAGTGAGCTCATCCTTACAATTTCAGATACCCATCAAGGAGCATGATATAGAGTGCTTGGAGTGCATACATGCATTGGTTTGAAAGCTAATGGTGGAGTTATATCATCATCCTAGAAGTTGTATTTTGTTAAGATGATTTTGTAACTCAATTAAGTTTCTTCTTTTGACAACGGGTTGTAAACATACTTAAAACTTATGTATTTGTATATTTGGGTTAACGGGTACCCTTAGACTATTGTAACTTGTTGACTTTAACTTTTCTATATTTCATTTGGATTTTGATGTGGCTCATGGACTTGTTGACCGTCCACGTGAATTATCCTAATGAATTATCCTTTTAAATTTCGAGGGCGTGACAGGGGTGAATAGGACTATAACTAAAAATTTAACCACTAATTAGCACATGCAATTACACAATATCCATTTTAACAATCACTAAAAGATATGCAATGATTAAGCAATTAAAGTAAAGAGACAAGACAAGGAGATTTACGTGGAAACTACTTAGGGTCTAAACACCCTAAGCATAAAACCACGGCCTAATCCTACTTATGTATTTCCATAAATCAAAAGGTCTACAAGAATTAACAAGACTAGGAATTACCCAACAAGCCCCTTGTGACACGTAGCTCCAATTCTTGATGTAGTACCCCGTACCCCTCTTTGATTCCATGGACTCCACAAGCACACCCGTCTTGATCTCTGAGTCAACTCGGCACCGGTCCAACCGGCTCACGTAGGAACCAAGATAATATCCATCATATGAATGAAATGATAAGGAATGAAGATTTTTGTGAAAAACAATCAATCTAGATGTAATCCATAGAGTATTAGAAGATTAATCTAGATTGACAAAATAAATGATCAAACACAAGGTTTAAATCATATAATGCATCAAAAACCCATGAAAGATAAAAGACTTGATTTTTAGTAAAGGTTTTTGAAGAAAATAATCAATCTAGATACAATCCATGGAATATTAGAAGATTAATCTAGATTGCAAAAGAAAATGATCAAACACAAGGTTTAAATCATTTTCACAAGAAAGAACACTCAAGAACAAAAGATTAGATGCATTTTTTCTCTCTCTAGAGTGTATAAAATCTGATTTTGTTACCCTAATTGAGGAGAAAAAGATGTTTAAATAGGTGCAAGCAAGGTTTAGAGCGCTGCGGCACAACTGGGGCGCATGCCAGCGCTTCCCAAGTAATGAGCGTTGTGGCGCATCTCGAGTGCGTGTCACCGCTTCCCAAGCCTAAGCCTAAAGAGCACTACGGCGCATCCATGGCGCGTGTCGGCGCTACCCAAGCCAAACTAAGCCAAGCTACAAAGATGCGCTCTGGTGCAACCAAAGCGCTTCCCTCCTCCGTGCCTTAGAATAAAAAGATATTTCTAGAAAAATGCAAGGATTAAAGAAATGGCTTAGCCTATTTAAAAACATGCATTTAGTTAAACATTAAGATTAAATGACAATGCTAAATGCATGAATTATACCTTTCAATAATCAAAGTAAGTACTGGCATGAGCACCATCTTTTCCTCAACGCTTCAACACATGGAAGGGAGCATCTAGACACAATCCTAGACTTCTACCCCAAACCCAAACAAAATACATACTCCAATGGTTTGTCGTAATCCAGAAATTGCCAATTACATTAACATGGACTATTTATTTAGCGCTACCACTGAGGAGTGTAGAAATAAATTCGTTTGAAAATGAAATGTGTTAGTTCATTAATTAGAAGGAAAATTAGGAAGGGAATTACAAAATTTGGTGCCTAATCCAACCATACAACAACAACAGAAACATAACAGGCATTTTTTGCCAAATATATACAACTACGTTGCCTGTGCAACAAACACGACTGTACTCAACTCTTCTAAAAGAGGATTTTTCTATCCTTATTCCTTTCGTCTTGCAAGATAACTTGCAAAAGAGCCAAATCATTGATTGGCTTCGAGATGGATCCTATAATATCTGTCGAGTTCCATTCTAGGATGATTTCATTACACCCAATGTTTGTAACGAATCTGATTGCTTCCGTAGCTACCAATGGAGCTGTCAAACAGGTCGGGCCGGCATAGGCACGGCACGTTTAAGTGCGGCATGGCATGGCACAAACTTATAGGTGGGCTAGGCTGAGCCGGTGTTTTGTGGCACATGGCACGGGCACAACATGGGCAGGGGTGCACAACATGGGCACGGGCACCACCTAGGCACGACACAAGGAACGTTAAAATATCCTTTTCTCTTGGTTTTTTACGAACATACATTGGATTATTCGTACTAAGAATTAAGTTAATTACACAATCGTTAGACAAGGAATTAAGTTAATTACACAGTCGCTAGACAATTTATCAGATGGAAAATATCATTTTCCTAATGAATTTACGTCTCGATGAAGGGGATTACTAAACCGGATCATACCAAAAATTTACATGAATGATTTAATCAATAAGCACAACGAAATCAACAATCTGGATCATCATGATCGTGTCACATTCGTGTAGCTTAAACTTGATCGGACATAAAATATCATTTTCCTAATGAGTTTGCGTCTCGATGAAGGGGATTTCTAAACATGATCAGCTTAATAGTTTATGTGAATGATTTAATCATTAAGCACAATGAAATCAATGATTTGGATCGTCATGATTGTGTTGCAGATGTGACTACTGGACATTCAAGTACAACACACGACTTAGTTTATTATCAAGTAAGTTGAACGTATAGATTCTAAAAGTCATTACTGAGTCTATTTTTATAATGGTCGATCTAAACCGTTAAGATTTCACATTTTATTTATTCTATCAGTTTCACTAAAACTGAAAATCATTGAATATTGATAACCACATGATCGGAAGGACACTAATGCGTTATCCTTAAAGTCTTAGATTGCACAACCCGTGCCCCACCTGACTTCTTTTATTGCTATCAGAACCATCTATCGTTTAGATAATTTGGATTACATTATTTTGTACTAGAATGAAGCACTGGTATATCTCATTCCGGTAGAAAGATTGGTACTTAAGTCGGTTCGGTACTCAAAACCTTGTTCTTTACTGCAATCTAAAGAAAAAGTTCCTAAAACCAAAAAACAATGTTTCAAACAATAATAACTATGTTTTATTTTATTTTAAAGTATACTTCTCTATTTCTCCAAAATACATGTACATGGCAATTTTTTTAGAAGTTTATACACTCACTAACGTTAGTTCACTAAGAAATTGGATATCGATAAGGACTTGATCAAGCCCTTACTGATAAATGACTAAGGTGATTTTTCACAGTAATGCTTTAAAAAATAATTTAACCAAATTGAGCGGCTCTAATTATTTGTGTAGAATCTCAAGGTGGATGCCACGCAACGCGATGTACATTTAGTTAAAAGAAGAAAAGAATACCCTCCTTATTTTGAAAATTCAAATAGGGAGTCATTTAAGGGTCATAATTTAAGTATCTAGAATTTTTAAATTTCCCACAAATGTAGGAGGAAAACTTCCAAAAATTTTGGCGCTAAATTAGGAATTCTTTCGAAAATTTTACCTCCAACTAAATTTTGGCCAATTACCCACTTGTTTAGGGACTAATTGGCGGGCAAATATTAGCCATTTGATTAAGTCTCACAGAGTATATGTGGAGCTACACACATTAGAAGGTTTTGCACACTTTGTATATATGCAATTTCATTTGTGTCCGTAGCATTTTGGAAAGAAAACAATGGCTATGTTTGATAAAACTGAAAACTGAAAGCTGAAAGCTGAAAATTAAGTACTGAAAACTGAATGCTGAATTTTTTAAGCTAAAAAGCTGTTTGATAAAACATATTAAGCACTGAATTAAAAAAATGATTTTTTTTTTTTGGTTCTAATTGTCTCTTAATTTTGCTAATGGTCATCATGCATTTGTGGTAGTGGTGGAGTGGTGATTGGGAGGTGGTGAGAGGGGTGGTGGGGTGGTGGAGGCAGTGGAGTAATGGTGGTGGTAGAATGATGGTGAGTTGTGGTGGCAGTAGAGTAATAGTAGTGCAATGGTGGTGGTGTAGTGGTGGTAGTGTGATGGTTATGGCGTGGTAATGGTGGTAGTGGGCTGGGTGGAATGCTAGTGGTGGTGGTGGTGGCGGTGGTGGTGAAGTGATGGCGGTGGCATGGCAATAGTGGTGGTGGTATATGGGTAACGGTGATAGTGGTGGTGGTTGTGGTGGCGGTGTGGCAATGGTGGTGGTAGTTGTGGTGGTAGCGGTGTGGCGGCGGTGGTGCAATGGTGGTGGTTGTGGTGGTGGAGGCGGCGTGGCAGTGGTGGTGGTGGTGCTAGTGATAGTGGTGGTGGTCGTGGAGTGGTGGTAGTGGTGATGGTGGTGGAATGGTGGTGGTGGTGACAGCGGCGGTGGCGGTGTGATAGTTGATTGTAAGCACATAAAAATTCAGCCAGAATTAAGTAGCTCAAAGGTACTTAATTTTTATCAATTTTTTAGCCTACATATTAAGTAGCACTTAATCTGTTAAGTAACATAAAATGTGGTTATCAAACCTACTTAATGACTTATTACTTAATTGATTCAGTTTTAAGTGCTGAATCTGTGTTATCAAACAAGGCCTAAGTCAAGTGCTTTTTATTTTGCTGATTTATCCATGGATGGATGGTTGTTTTGCTATTTGACAGCTAGCCTTTGATTTTACTAGAATTATGCTACGCTACTGTCGCCACAGAGTTCGAAGGAAAAGTATTTGCTTTGCCGCTTTTATAGTATCGTTTGTTATTTGACCTTATCTTCCTCCTCATATTTCTCCTTCACATAAGCCCCACACGTGAAAGCTCTCTCTATATATATTGCTCACTTCTCTCCCTCAAATCAATTTCTAAAAGTTCTTTGATGACGACCGAAGATCTCTGCCGTCCAATCCTATACGGTCCCGATGTTGAGGACCAGAAGGGAGATAATCGTGAAGACAATGACGAAGCCAATGGCGAGAAGCCCAAAGTCAGAGAGATAATCGTAACGGAATGGTGTAGGGCTGCCATTGCCCGGCATGGAAAGTTCACCTTGCTATTTGTTGCGGCAGCAGCCACAGCACCAGCCTCTCTCCATCTAATGCTCTTCTATTTCCGTTTGACCAGGAGCATGCCGGCTGATCCTAGTTTGTACCTAACGGCTTGCATGACGAACGTATACCTCTGGGTCTCTTCATTGCTCGTCAGCCTCTGGTCTTTCTTTCCATGGGCTGAAGCTGAAAAAGGATTTCGTCGAAAGCCCGCGATGGTGGTGTTGTTGTTCCTGGTCTATTTCAGCCTTGGTGTTGCGTGGGACCCGGTAACCATTGGCCTGGGGGCGGTAAAAGTTGGCATATTGATCTCCTTGGTGAGGCTTGCATTTGGAATTGCGATAGGACGAATGCTGTGTGGGCTGAGTTGCATGGCTGGGAAGTGTGTTACCGAAGTTGGGGGACTCTTGTCTTTCTATATCTTGCTGCATACTTTTGATTTCGTTGAGACGAGGGGGGATCTATTTAAGTAAGAATTATTTTCTTATAGATGCTTCAAATGGATAAATAACAACGGTTTTCGTTTGTTTGTCTCGGTATTCGGCTTTTTCTTCAGAATTGTTCTTTTGGGGTTCGGCTTGTCCGTTGTTTGGTTTTTCTTGTTTCGATTAATTGTAGTTGGTTCAGTTGTTTTAAGCGCTTTGTTTGTCGTGTTTTGATTGGCTTCTTGCCGACCCTTGGGTTTTCAGTGTTCCCGAGATCAGTTTGATTATTTTTCAAAGATTAATGAAATCTTTTTTGCCGATGAGAAAAAAATTCATGTGGTCAAGTCCGTCTTCCTTGGATCCTCGAATGGTCCATCGTGGAAAAGATCATACGTGAAGGAATTAAAACAATTTGATTGGACAAAATTGGAGCATATGAACTAATTGCTTTTTGCAAGATAAAAAAAAGTAGGGATGGCAATTCCCCCAAACCCGATGGATACCCGCCCCGCTCCGCCTATTTGGAGGCGGATATTATTCTATCTTTCATCCAATAAAAGCGGGTACGGTGCACCTTGAAGAATCCCCAGTTGAAAACGGGGCAGATATAATTTTGTGATACTCACCTCCAAATATCCTTACCCGCCCCCGTTTCCAAGTGTGTATATATATTTTTTATGAATGTATATATGCAGGCATATAATAGTATATAAAGGTATATGCATGTGTGTATATATAAGTAGGTAAAACCTCTAGTCCACACCTCACGAAAATAAGAAAAAAATTATTTTTTTTGTATTACAAATTATTTTTGGAAAATCCGAGCCGTCCAATGTGTTCAGAAGGTGTTTTCAAGGGTCCATGCGGAAAATCTTCAAAAAAAAATTACCGGGAAGGGCTTGATCCGAGCAGTTTTGGCAAAAACTGTAAATATAAAGTTTTTGTGAAAACTGCTTGGATGAAGCCCTTCCCGGTATTTTTTTTAATATCTCTCGCGTGGACCCTTGAAAACACCTTCTGAACACATTGAACGGATCGGATCATCAAAAAAATGTCTGGATCATGGAGGTCTGGAAACGGGAGGTCCGGATTAGAAGTATTCCCTATATAAGTATGCATATATGTATAATTTGTGTATATTGTTCCGAATGACAACTATATATGCTAAGTCTTAAAAAAAAGTTTAATGATGGTGGTAGTTAAAACTTTATATATCTTGGTAGACTATTATTTCTTTGTAACATTCTATTCTATTTTGTTTTAAATGGTTATTTTTGTTATTATAGGACACATAAATTAGATCTTATCGGGTTTTTTTTTTCAACAAGTTTGGATAAGGATTTATCAGAATATACCCGATCTCCAATAGGAGATTGGTATGGTAGATTGTCCACTATCTCTTTTGGGTATGGAGGTGGGGATGAGGATGAAATTCCCAATTACAGATCGGGGGTAGAATAGGATCCCTCGATCCATACCCGACCCGTTACCATCCCTAAAAAAAAGGACGGTCAATATTTCAAATCAAACTTAACTGCGCATATAAACAGTCTTTGTTTGGGTTCTAAATGAATTCAAGATTTATATGGATCGGCCCTAATTTCACCCTTATCAAATGGTTTTTTACTAATCGTGTTGTACACTCAAAAATAAATTTGTACTATTCTTGGAGTTAAAAAGTACTGCGTAGCATAGGTGTTATAACAATATATCATTTTGCAAGGATTGTATTACAACAATTTTAACGAAATTGGAATTAATTCAAGAAAAATGGGTGATAGCATGTCATGAAAGGCCACAGATGAAATAAAGGGGAAAAAAACTCCCACACAGGAGAGGGATAAACACTCCACGAAGGGGCCGGGGCCACACAAACACAACAAAACTAAAGAACTAAAAAAATTTTGGTCACCCAACATGGTCATTGGAAGTGCTGCCACGGATCTGGTGACTTATTTGCTAGAACAAAAGAGCCAAACCACCCCAAGTCACCAACGTCAAAACAGACCCATCCACACCCATCGCTTGACACCCCTTTGCCTATCGCCACTGCAGTACACCACCTCGCGACCAATTGGCAGCATGCTTGTGTCCAAACAGCACAAGAAGAACGTATGCCATGTTCGGAAGAGTTTTGGTAAACCGGTTTCCAAGTTTAAGTACAAGTGGACCCACATCGTAGGCTGCCATTTCTCTCCCCTCCTAATTTCTAGAAGTTATACTCTACTGCATATCTTATGTGAGACGGGTCCGTGGGGTCCACTTCAAAGACCCACACAAATGATCGAAGCCGTCCGTTAGTTCTAAAATTAATTTTTTGAGTTACTCCAAAAAAATTAGCTCATTCGAAAAAACTATAAGTGGTTGATCCGTCATCTAATTGTGATTCACAATTTAGGATCTTGAATTTTGACTAAAGTTTGAAAGAAAGTTAGACAACTTGATCAAGTACTTAAAGTTATATGATTGACCTATTTTTTTTTTGGATGACTCAAAAAATAATTTTAAAACTAACAGACGGCTTGGATTATTTGTGTGGGTCTTTCAAGTGGACCCCACGGACCCATCTCGCACAAGATATGCAGTATAGTATAACTTCTAGAAATTAGGAGGGGAGAGAAATGGCAGTCTGCCATGTGGGTCCACCAGTGCTTAAAGTTGGAAACTGGTTTTCCTAAACTCTTCTGAACATGTTGGTAGATTTGTCGACCTAATTTGACCCGAGAATATCTGGAACATAGATCCGGTTGGGCCTAATGGCGAGGTTTGTTTTTGGCATCTGGTGGGGTGAGACTGTGTGACCTCCCACTGTGTTTCACCCTTGAGGGATTCTGGTTAGGCCTAATGGCAAGGGGAGGTCTAGTGCAGACCTTTGGTGGGCTTGGACTGGTGCTTCGTGGGTGACCTCTGATGGAGGCATACGGCGGTGGATGGAGCCCTGTTGTTGTTATCCCTCACTGTTTGTAAGGACTGGAATGGCGGCTCCTTGGCGGTCGATCCAGGGGTCCAACAATGCTGAGGGGCTCACAGCGGCATGTGTACTCGTCTCTGTTTGTCTGTGGGTTCTCAGTTCTTGGCCTTGGTTGATGGGTGTTGTATTTGGTGGCGGTCCGGTTATCTAGCGTGGTGGTTGGTGGTGTGGTGGTGCGGTGTGCTTTGATCGGTTTTAGTTTGAGTGTTTTGTTTAGGTGTTTTGGGCTGATTGGTGTATCTGGGTTTTTTGTTTGTTCTTCATTGTAATATTTGGTATGCCTTTTTCAGGCTAGGCCATCAGGTATTTGGGCTTGGCCCACTAGGTATTTTGGGCTTTGTCCCATTGGGTGTTTTAATTTCTTCAACTTTGGTTGGCGTCCCCTCCTTCTCCCCAACTTGATGGGACTTGGGTTGGGTGATGCCCAGCCGTATGTTGTGTGAGGGCTGGCGCCACCGTGCTGGTGTTAGTCCGACGATCGGAAGACATTCACCACATAGAGCTCGTCGAATACTATATTTGTGCCAAAAATTAGCTCGATTGAATATTGTCAGGTGCCTCATCGGAACATTATTATCTTCAAATGCATGATTTCCAATAGATCCAAAACACTTGATCAAATCCGAAAAAATTGTACAAATTCAACATTGGATATTCGAATCACGGACGAGAAAAGCAAAAAGTTGCCATCTGGTGTTTCCTTCTGCCTCCCAAAGCACCATTTCCCCCACGTGAGCTTCCTTGTCGATCTCTATGGTGCTTGAAATCAAAATTTCGAGCCCCATTGGTGTCTACTATTTCCATAAATGAGATTAGGGGTCAAAGTTTAAAATCTCAATGTAAAGGGTGTTGGAAATTTCACGAAATTTTGGATGAATGAAACCGGGGTGTTTTGGAGGGCCTGACGAGGTAACCAAACGGTCTACTCCGGGTTCGATGAATCTGGACGAAGTGTTTAATTTCCAGCGGTTTCGAGTGGTTAATGCCCCTCATGAATTGAGGTTAATGACACGTATTCATGTTGGGAGTTATATGTTACAGAATTCAATTGTGTTTGGAATGGCTCTATTGAATGGGTTGGCTCCCTTATTCAATTCCCGAGGCTCCTCCTTCACCTATAAAAAGGCAGCCTTGCCTTTGCTTCTGGATAAGGAAATTTGTGTCACTTTCATGCTCTAGAAAATCATCTTTGAGAGAGAGAGGCAGACGCTAGTAAGTTCGCCAAGGCTACCAACGGTGGTGTTCCGGAGGTTAGTGGTTCTAGCCGTTTTATCCTGGCACTACAAGAAAAATGGGCTTTTGTGACAAAAATATTTGTGGCAACTCAAAATTTGTCACTAAAATGATATGTTCAGTGACAAAAGTAAACTTGTCACTAAAACATTGTATTTTGTGACAACACAAGAAAATTGTCACTAGAAAGTTATATGTAGTAACGACACATAAATATTGTCACTAAAGATAATAATTTAGTGACAAAAACAAATATTGTCACTATAGATTTACATTAGTGACAACTAATTGTTGTCCCTAAATATCGTCATATAGTCATGCTTTACCTTTAAAGTTTATATAATGAAAAAAAAATTCACAGCAATTAGATTGTTTTTAAAAAGTTGAGTTCAATTTAATTAACTAAATTTGCGTAATTTGTTTGAGAAAACCTTGTCTATGTAGTGGATGTATATATACATGCTATCTCATAGGAGTATATTACAGTCTTTATATATTATAATTACATGAATTTACATACAATATCATAATAAAATAAAACATATAAAAATATGCTTACACATCTAATGAATTGAATTTGAGTAACTAAAAAAATGTACAAAAGGAGCGAAGCATATTTCTTATTAATTAGACTTTACAATATATATATATCATATAATGATAATATATGTACAACGCAAGGATTCGTCAAAAAAAAAATACCCGGAATGGCTTGATCCGAGCAGTTTTCGATAAACCATGCATATACACATTTTATCAAAAACTGTTCAGATCAAGCATTTCCTTTTCTTTTTTTTACACGAATCTTCGCGTTGGATCTTAAAAACATGTTTTGAACACATCTAATTGTTTGGATCGTCGAAATTCGATCCCGAACAAAAAATTCTGCATTGTAGAGTTTAATGGAGCATTTATTGGATATTTATTGTATATATATACACACATGTATAATAATATGCATATATATGATATATGTATATTTGTTAATGCAATATAGATATAGGCAAAATCATCTCTAAAGAAAATGAGGGTAAGATTGTCATTAGAAATAAATATTACAAGCATTTATGTTTAATATGGAAAATAATAGTGAAAAGTGATGGTTTGTAAGTTTTCATAAACACCACTCAATATATCTAGGCATATTTATTGCTCCTAAACAATTGCCTCAGGGGCACCCATTAGCGGACAAGAAATATTTGCATTATGGAATAAACGTTCATTGTATACTATATATATAATATTAGACGTAATCAGAGCAGGAAACTTGTGCTTGGTCTGGTGGTTGGTGTGATGGTGCAGGAATCATGGTAGAAGCGAGGTGATGCGGGTTCGAAACCCAGCGCCTACAAAGTGGTACCTATTTTGGTTTATCTTTTTAAATGTTGTCACTAAATGCCATCTTATAGTGACAGCCTACCACTTGCCACTAAAGAGAAAATATTAGTGACATCTTTGTAAAAAACGTCACTATTAACTTTTAGCAACACGTTTTTAGTGACATCCTTGTGACATACAAATTTTGTGTCACTGAAACATTTAGTAACAATTTTTCAATATTTAGTGACAATTTTTGCTTGTCATTACAGGCCAATTTTCTTGTAGTGTGGGACGAAGACGCCGGTGCATCCTACAACACCCACGGTAGGCGGCGCATCTTTGTTAAGGAAAGTGTGGTTTCACACGACTCGGCACTGTTTGTATCTCTAATTTCCTCGTTTCTATTTTTGCAATTTCCAAGTAAATTGTATTTACGGTTATATCAATGAAATTGTTCTTTGGAATTTTGCGATTGCCGCTGTATTTTTCCAACAAGCTTAACAAAGATTTTTTTTTTTACCGATGATCAACAATTGGGTTCCAGGAAACAATCTCTTTTTGTACTAACTGTTTGGTTGCAGTTCAGTGATATTTGTCTATTAGGTTCTTGGCACGGTGTGGTGGAATAATACTTGTTACACTGAGTCGTTATCTGGGATGTTAGTAAACCACGAGGAAAATTCGGTACAGTGGAGGTATAGTCTTCTCTTTGCAGGGACTGGGAAACTCTGTGGTATGTTTCTAAGAAGCGATTAATATCATTAGATATAATGATATATGCGTTTTAGATTACTGTCGGTGAAACAGAACCTTGGTTGATGATTTGTATGGAGTAATAAACTTCCCACTAATCCTGTTCTCGTATTTCGGAAATACACTTTGAATTCGGTAATTGAGTTACCTTATGCAGTGCCATTAAAAACTCTATTGACTAAGAATGGAAAGACATATGACACTTGGACTAAAATTCTCGGATGAGCGGATAATTTGGTTGGAACTCTTAAGGAGAATTTTGAGTTTCCATTATATATGGTCTTTTTCCATATTAGTTTGTTGACAGTGCTTTATATGTCTTGATCAGTTGGTGTTTAAAGGGCAAAAAAAAAAATTGTCTCTTTGTGTGGGTTCATGAACAGTCTCAGTTGTATATGTTGCCTCTGTAACTGATATAGTATCATACGGGGAAGAAATTAATTTCTGTTTTTATTTTTCCAAGCAAGTTTTTTGGGAAAATATTGATGGTGGAAAACTGCTATTTCCTTTTGAGGAATTCCGTTTCGTGATTGGATGGAAACATTGTTTGGCTTTAGATACTGTTGTTTTCTTGTTTGGAGAACAATTTATATTGAGGCATATCCAGACTAACTTTTGTCATTGGAAGTTTTGTTTGTGATTAGTTTCACAGGATGGTCCGGTTATGCGGAGTGGACTATTGGTTCTGTCTTTGAACAACAGTGCCATTGGTATCCCGGTATTCTATGTTGTGTTGGATGTGGCATGGAAAAAAAAAAAAAAAAGGACAAAAATGTTTTGGAGGCTTTGCATTATGTGTGTAAATGATGACACAGATCCACGGTAAATATCAATATACCCATTTTGCCTCAAGTGATCATGGGTCTTTTTGGGAAAACTGATTTATGCATTGAGTTTACACGATCAGTTTAGCCGTTTGTTGCATGGGAAAAAAAACGGTTTTGAAAATTTAAGAGCAGAGGATTGCACCACGTAGATCCCTGGTTAAATTTTGCATAACCATTTTGCTATTATATGGCACATTGATGGGCATTATTAATTTATTAATGTATGACTATCGGGTTCAAATGGGAAATATTCATAATTCGGTAACGGATTTTACTCTTTCATTGACCACTTCTTTGGTGAGTCCTCAGAAACTAATTTTTGTCAGTGGGCAGTGATTTGCACGAGGCAGGAATCACAGTTGGCGTCCCCACTTTTGGACTTCACAATGGTAATAGTGAGTTTATTTTGGTTTTGTTACCATGTGATGAACCTGATGTGTAGACTACAAGGATGGCCCTTTACGTGGGATTTGTGTCATACGTACTTGTGATATTTCCACAACCGTTGGTTTTGTGGATAATTTTGGGATCTTAAGCTTTTGCCGCGACAGTGGATTGCTTGGCATTTGCTCGGAAGAGGGAAAATTTGTTTGGCTTCGGCCATGGTCAGTCGTGCGCGACTGGACCACTGATTGATATCATGGAATGGATGGCTACGGCCTTAGGCAGTCGTGCGCGGCTGACCTTGGATTGGTGCGATGATCGGCCTCTGGAGCAGTCTACTTGGCCTATGCCTTGACACTGCTTGGCCACGTTCCAAAGAACATTGGACTGATTGGTTTCTGGGATGGTCTACTTGGCTTATGCCGTGACACTATTCAGCCACGTTCCTTTGTGTTGTATGCTCGTTTGATGCAGTCTATGCACTTGGCCTTGTGATCAGCCAGTGGTAGGCTTGATCCGGCTTTATGTGCATAGCCAGTGGTCGGCTAGATGCACTTAGCTTTGTGCATGACCTGTGTTGAGCACAACTGTTTGGTGCGCCAACAGTGGTTCCCACAGGCACATGTTCCTCTCACTTATGTAGTGAGAAGGACAGGCAAGTCATTGCCAATGTCAAGTCAAAGAGACAAAGACTTCTTTTTCAATAATTTGAAAGAAGCACTAAACCGTTGGATTTAATCTATGGTGATGAGGAGATAATAAGTATTTTATACTTTTGTCAAGAGTAGCACGAAATATTGCTATGTGTCTTTGCTCAAAAGCAAGAACATGATTAAGGTGATGGATAGTGACTAATGTGGTAAATATGTTTACCGTTTGGTGGAACTAGTGTCCTACTTGGTGTAGCTCACCAAATCACTACACCTTGTTTGCTTAAACAATATGGGATTGTTGAAATATTATATCAGGCTTGAGAAGCTATGATCTATGCTATGTTGATGAATTCTGTTTTTACAGAATTTATGGAGAGAATCATTTCTCAATGCATATGATGGCCTTAATGATGTACTTTAAACGAAAGTTTATGAAACCCAACAATGTGGGGGTATCTTGCGAAAGTGGTTGTACCTATACCTAAAAGGTGAGAAGGCCTATCAACTGTTGCTTGTGTGCGCACAAGAACACGAATATGGAATCTAGAAGTGCATTATTTTGAATGTGCATTTTTAGTTTATCCAAAGAAGAGTTAAGTTCTGTCAAGAGAACTTTGGAGACTGCTAGTGAGAGCAGTTGAGACCAAGAACAGGAAGTTGACGTAAAGCCTAGACAAGGAAAAAGGGCTAGCGCATCAACAACTTTTGGTCCAGACTTTCTAACTTATCTATTAGAAATTGAGTCTTGGACATACGAGGAAGCTGTGAGCTGTCCTGAAGGTCCGTTATGGAAGAAGGCTATTAAGGGTGAGATTGACTCCATTCTGCAAAACATATGTGGAGCTGGTGCATTCACCTCCAGATAGTAAGCCTTTGGGCTACAAATGGATCTTTAAAAGGAAGATAAAGGCAAATGGGGTCAATAGATAAGTACAAAGCAAGGCTTGTACATCAGATGGGTGTTAAGACAGCTTTCCTAATGAGGATTTAGGAAAAGAAATCCACATGGAACAACCAGAGGGTTTTTCCACACCAGGACAAGAAAGCAAAGTCTATAAGCTTGTTAGATCTTTGTAGGGTCTAAAACAAGCGCCTAAATAATGGCATGAGAAGGTTGACAACGTGATGTTGTCTAGTGGTTTCTGAATCAACGAATGACATTTTGTGTCGTTACGTTGATTGTTGGTAGTAATGACAAGGTCACTGATCTACTAAGAATATGTTGAACTCTAAGTTTGACATGAAAGATATGGACCATGTAGATGTGATATTGGGTGTTAAGATCACCAGAGCATCTGATGGACTTGTGTTGTCTCAGACACCCTATGTGGAGAATTTTTTTGAGAAGTTCAACTAGTCTGGAACAGGCATTGCAAGAACCCCCATGGACGTAAGTCTCCATTTATCCAAGAATGGAGGGGAAGGGGTGTCCCAATTAGAGTATTCTCGGATAATTGGGAGCCTCATGTACTTGATGAGTTGTACAAGGCCTAATATAGCCTACTCAGTAAGCAGACTGAGCAGATACACGAGTAATCCAGGACACGATCACTGGAAGGCGATAGTCAGAGTACTACATTATTTGAGGTATACTCGTGATCTGGGGTTGCACTATACCAGATATCCAGCAGTGCTAGAAGGGTACTGTGATGTGAATTGGATATCGGATATGAAGGACTCAAAATCCACGAGTGGATATGTCTTCACGCTTGGTGGTGCAGCAGTTGCTTGGAAATCTTCTAAACAGACGTGTATAGCACGGTCTACAATGGAATCTGAATTCATTGCTTTAGATAAAGCAACTGAAGAGGCCGAGTGGCTACGACAGTTCCTGGAAGATATTCCAAGATGGTCGAAACCAGTGCCAGCTATTAGTATCCATTGTGATAGTCAAGTTGCGATTGGTAGGGCTTTGAGTACCAATTATAATGGTAAGTCTAGACATATACGTCGAAGACATAATACCATTAAACAACTGCTCTCAAGTGGGGTTGTCACAATTGACTACGTAAGGTCAAAGGACAATATTGCGGATCCGCTAACCAAAGGGTTATCTCGAGAGCTAGTTGAGAAAGCATCGAAAGGAATGGGGCTAAAGCCACTAAGCTCATAGTTACCATGGGGGTAGCCAACCTAGTTGACTGGAGATCCCAAGATCTAGGTTCAATGAGACTACCTTTTGCGTGTAATAGAGAACGATCACTGTAGAGATTTGATCTCTTGCCCATTTCTATGATGCGAAATAGTGAAGCTTGTAAAGAGGAAGAGGTTAAGCGTTGCTTTTAATGACTCTTATGCGTCGGAGATGCCGAGCGGGGTATAGTAGGATACCCTTTATAAGAAGGTCACCTATGTGAGTATGAAGTGGGGCTGTTTCTGTGAGAATTCTGGCGAAATTCTCGAGAAAATACTTGCAGAACCAGGAAGGAGGGTGTCATGGCCGAAATGAACCCAACAGTGAGAACTGAACTACGTCAGGAGAAGTCCTGTGTGACGTCTATTGTCCAAGTTTACACCGGCGGCGGAACAGTTCAAAGCGGCACCGCACACTGGTCTGCCAGTAAACTCGATAGGCTATCACAAGGGAAGGTTCAAGGCCAAAAGCTACCTATCCTATGCAGGAATTATCCGTTGCCTCTCTCTCGGGTCAGCTTTGTACTCTGCGTCAGTATGCCTGCCAATTTCATTCATGGGGGGGATTGTTGGAAATTTCACGAAATTTTGGATGAATGAAACCGGGGAGTTTTGGAGGGCCTGACGAGGCAACCAAACGGTCTACTCCGGGTTTGATGAATCTGGACGAAGTGTTTAATTTCCAGCGGTTTCGAGTGGTTAATGCCCCTCATGAATTGAGGTTAATGACACGTATTCATGTTGGGAGTTATATGTTACAGAATTCAATTGTGTTTTGAATGGCTCTATTGAATGAGTTGGCTCCCTTATTCAATTCCCGAGGCTCCTCCTTCACCTATAAAAAGGCAGCCTTGCCTTTGCTTCTGGATAAGGAAATTTGTGTCCCTTTCATGCTCCAGAAAATCATCTTTGAGAGAGAGAGGCAGACGCTAGTAAGTTCGCCAAGGCTACCAACGGTGGTGTTCCAGAGGTTAGTGGTTCTAGCCGTTTTATCCTGGGACGAAGACGCCGGTGCATCCTACAACACCCACAGTAGGCGGCGCATCTTTGTTAAGGAGAGTGTGGTTTCACACGACTCGGCACTGTTTGTATCTCTAATTTCCTCGTTTCTATTTCTGCAATTTCCATGTAAATTGAATTTACGGTTATATCAATGAAATTGTTCTTTGGAATTTTGCGATTGCCGCTGTATTTTTCCATCAAGGGGAAGAACCTTCCATCGATTGCTCCATTTGATTTTCCATCAAGGGAGAGGTAAGGAATGGGGATGGGAGTGATTGTAGTTTAGGGTTTGAGGAGGGAGAATAGTGGAGAGGTCGAAGGGGGGAGACAATGGGGAGGTAGACGATGGTGTTTGCGGTATCCAGTACAAGGGAGACGAGGGAAAGGGATATGAATGGGGATGGGTGGGTGGGTTGTAGGGATAGGGGTTGTAGTTAGATGTACTAGTATTGTAGGGTTGTAGATTGTGGGGATGTATGAAGAAAAACTAAGGGGACATTTTAATCAATATAAGCAAGAGTATTCTTGTCCTCAAATTGGTTAATTGTAGTGCGTTGCGTTTAGCAGAAAACGGGTTGCGAGTAGAATTCGCCCATTTTGTTTGCCACTGGTCATGAGCAGACACAAATAGCCTTGATGCAATCCCTAATTCCATTTTTTTCCACAACACATTCGTGTCGGGATTGAAAGCTAAGGCAAATAATATTTCCTTTGCCACTGATGCCGTTCCAGTCGAAATTATGTGCTTTTCGCCACCGAATTTACCCCAACGCAAATGCTTTGGACTCCAAAGGACTTTAGTCTTGTAGTGATATAGCTTGAAAATAGGTATGCTCTTTGTGCCTACTTACCATAAACAATCCATGCTCGTTTTGCTGTGTTCTCCAGTATCGAAGTGTAGTTCAAATAGTTTTTGGTGAACTCTTTAGGGGAGCTTGTTAGGAAGGACTTTAGTTTTATTTTATAATTTGAATAAGTCTTTGTTCGTCCTAGTCTAGTCTTTAGGAGTCTGTTGCTTTACCAAGTTTTGTTTGTTCCCCTTGGAACAGCTCACCCCACACAAGCTTTCGTGTATAAATCCTCATTGGAGTGAACATTGACTAATTCCACCTGTACGTCCCCTAATGTTATTCTTCATCAAAATAATTTTTTAATTTTTTAAATGAACAATTTTATATTAGAGACGGTAATGTGAGCCACAAAATCTTGTGAAAGGGTCACCAAATGAAACTAAGGCTCTAGTCTGGTCCCTAATTTTTGCGATAGTGAAAAAATTCCTGAAGAAAAATTCCTCCCTATGGAATAGGACCAAAAATTGATGTGTCACCTTGACTTCATAGTATGACCCGGAACAAGCTACATCACAATTTTCAAGCAGGCTCTCTCTCTCTCTCTCTCTCTCTCTCTCATCCTTTAGTCAGTGATGACAATAAATCCTACCATGCAGTTGATTCTGGTGTTGCAAACCATAATCCCAAACTCCCATAACCTGTGGCTCTCAATCTCTTCTATTTTGTAGCCAAAGCGCTAGTAGTTGGTACTGGCGTTTAAACTTCTATAGGCATATTTTTCTTCTAGTATGAAGGGGTGATGAATCTACCATCAATGGTCGACAAAATGATTGATCGTATGAGATTTTGTCCCATCATGCTTTACATACTAGGCTCTGGCATTGCACTAAGAAACGAAGGTCAATCAATCAAAGGCAGAAGCTGATGGATGAGGAGCTAAAAACACTTCAGCGCATTATGGATGGAAATTGGAAAAGGTGATTTATTTGTAAGGCTTTCTTTCTGTTTCTCCTCGGGCCCCATAAAAGTCGGGGCCATCCTTGCCTTGTTTTTCTCTATCTTCGGTTTTACATTTCTACAACTGCTTCTACGCTAGTAGATTGCACACCTGATAGATTTTTGTTTTCCTTGCAGCTAGTGGGAGCTTGGATGTTCGTTCACATTCCAGCTCTCAATGGGGTGCTTTCTTAGTTTTTTTTGCTAAGAAGGATGGCAATGTGCTCCAAGACGACAAGGACTGGGGGGTCAATTTTCTGACTGCCCTATCATTCCTTTGTTCTCTTTGTCGGCATCCAACTGCCTCCACGAGCCCAAAGAGGGAGACAAGTTGTGGAACTGGTTTAAGTGTCTGATACTTGGGGCACTAGTTGGTGTTAACGTCTACCTCGTCAAAATCAGCTTCGATAAGAATGTTGACAATGACCTAGAAGATACGAAAAAAGAACTTGCTCTTGGTTGGTCAATTATGATAACTCACGGCATGAATCTTACATTTTTCTATTTTCCCAATTTGGAGCTCAAAGAATCCCAATTGATTTTTAATTTCCTAATGCACTGAGAATTCTTCTGTAAATTTCACATTCATGAAAGAACTTGCTCTTGGTTGGTCCATAATGATAACTCACGGCACGAATTTTCCGTTTTTCTGTTTTTTTCAATTTGGAACTCAAAGAATCCCAATTGATTGGGGTAGATACGCAAGACATAATCAAGCCATCCAAAACATAGGAAAATTAAAACAACATCCCTTATGAAACACCACACTAGAGGCTTTTCCGTGGTCTAATTTCATTGAAAAGCTTCCTGCTTTCGTTTCTTAAGTTGAACATTATCAATAGTGTCTTGAGCAAATCATGGGTTGAATTTTGTGTGAACAATCAACCATTAATGCTCAAAACTCTATATTCATCCTTTTTAGAGAAAGTGATGGAAATTATTCATAGTTATACCAATTTGCAGAATAAGTTTTTATGTAGGCTTTAAAATGAATGATTAAACTAATTGTCATTGCGGGCTTAGAGTGAGCCCAAACATTACCACCCACCTCTATACTTTCCATCTCTCAAAATACCTCCAAACTCGAGTTCGCGAGTCTCATCAGGATTTCTAAAATATTGATGAAGTTACTAGACATCATAGTGAAAAACACTGCCAATTAAAGAATAGCAGTTTTGATCAGAGATAAATAAAACAATGAACTACTCATGTTTATATAGCATTAATTCAAATTGTTTTTCTTTTCTTTTCTCTTATTTTTTTTGGAAATGACATTCAAATTGTTTGTAAGAGCATCAATGCGGTCAAAATATTCATCTACCGAAATATTTTTTAAATATTGGATAAATGAACAATTTAGATCAATTTTTGGAGGCTCCAATGTGATGTACGATTTCAAGTTTGAAAGGGTCTTCAAATAAAGAAAGGGTTAATAGTTGATTTGCTCTATAAATTTTTCGGGTATAGAGAGGGAAATCAATTCCCGCAAGAAATTCTTTCCCGTGGAATAAGGCCTACAAATTGAATAACAACTCTCTCTCTCTCTCTCTCTCTCTCTCTCTCTCTCTCTCTCATTGACAACTATAAATCTCACCATGCAGCTTATTTTCGTTTTGCAAACCACGATTCAAACTCCCATATAGTAAACTACTACTAACTTATTGTTTTATGAAGAAACCTCTGCTTCAATCTAGCTTCAAGAGCTTCTTGAATGGTCCTTGTGCAATGTGTAACTACATGTATACATGCATGTAATTGTTCAATGAAAGAAGAAGAGAAAAATTGGAAATTGTCGCCAGAGATGGGGTAGTAAGAGATGTGCCGGAGATTGGGATCAAAAGGTTTTTTTTACGGGGTTGGAGGGAGGGAGAGAGAGAGAGAGGGAGGAGAGAGAGAGAGAGAGAGAGAGAGAGAGAGAGAGAGAGAGAGTAGCTGGTGAGATGGGGGAGACAGAGTAAATGGAGACAAATTAATTGTTTTTGTTTTTTAATCCCAACCATCGATTTGAATGGTTAAGATGGTGTGTTAAATGCTGCATGCTGGATTACAAGAAACTTTTTGGGCTGATACTGTGTGCACTGCGGCTTACTTGATAAATCAAGAACCATCGGTTCCTATGAATTTCAAACTGCCCGAGGAGGTTTGGAGCGGAAAGGAGGTAAAACTTTCATTCCTTAAAGTTTTTGGTTGCGTTTCATATGTTCACATTGATTTTGATGCTCGTAATAAGTTAGAGGCAAAATCTAATAAATGTTTTTTTATTGGATATGGTGACGAGGAGTTTGGATATTGATTTTGGGATGCACAAAATCGAAAGATTGTAAGAAGCCGGAATGTGATTTTCAATGAGTAGGTTATGTACAAGGATAGAGACAGGCCACAGAACAGGTAGAGCCCGTGCCAGAGGTGGAGAAACAGGAGGTGGTTGATTTGTCTGAGGGTTTTGTGCCAGACAAATGCCAAGAGGATAAAGAAAATGTTATTCTGCAAGCAGGACCGAAAGCCAACTACTGCTGTCCGAAAGTCTTCCATGGTTTAGTAAACCACCAAAGCGTTTTTCACTGTCTTTATACTATATATTGCTCACCGATGCTGGTGAACCGGAGTATTATGATGAGTTGCAGAGTGAGTTCAATCAAGTGGGAGTTGGCCATGAAGGATGAGATGGACTCTTTGTTGACAAACCAGACGTAAGTTGACAAAATTGCTAGCTAGTAAGAAAACTCTTCATAATAAATGGGTTTACAGAGTGAAAGAAGAGCCTGATGGAAGCAAGCGCTACAAGGCTCGGTTGGTGGTCAAAAGCTTTCAACAGAAGGAAAGGATTGACTACACCGATATATTTTCTCCAGTTGTGAAGTTAACAATAATATGGTTGGTATTGGGTATTATGGCTGTTGAAGGGTTGTATTTTGATGTAGCGGAATTCACGAAGGAATAGTTAGCGTACTATAGCAAACGACATAGGTTCTCGAATCCATGAGATGTTCTTGAATCCACAAGAAAAATAGAGAAACTCTATAAATTTTATTGATAATTGAATAAAAGCTGAATAATGCCATAGGCTTGCGCCCTTATTTATCCTATTAGGAGTCCTATCAATAAGGAAATTACCTAGAGTGGAGACCAAGCAAATTATTACTTAGAAACCATGACAATAAGAAAAGGGAAATAAAATCAAATCTTACCAAAACTAAATTAAAAACGTGCAAACAGGCAGCACAAATAAAATCTCCTAATATTAATCGTAGATAAAAATTATTACTTAAATAGATTCCATAAATAATAGGGGTGTATATCTTGTCTTACATCATTCTCCTTTTCTTCAAAAGAATTCGACCTCAAGTTCTCATTAGGAATCTGCCATCTTCCGTGCCAAATAAATAAATACTTGGAATACTTCAATCAATTGATTTCCTTCCAAAAAAGTTTCATATTAAAAATTAATTGCAATGATATCTTCTCTACATGCTTCAATTGACTCATAAGATCCAATAGATGAATGTTAGGAATCTAATCATATCGCTGCACGCCAAGAAAATCAACATCAACTTGACTTTGCAGGTTCTCTTCATTTTGTACCAGTTTGGTATTGGTTGACATGTCAATGATCAATCCATTTAGAAAGGTCGGTTTGCTCATATAGCCATCACATAAGGTGGCAGCATCAATCACCTCATGTGAAAAATTAACTCAACAACTTGATCACCAACAACAATAACAATTTTTTGCTTCTCCTTCGGACTCATACGATACTGTGGTAAATTGGGCAGATTTGCTTCAGGCCCCAAATCAATCTGATGTTGAATATTCCTCATTAGAGGGAGCTCGTTAGGTACATCATCAGTAATCGACTCATCAGACTCTTCCAACAACGGCTGTATTTTCTAAGGCACTATAATCATAGCCTCATTCCTATCTTCCACTACCAGCGCCTTCACCGTCATGGTATAGATCTGTTCAGACTTCTTAAAATCTGTCCCAAACTCAGCTTCTGAACTAGCAACTATTGGAGACGTTGGATGCTTTGTTTTAGGTTTAACAGGAGCCCTTTTGCTGTAACAAATCATGACAACCCTATGGCCCTCCCCAAAAAGCCTTAATCCCCTAAAATTGAACCCCAATATTAACTCTCCAAAAAGGGCCCTTGGATGTACCAAGAAAATGAGCAAAAGGACATAGTTTTGCTGCACAACACGACGCACAACACCTACCGCACAGCGCCTCCCCCAGATTCCACATTAACATCAAACTATCAGGGTCTGCCTAACAATACATGGCTAGCATTCATCTAAAAAACATCACAAGTAACATCACCTTATAAAATTTTCAACTAAAAGAGAAATTTTACAGACTTCAGTTACCTTTGCTATATGATCTTTCTTTATCCATCCAATGCTGTAAGATGAAGGATGGGGTTCTGTCGGCAACTTCAGATGGTCTACCAGCATCCAAGCCACGAAATTCTCAAAATTTCCATTGTCCACAATCAGATCACACACTTTCTTGTTGATTGAACAGCTTGATCGATCGAAAGATATCGTGCTGCTGGTTGTTATCCTCTGACTTTGGTGCAAACAGAACCCTTTGCACCGCGCAGTTTACTCGTTCCCCTTCTTCTTCTGGTTCTTCCTCAACCTCTGGCTTTGTTTATTCTTCGCTATCCACACGACTAGCTGGGCGTCTCCCAACTACAATCTAGTTGCCTAGTTGGGGTTGGGCAAATCCCACCCCCAGTTTTCGTAACTGGTCAAGAGGACGGCTTTGGGCAACTCCCACTGCGTGATTCTCTTCAACCTTTACTGGTCCTTGGTCAAGGTTAAGGGTAAGAGCCAATTGTCGCAGCGTTTCTTGAATGTTCGTTAACTGTGTTCAGGTAGCTTCACGAAATTCTCGAAATTCTGCCAACAAGGTTTGTTGTTCTTCTACCATCTTCCTCGGATCAGCAAACCTTTGAGCAACGTCAAAGGGTGTGTCATCTACTTTGTTTGGTGCCATCTAGCCAGGTAAAACCCACTTTGATACCACTTGACGCAGCGAAATTCTTGAGAGAATAGTTAGCATACTATTCCAAACGAGATAGGTTCTCGAATCCACAAGATGTTCTTGAATCCACAAGAAAAATAAAGAAACTCTATAAATTTTATTGGTAATTGTATAAAAGCTGAATAATGTCATAGGCTTACACCCTTATTTATACTAATAGGAGTCCTATCAATAATAAGGAAATTACCTAGAGTGGAGACCAAGCAAATTATTACTTGGAAACCATGACTATAAGAAAAGGGAAATAAAATCAAATCTTACCAAAACTAAATAAAAAACGTGCAAAACATGTAGCACAAATAAAATCTCCTAATATTAATTATAGATAAAAATTATTACATAAATAGTGATTCCATAAATAATAGAGGTGTATATCTTGTCCTACATCATTCACCCAACAATACGACTATATATTATGGATTGATACTCAAAATCACCCCGCCCTTTTGGGAGCAATTTTATGTGTGAAGGAAAAAGTATAAACGTATAAGTGGGACAGGTGTAAGAAAATTGAGTATGTGCTAACTATATCTCTCTCAAACTTCCCATCTCCACTTCCTCACATTTTTCTCCCCCTTCCCCATCTCTCACAATGTAAAAGATTTAGAGAAATACTGTATTTTTAAAAATTAGGATTTCAGGTTTGGAGGTTTTTGTATGAAAAATACGACTATATATTATGGATTGATTGATTAAGGGTTGTGATATCGTGAGTAGATATGAGTGAGAGTGCACCTCGAGCAGTTTAGTAAGTACTTGCCGTCATTGATGATATTGCTCTGAGGGTGGTTGGAATAGCTCCTTCATTGAACAAGAGAATCGCCGTTTGAGAGTCCGATTCTATGTGGATGTTAGACAGCCCTTTCTCCAAAATGATTGTGAGCCCACTGTAGATGGCCAAATTTCCATTTCTAAGCAGGAGTTTGCCACCATTTTGCGGTAGTATCCGAGAATCCATGCTCCTTGATCATTCCGGAAGATGCCACCAAAACCCGCTTTCCTGTTGTTGTGATATTTGCAGCAATCTGAGTTGAGTTTAATGGTACCTGAAAAGGGAGGACACCTGTAGGGATTCAGTTTAGAATAACAAAAAAATTTGGAACTCGCTACTGTAACGACATCAACATTTTCAAAACTCTTTTTATTCCGATCTTTCCAAATTTGCCAAAGTGTGACGCAAAACAGTGTGTTCCAAGTTATTATAGTTCCTAAGCTTATGAGTTTTTTCTTTTTCAAGTTAGATGACAACCAATCCACGGCAGAGTTTGCAAATCTATCTCGCATAGCTGGGCCTGAGGTAAGGTAACCCAAAGCCCAAACACTTTAGGACATTCTCCGAATAAATGGCTTAGAGCTAGTTTCAGGGGAATTATAACACCTAGGGCATAAATCCGAATGTCTAATTCCTCTCCAGGCACAGGCACGTAGCAGATTAGTAGGAAGTTATTTACCAAAAAAAAACAAAAAGATTAGTAGGAAGTTTCTTGTGAAAAATGAGCCAAATAAAAGATTTGAGTTTTTGAGGTAATTTTAATTTCCAAAACCACTACCAATCACTCATGTCAATTTAATCTTTATTTAAGAAATCATAAGCCCGCTCCTGCTGAACAATTTCCATCAGAGGATGTCACCCAGGATGGGAAAAAATTGGAAGGTTAATGCCAAGGATAACATTTCTTCAGGAATTATCAACAATGTGGTTAATGGAATCGAGATTCCAACACACATTCTCAATGATGTCAACAACCTTTATCCTATTTCTGGGTGTGAATCCCAGGATGCATATCCACCAGTGGAGCACTCCCACACCAATCATTCCATAAATCCACAGTCTTTCCATCACCCTTTTTTTTTTTTTTTTTGAAAGGCAAAAATAATTTTCATTAATCTTGAAATTATTACAAGACAAATAAGAGCAAGGAAAAAACAACAATGTCTAAACCGAGACCCAATGGTCAAAACCCAGATATACAATAAGCACAAGAAAAACAACCAAAAACCCGCAATGGTCTGAATTGGGCTAGGCCCAAACACTAAAACCATAAGAAGCACACAAGAACGGCAACCAAAAATCACTGACACCACCACTTTTGGAACCCAGGGAACGAGCCCCATTGAGATGCCACATTGTACAGCCTGTCAGCCACATCAAGTCGCCGGAATCATGAGCATCCACAAATGAACGCCACCCAAACAACCATCCATCACCCGGCCATTAGACAACACTGCCTGCCGCCACGCCAAATGCCACCATTTAGCCACCATCGCCCAAAACCACCCCAGGGGTCTTCAATCACCCAGATCTAACAGAACCGCAGAAATGACCAGCAATCAAACGGCCTCAGAACTCTCCACGCATACCTGCTAACAACCTCCGCACACTGCCGCCGAACCACTTGGCAGCAAGTGCCAGATGAGTCTTTCCGTCACCTATTGACCATTTGTTGGGGATTTTAAAGATCTTTGTGAGCAACTGCTTCTCTTCTGCTACCATCTGCAATAGGGATACGTGTTAGGTACGTCATAAATTAGTAGCTTGTTTTTAAAGAAAAGAAATTGTTCTGTGCGTACCGTGATGCCATGGATTGTACCTGTGTCCCCTAAGTCAAATGGACGGTGCCAAAACAATAATCTTATACATTGAAAGGCAATGCTCCTAGTGTCGACGAAGGCGCGCGTAAGAATTGCCACATGGGAAAGCAAAAGGATGATGAACTTCATGGTACCGATGTTTTTTAACATTCCCAATCACACCACCCACATGAGGGCCCAAACCAATTTGTTGAGTAGGTAACGGACGGGTCTCAATATATATTTGGTCAGTCAGAAACAGACAATTCTAGGTATGCCCTTTCGTTAAGACCTCGAACCTGCAAAAATGATAGATATGTTGCTATTAGCACTGATTAGTTTTATTGCATGTACTTAAAAAGGAAAAGCATTACCCTTTTGGTACTAATGAAAATTATTCTTTTATATGTCAAGAAAAAAAGAGTAGGAGGGAGACCAGTGGAGACTAAATGAGAAACAGAATTCCCCCTTTTACACGTGCACACACCCCTCTATCTATCTATCTGCATATCTATATAGATAAATGTATATATGTGCATGGGCTTTTTGCTTTTTCCTTTGATTGGTCATCTATCTATCTGCATATCTGTGTATATAAGCTATGGCCGGCCTTTTCATTAACTTTAATATATTGGGCCTATTATGATACAAATGAAATTTCGGATGTTCTCGATAAAGCAGTATGATTTTCCTAAATGAAGTATGACATCAACAGGATGGTCTAGCTTTCAATGTGGCTAATTCTGTCCATTAATTGCCGAAAAAAAATTGCAGAAAACCAACTCAGACAACAAGCGGACAAAATGCAATTGTGAATCAAACCCTAGAATCAGATACAAGAAAAAAAGTCAGACATAATTATTCAAATTTAGCAATCCCCATTTCATTTGTTTTGGAAGCACATTAATGAAATGAAATTGTCCAATTTCATTTTTCACTTACCTAAGGAAATCAGAGAAGCCTTGCCCATGATTTCCAAGCTTCATTTCTTGGTGCGATACCAGAGCCTAGTACCTAAAGTATCATTGAAACGAAAACCCAAATGATTGATGGTGGATTAATCACTCCTTCATGCTAGAAATCACAACATACATACATACATATACATACATACATATATATTGAAGATTAAACACCTGTACCTGATACTACATTTGGCTGCAAAAAACTGAATAGAGATCTAGAGAGCCTCATTTCATGGAAGTTTGGATTGTGGTTTGAACATATGAATGATCTGGTATGATTTATAATTGTGGATGAAGCAAAGAAAGGGGAGAGAGAGAGAGAGTGTGAGAGAGAGAGAGAGAGTCAGTCATTATTCTGTTTGTTTTTTGGGCCGTATTCCATGGGAAAGAATTTTTCTACGTGAATTCGCTACCCTCTATGCCCGAAAAATTATGGAGCAGATCACCTCAAGACCCTATATTTATTTGTAGACCATTTCGAACTTGATTTTGTAAGTCAAAATAGTTCTTAAAACTTTGATCTAAACTGTTGATTTCACAAATTAAAAAATTAATTTGGTGAAAAAAATAATTATTTTCGGACATTGATGCACGTAGAAACAAATTATAATGGTATTGTAATAAATAGGTACTTCAAGTTTAAAATCATATTTACTATTGTGGGCACCCATGACCTATGTGAGGACCTTTGAACTTAATTGAACACGTGTTCATTAGAGTTGCCAAGTGATTTTAAGGTTAACCAAGTAACCAAAATTAAGACACAATTCATCATCCTAGATAACTGGTGTATATATCATTTTTGGAGATAATCTTGGTTCGGGAGCTATGTTACATGTAGTGGTGTCAACCGTGCGTGTCGTGTCGTGTCCTGCCACTCAACTTCTGTGCCAACCGTGCTTCGTGCTGTGCCTGTTTACTTTATCTTGACGCGCCGTCCCGTGACATAACGTGCTCGTGTCATGCCATGCCGTGCCAATTTATTTACCGTGCCGTGTCGGGTCGTGCATTTTTTAAAGTCGTTACGAGCCGTGCCCAATTAATTAATCGTGATGTGTCGTGCCGTGGACTTAATCGAGTTGCGTCATGTCGTGCTTTTTTTTGTCGTTTTGTGTTGTGCCGTGCCTTTTTAATCGTATCGTGTCGTGCTGTGTTATTTTGAATCGTGCAGTGTCGTGCCGGCCCGTTTACTTTCGTGCCGTGCTTTTTGAATCGTGTGATGCCGTGCCGGCCCGTTTACTTAATCGTGTGCCGTGCCGTGCCGTGCCTTTTTAAATCGTGTCGTGCCATCGATTTTCAATTATTGGAGGATACAAAACTCGTAAAGAAAACATTGAAAATTTTAATCTATTTACTCAATTTTGGACAAGTTCTAGACTTCAAGCTATATTATTTATTTCATTGAAAATTTTATTTTTTGTAACTTACAATTTACAACTTACATAATTGAAATTACAAAAGAAAGAAAGTCACTACAACTTACAAGTTCCAAATTACAAAAGTAACAAAACAATACTCCGTCTAATTTCAATGAAAAAAAAAAAAGAAAGGATGCCCATCCGGCTGATGCCCGCCTGATGCCCTTGCTTTTGTACATGGCCTTGTATGGGGAATGGGGTATAAAACTTGAATGGGGCTCAGCAAGCATCATTGCCCATAATTGAAATTCAAGTGCAGCAACACAAGCCACACCAAAACTAGCATCCAACTGTTATAGGATCGATTTGGGTTTTGATTTCATCCTAGGGCTTGAGATTGATTACAGGTGCAACAAACAAGTGCACAAGTGCAATAAACAAGTGCACAACTGCAATAAACAAGTGCACAAGTGCACCAACAGGTGCAATAAACAAGTGCACCAAGTGTAGCAACCGGTGTAGCAAACAACCAAACAAGTGCAGCAAGTATAGCAACAAGTGCGGCAAACAGATGCAGCAAACAAGTGCAGCAACAGGTTCAGTAAATAGGGGCAGCAACACACACATACACACACCCCAACAAGTGCAGCAAGGCAACAAACAAGTGCAGCAAACTGCCAACAAGGCAGCAAACAAGTGCGGCAAACAGCCAACAGGTGCAGCAAACAAGTCAACTATAACACATAAATTTAGGGCTCAACAAAACACACCTGCACTATGCTCAGAATTCATCATTGCCTATTTTTACTTTGTAAAATGGCTCAACAATCATCATTCACTACAAGAAATTTGGTCATTGGAGACGAATGAAATCGTCACAAAAAGCATGGTTTTTGTCTCTGATAGTCTTGGTGACGAAAAATAGTTTTGTCACCTATAGGTTGTCTCCGAAAGTCACCTGGTGACGAAATTATTGTTTCGTCACCTATAGTAAATTTTGGTGACGAAATTTTTCGTCACTAACCGTGACAGAAATGGGTGACGAAATTATTGTTTCGTCACCTATACTAAATTTTGGTGACAAAATTTTTCGTCACTAACCGTAACAGAAATTGTTGAAGTGGCGCTGATTTTGGTGCCTACGTGGCTGCTGACGTGGCGCCTACGTGGCACCCAGGTGTCGACAACATGGAGGCTGACGTGGCACCCGGGTGGCACCAACGTGGCAGCCCAGGTGTCGCCAACGTGGTGGCGCCTGGGTGGCGCCAACGTGGCAGCCCAGGTGTCGCCAACGTGGCGCCTGGCGTGGCGCCCAGGTGGGGGCTGAAATTTGTGAAGTTTTGCTCCCCCTGGGATTCGAACCGTAGCCCTCGCGTGTGCGCGCGCATGCGCGGACCAACTGAGCTAGGCAACCTCTTGTTTCATTTAGACACCTTTTAAATATTTATACTATAACAACCGGATTATTCTTATACAAACCCCTACTAATATCATTTCTTTTATAAATTTTATACTTATATCTACTTTAATAATTTTTTTATTTTCTAACACAAAAAAATTTCTTTTTTAACAAAATCCTTTTAATAAATTTTTTAATCGAGTTTATACTATACAAATATATATTTTTTATTCCGATTGTTTTACACTCCCCATTTGAACACCCATTATACAAACACCAACTAATATATTTTTAAATATATATGTTTTCTTTTTTAAAGTAAAAATTTTCTTTTTTAACAAACGCCTTTTAATAAAAAAATTTAAATCCAGTTTATACTATAAAAAAAAGTTTTTTTTTTTTATTCCCATTGTTTTATGCTCCCCATTTGAACACCATTATACAAACACCTACTAATATCACTACTTTAATAAAAAAAATTATTTTTTAACACACAAAATTTTCTTTTTTAACAAAAGCCTTTTAATAAATTTTTTAATCGAGTTTCTACTATACAAATAATTTTTTTTTATTTCGATTGTTTTACACTCCCCATTTGAACACCCATTATACAAACACCTACTAATATCACTACTTTAATAATTTTTTTTATTTTTTAACACAAAAAATTTTCTTTTTTAACAAAAGCCTTTTAATAAATTTTTTAATCGAGTTTATACTATACAAATAAATTTTTTTTATTCCGATTGTTTTACACTCCACATTTGAACACCCATTATACAAACACCAACTAATATATTTTTAAATATATATTTTTTATTTTTGAGAGAAAAAATTTTCTTTTTTAACAAACGCCTTTTAATAATTTTTTTTGAATCCAGTTTATACTATAAAAATAAGTTTTTTTTTATTCCCATTATTTTATGCTCCCCATTTGAACACCCATTATACAAACACCTACTAATATCACTACTTTAATAAAAAAAATTATTTTTTAACACAAAAAATTTTCTTTTTTAACAAACGCCTTTTAATAATTTATTTTAAATCCAGTTTACGCTAATTAAAGAGTACATAATTAATTTCATACAAAAAATAAAGTTAATCAGCTATCGCTGCACAATTTTTTTTTGATCGGCAAAGAAAATTTTTATTAAAAACGGGGGAGCTATCGCTTCACAATTGATCAGACAAAAAAAAAATATTTTTGTTAATGAAATTGTGTATCGATAATTAAGAAGCTTTCTAAACCCGATCGAGGCAAATTTTTACGAGAAAATGATTAAATAAATAAGGAAAATTACTTTTGGTGGAGTAAATGGAGGGAACATATTAGTGACGAAAAAAATATTTTCGTCACCAAAAAGATGTGGAGGGAACATATTAGTGACGAAAAAATATTTTTGTCACCAAAAAGATGTGGAGGAAGCATATTAGTGACGAAAAAAATATTTTCGTCACCAAAAAGATGTGGAGGGAACATATTAGTGACGAAAAAAATATTTTCGTCACCAAAAAGATGTGGAGGGAACATATTAGTGACGAAAAAAATATTTTCGTCACCAAAAAGATGTGGAGGGAACATATTAGTGACGAAAAAATATTTTTGTCACCAAAAAGATGTGGAGGAAGCATATTAGTGACGAAAAAAATATTTTCGTCACCAAAAAGATGTGGAAGGAACATATTAGTGACGAAAAAAATATTTTCGTCACCAAAAAGATGTAGAGGGAACATATTAGTGACGAAAATATTTTCGTCACCAAAAAGATGTAGAGGGAACATATTAGTGACGAAAATAGTCATATAGGAGACAAAAATTAATTTCGTCACCACAATTTCGTCACGGTTTATCATTTTTGTTGTAGTGATTGCCCAAATTCAGTCACTATTACACATAAATTCAGGGCTCAACAATCATCATTGTTCGAATGCATTCACTATAACACATAAATTCAGAGCTCAACAATCATCATTGCCCAAATTCAGTCACTATAACGCATATGAAGGGCTCAACAATCATCATTGCCCATCTTGGGCTCAACAATCATTATTGACCAAATTTAGAATTCACAAACATAACATAACTAACATTTTTGGCTCATAATTCGTCATAGCCAATAACTGAAAAGGATGCAACATTATGTTGCCATTTAAGACCCTCATAAGTTACAAATCACAATTCATGTGTTATTTTAAGTTTGAACATGGAGAAAAAGGGTTGTGCCTGTGGCTTATTCATTTCAGACTAAAAGGAGACGACGAAAGGGTGACGGAAGGGGTCTTGGGGTAAATTTTGGATGATAGATGGGGTGTCGTCGTAGGTTTTTTTCTTGCAAGGGGTGTTTGGTGGAAAACGTATACTTACAGGGGGTGTCCAGGTCATTAACCCTAAGTAATATTATATGGATTGGTTTGGGTTTGGGTTTGGGTTTGGCCAAATACTTACTAAGACCAGACCCAAATCCAAACCCGATGAGTATCATGTTTTGAAAACCAAACCCACCCCATGAGATATAAAAAACTGCTTCAATAGAGTCAGTTTGGTTCGGGTATCCATTGGTTTTGGGTGAAATTGTCATCCCTAGTGGCGCACCACTTGGGACATGCAATGGCATCATTTCGGACAGCCCTCAAGTTTGGTTCGACAAACTTATAATCCTGTAGTGCTGCTTCTAGAAGGTGACATCGTTGTATCCTGGGAGACGTGCGCTACCAAACTCGTAGCATCGTAGCGAGGGCGATATTCATCTTAAAAAAATTGTATCAAACACAAGCCTCGATCAATTTCTTTCTAACATTTAGTTTCAAGTTTCAGATTCATTCTTCCGGTTTCAGAAAGTTCTTTAGCGTGAATTTTGCAACCTGTGAGTGTAAGTAATATCCGTTTGATTATTTGTGCGTAGTTTTATACACATTGTGTAACAATCTTAAGACGAAATTTTAATTTGGTTAATGGGTTTGACTGCTGTTTTTCCAATTCTTGTTAATACCGAAAATCAGTAACGACGAAAAATCAAGGATGGAGTTGGAGGAGGACCAGTAAGGGCGGTCCCCCTTGCAAGGGAAAAAAAATTCTTCAGTACTATAGAGGGAAAAAAATCTACAAATTATATAGGCTCGCCCAACAAAGTATTTTGAAAAAAAAAATTCGCCGCTGCGTAGTAAAATTCTTGACTCCGTCCCTGAGAAAACTATAATGAGGATTATTCAAGTTCAGCAATCCCAATTTTAATATTTAAGCATGTTAATCTAGTGCAAATAGTCCGATTTCATTTTTCACTTACAAAATCATTTGTCACTTACCTATAGCCCTGCCAAAGATTTGCAAGCTTCATTTTCCTGGGGCGATACCAGAGCCTAGTACCTAAAGTATTATGGAAACAAAAAATCAAATGATTGATGCTAGCTAGATTAATCAATCCTTCATGCTAGAAATCACAATATACATATAGAAGATTAAACACCTCTATTTGATACTACATTTGGCTACAAAACAAAAGAGAGAGAACCTCATTTCATGGGAGTTTGGATTAGAGTTTGAAACATGAGAATCAGCTAGTAAGATTTATAATTGTAGATGAATCAAGGAAGAGAGAGAGAGAGAATTGTATTCTGTTTGTTTGTTTTGGTCCTATTCCTTGGGAAATAATTTTTTTATAGGAATAGTTTCCCTCTATGCTCGGAAAATTATGGAGGAGATCACCTCAAGACCCTTTATTTGTTTGGAGACTGTTTCAAATTTAACTTTTTAAATCACAATGGGTCTAAAAAATAATGATCTAAAACAAAGGGGAAAAGAAGTGGGACGCGGCGTATGTGGGTGTGGGGTTATCTGAAGGAGTGATTTTAGGAGGTGAGGACGTGGTGTTTTTGTGGAAAAAATAATAAGAAATTTTAGAAAATTAGGATTTTGGATTTGGATGCTTTTGTAAGCAAAACGCATTCTTATAAGGTATTGATTGATTGATTAAATAACCTACAATTATGTGTAGTTTAAATGGGCTTATGAATTGATCTCTCAGCTATTTTCATCATAGATCAAGAAACAGAGACAACTGGTTCACCTTTCGAGCCAGAATATTTATGTGCCAGGCTCTAACTCTTAACACGTCAATTGCTTAGGAAGGTCGAATCTGATGCAGGGAATCGTATTGAAAAAAAGAAAGACAAACACAAAAACATTCTCACAACTCACAATATCATTCAAATTCAGAACAGAAGGCCTATTATCTTCTCCAATTACTCAGCAAATGTAAGAATATCAATTGGAGATGGTAATTCTATCCTTTTTTGGACTGACCTGTGGGTGGATGGCAAAAGTCTCAAAGAGATATACCCAAGAACTTTCAGCACCATTCTTAACACTGATGAATCCCTTGCTGAAGTGTATCAGAGAAAAGAAGAACAATTTGGTTGGGAATTCCAACATAGAAGAAATCTTTTCATTTGGGAAGCTGAAGAACTGGAAATTAAGTATGTTGAATTGTTGGATAATTTGAACATTTCTTTCAATTCAAATCCTGATTGACTTACATGGAATGCATGCAATTCAAAATCTTACTCAGTGTCCTCAATGTACAAGCTTTCCCTTATCCCAGTTAACAATTCAGATGTGATTGAAAGAAAAACCTACAAATGGATATGGCATAATGCTGCGCCATTTAGAGTCCAATGTTTTGCTTGGTTGGTCCAACTAGGAAAGCTTAAAACAGGTGATTTTCTCTTGAGAATTGGAATTATTCAAAACCATGAACAAGCAATTTGCAGATTCTGTGGGGAGGAAATTGAAACTTTGGTTCACTCTCTCCTTTTGTGTAATCCAGTATGGAAAGTATGGGGGAATATTTTGGATTGGTGGGGTATCAGCTGGGCAACTCCTTCCTAGATCTCTTCTCTATTCCAATGGTGGCTGGATTCCAGAGTAAAACGAAAGGTACGAATGATTTGGGAGTGCATTCCCTTTGCAGTGTTATGGTCCCTCTGGAAATTGCGAAATGAATTCATCTTTCAAAACATTATTCCCAATTGGCAAGAAGTGATTGATTTAATTAAGCTGAGGATTGCTTTGTGGGTTAAACCAAACTGGAAGTATGCTGATTATTCGGTTAATGATTTCATATATAACCTAAAGAGTATCTTGAAAGCATGTTAGTGTTTCTGCTCTGGGTGTAATGTTTCATGGCCTGGGTGTGGTGTTTTTAGGCAGCGATGTCGTTCAGGAAATTCCTCTTATTGGGGTGGGCTTGGGTGGTTGGGTGGGTGTGTTGTGTTGGTTCGGTGGGTGTATTGTGGGCTGGGTTTGAGCAGGGGTTGTGGGTGTTCCTTTTTGGGTGTTTTTTGTGTTTTGTGGGTGTTTTTTTTTTTTGGGTGTCTAGTAGGCTGGGTTTGTTCTTTGTGTATGTCTTGTGGGCTTAGTTGGGTCTTGGGTTTCGTTTTTGGTTATCCTTCTTCTCTTGTGTTTTCAGTTTTTGTGGGTGGGTCTTTTGTTGGGTGTTCTTTGTTTCTTTGGTTTTGGTTCTTCCTTTTTTCTGCCTTGGGTCTCTTGCTGGTCTTTGCTTTTCTCTGGTCTGCGTCTGTGTATCTAGTGTCTTTGTTGTTGCTGCTAATTTTCAATGCATTTATGGACGTACTTTGAATCTTGTTGGAGATCTTCATTGCTGGTGCTGCTATTATGTTGTATTGGGAAACACAATCACGGATGTTATCTGCTACTTTTGGGAGGTTTTATTGCTGTTGCTGCTACGACTTTGATTTGGATCATTCAAGGGGGTCTTTGTTTGCTACTGTTGTTGCTTTGTGATGCAAAACTGGATGGCATCCTTAAGTTGATTAGATGATCAAGCAATAGAATGATGCTAATTGATATTCAAAGGTTGCTAAAGTGCTAAAGTGCAACTATGGGGATATTCTCTTGATGCTACTGGACTTACGGCAGCATTGCTAAGTGCTAAAGTGCTATTGCTAATGAGCTGATATTCACAGGTTGAGCTGCTAGTGCTAAAGTGCAAACTATGGGGATATTTTACTTGGTGCTGCTGGACTCACGACTATCATTCTCGGAAAGCACTTCTTGTATTCTTTGTGTTGTTTTGGTGTTTGTTGATTTCTCATCAACTTTTTTGGGTCGGATGTGGCATGTGATTGTCGAGTAGTTAAGGTGCCAACCTCGTTGGGATGTTAGCTTCTCGTTGTGATGCCGTTATCATCTGTTCTCCCTTTAATCTTTGTATCCCTTGCATTGATTAATAAAATTCTTGTTGCCTTTCAAAAAAAACTCACAATATAGAGAAAAGCTCTCCATTTCTTCTTTACTCAAACTCAACGAAATTACAACTTAATTTATAATAGAAGAAATCTTACATACAAGGAAATAAAGAAAAAGGAAACAATAAAATTAGAAACTAAATTACTTATTGACCGAGCAAAAGTTTAAAAGGCAGCTAATAAACTAGACTTCCCAACAAAATATGTAAAATAGAATACCCTATTTTTTAAAAATAGTAATATTTCTCAAAATCTCCATCTGTATCATTCTCTTTTGCTTGAGAAAACTTGTCCTCGAGTTTCACATAGCTTGAAACAATTTGATTCGTTGTCACGTGTTCTCATCAATCTCAAATTGCTTTTCTTGAATATAAAATTGGAAAATTCTTCAAAAACTAGAGGAATAATTTCGTCCCCGTCATAATGGTCAGAAACATCAGTTTCCAAATGAACCACTTCCTTTTCCATCTCACCCGAAATAAAAAAGACACCACTACTCATATTTGCAGAGCATGCGAACTTCAAACAAGGACCAATTGCAATTTCTCCCATAAGTCCTTTATCACAAATAGGCAACTTATTTCAATCTACAACTGGATTCGGAATAATATTTTTCGTGAATTGCCACTCAACGGTGACCCTTTTATCCACCACAGAAACCGAATCTAAAAATCCTTCTAACGCCGATGTGTCACTTTTGAAGCTTGGCTCCCATCACCTAGAATATCTTTGCACCATGGGTTCTCCCCTTCATGCCATATTCATGGGGGTAGCCTCTCTCTTCCTGGACAACATTACTATCGTCCTCCACCATAACCTCATCCTCCCTAGGATGTCAGTCACGATAATAGTTGTTTGGTTGAGTTTTAAGGAACAAAGCAATCACTAACCCTGACAGTTCAGCAACCCATCCTTGTATTGCCAACTGGCCTGCCTCTATTCGCAGCCACCTCCCCTCAATCAACTGCCATCTCTTAACAATCTGTGTTGCGTCTTGCCATGCAGACACAACAACAATAACAACTCTACCTTCTTTGCATGAAGTTCCACCAGTTCTATTGCCTCAAACCATCCCTTCAGGATTGGAATGCAGGCTCTGATACCAGCTGATGCAAGGAAGCATGCATATTGAAAAAAAGCAAGACAAACACAAGAATAATCTCAAAATATAGAGAAAAGCTCTTTGTTTTCTTCTTTATTCATACTCAACCAAATTCTCCTAAGGCTTACATGCAACTAAATTTATAGTAGTAGAAACCCTACATACTAGGAAATAAAGAAAAAAGGAAACAATAAACTTAAAAACTAATTTACTTATTGACCAAGCAAAAATTTAAGAGGAAGCTAATAAACTAAATTAGGAAACAAAATATGCTAGAATACTTATTCTATACAACTTCCTAAGAAAATAAGTAAAGCAGAATATACTATTTTTTAAACATACAGCGAGGGGAAACACATCGTGGAAGAGTAAATTTAAGACATAAGACCCCACATATAGGGTGCCCTTGATAAACGGACCCCAAATTACGAGGAATTCACCCGTTGCGACCCTTCCAAGTGGGAATTGACGCAATGGGAAGTTCCTAGCATTCGTGGATTGAATTCGCGACCAAAATCTGACCATAAGGTAGGGTTAGAAAGGTTATTTGGGGCTCATTTAAAGTATTGGCACGACCCAAAGGGGTCGTGACCATACCTTATATATAACGAGAATAGCGGAGATATAAGTGGCTTGGCAGATTAAGAAGATAAGGGATCACCGCGATGGAATGACGTGAATAGGCAAGGTTGCAAGGGTCATCCTTGCAGCCGGTGATGTCACCCACATGGTCCTAGTATATGGAGAGAGCATGTGTCCTCATATTACAAGGGGAATATCTACTGCCCAATGATTGGCTGCTGATCCCTATAAATGTGAGGAGATTCCTTCACAAATTCAAAGAGATTGATTCGCCCCCAAGGCACGAAAATTCTAGAGAGAGAAAGTAGCTTGAGAGCCCTGGAATCAAGAACACTTTTCTTGTGAGAGTTCGCAAGCCCATTCCTCATAGAGCTGGTGTAATGGGAGATCAATCCAAGAAGGGGACTGAACACCGCTTCCTTCTATGTCTTTGTACTTGGCCTTTTCTTTCACCCCTCCACGTATCTCTTTGTTCTTGATCAATCATTGACTGTTTGACTAAACCAAGAAACCTAACCTACAAGTAGTTAACTGAAAGAATGCAGGGGCAGGGACAATGGGAAAGGATTCAATGGGTAGGGGGAGAATGGTGTGTGTGTGTGTGTGTTTGAGAGAAAGAGAGAGAGAGAGAGAGAGAGGATGTTCTCTTTGTTTTGCCAAAAACTACCATCCCATTGTCCAAACATGCCCCATGTGCAATTTTTTCTAATAGCAAGCGTATGAAAATTGACACCGGATACCAAGTTTAATAACATAATTTTAGTTTAGGTGTTTAATTAAAATAAAAGAAAGTTGAGTTGCTTATGGGACATTGAGGTGTAAGTTCAAGGGTTTCTTTGAAATTTTTCCTTAAGTTTAAAATATATAATTTTTTTCCAAAGGGCGAAATTTAATTAGGCATCCTCTTTCAATAATATCTTTAGGATGCCACCCCATGGCTTTCGAATCTTTATGATTCCATCCTGTAATTTGAATTTGGACCATTATGCCCCTATTATGTATTTTGTTATTATATTATACAATATTAGTATATTATATAATAGTAATTTATGATCCTGGAAATCTTCATGTCCTAGTTTAGTGGCATTTATTTGGCAATCAGTTACGCTATAATTCCGTCCAAGCAATTAACCAATATCTAGTCCTCTTTCCTTTATTCTTGTTTGAATATATTTGCTCACCTTTCCTTAACTTGAGGAGTTTTTGAATTTGAAAATATCAAATACTATACATTTGTAGAACCAACGTCATGCGGCTCGTTTTCATTCCACCATCTATAGTCCATTGATCCATAAGGCATTTTGTGGGTATCAAAGAGGTTGGAAGCAATAAATTCATCAATCAACTTCGGGGGTGTCTAAAAGGTATGCTACGTATACATTTTTTGAGTTCCCGTATTGTGTAACAATTATAGATCAAACTCTCTGAATTTATTCCATCATCAAGCCCATTTCGATGGATGTTTTCAAACTTATGGATAATCCATTTTCTATACCGGAAAATGCAGACATGGGGGACATTTTTTTTTAATATTTAATATGGCATCCCAGTTCACCATTGAAATGGATTTTTACAACAGGACAACACTTGTTACGATTTAATCAACACAGTCCACGTGGTTGACTTGTTTTGAGTTATGTGTCATGACAATTCAATTCACCGTGTTTGTCTATTAAGCTTCGTTCCTGATTTTCCATCGGTTGTTTTAACCCCTGCAAAACAATGTAAAACAACTCATAAGTTCATTCCTTTAAAAAATGACAAATCATTAAACCATGTCAAATCATTTCACCTTATCTCATGCTAAATCAATAATCCATGTACAAAATCACCTAGAATGAATTCCTAGACTTCAAATTAAATAAGGTGGATTTTTGTTATACAATATTTGACCTCTTTATGATATTTGAGTTTATTTCACATGGTACACTGGGTCACCATATTTTTTACAATTTTTACTCCAAATAAATGGTGAGTCAATCAAACAATCAAATTTTGTAATAAACATAGTACTATGGAATGTTAATAAACCATTAAAAATCACCAAACCCCCCCAAGTTTAGATTATTTCTTTAACAGCAACAAGATAATAGAGCACCTATTATGTTATCCATGAAATGGAAAACCAATAACCCGTTTTTTTTTTAATCTCTAGTTAAGATTATGGTTAACTATAGTTAACTATACTTTGAACAACAAATAAGTCAAAATTATAAACCATATAATTTTTAAATCAGAATGGTGAATTATTGGACCACCATTTTCCCGTGCATCGTCCACTTTGCTTCTAGTAGCGCAGAAAACCAATGGAACATTCTAAACCAGAACGGTGGATTATTAGTCCTCCATTTTCATTGGGAATCAATTGAAACACAATTTTTGTATTGATTCATGTTTAACAACATCTGTACACTCCAAAATCAAGGAAAAGCCATGTAATACATAGTATTGGTTCATCAAACCCAAAAAAACATGGACAACTAAAAAACTAGTACAAAACTTATGGGCCATGCCTTGGTTCGTGGACAAAACTTTGTTTAGGGCCAGTGACGCCGCCGACTAGGATTCACCACCGACTAGGATTCCTCGCCGATTAGGACCAATGACGTCGCCAGAAAGGTAAAGAGTTTGGGACAGTCATCGATCTTTTCCTCCGTGCAAGACCTTGTCACAACCACCACGACACCCCCAATGCAAATGGGATGGTGTGATTCCGGAAATTTCCGAGAGTGGGATGGTGAATGAGCCTTTCTCTCGGTCGTGGATGAAGTTTGTTACCGTCAAATTAGAGATTTCGTGTGGGATCAATTTTTGGGATCGTTTTCGGATGATTCTGTTGCTGAAAAATCTGGAAAGGAAGATTGGGATAGGTTTTCCAGCAAAACGTGGCCGGAAAATTTTCGCTTTGGTGAGCTGGTTGTGGTGGGGTTTGGGACAGTTACAGGGGTGGGTTTGGGACGATTGGGGATGGTTTTTGGGGTGGGGGTTTGGGACGGTGCAACAGTCCTGTGTAAAGGAAAAAAAGGTAATGGGTTAAGTTTGTTGGGGAGTTTTTTAGGATGATTTGTAACTGCCATATTTTTATACAATTTATTGTTTTAAATATAAAGTGGCAAATTATTATAGAAGGGCTATTTTAGTATTATATAAATCTCAAGATGATATCATAAACATTCAAAACCCATGGGATGGGATCCTAAGGATTTTATTTGTTTAGGATGGTGAATTAACTCCCCCATTCCACTAGATCATAGTCACTTCAAACCATGATAGATGCAAGGTTATAATAGCAAGAAGCCAACCGACAAAATAAAAAAGAACTTTCAAGACATGCCTTGAGAGAAATTGAAAAGGCAAAGAGTTTACAGAACAAAAAGATACAGCAATTAAAGGGATTCCAAAATATTGTTGACTCTAACAAGGAAATCCTCCAAAGAGAAAATTTTTCCCTCCAGATTAGATTTTACCCATAAGCGATTCTGATTTTTACGAGTTTAGAAATCGCTTCTCCGTTTGGAGAAACTTCATCAAAGTTGAGTGCATTTTTTTTGTTCCAGATAGTGCAGATGATTGCCAATGGAATCACCTCCCAGATCATTTTGACTGGATGGCAGTGAAGAAAAGGTGATTGACAGACTCAATATGCAGAGAGCAGAACTTGCAAGCAGCATCGCTTTCATTTTCAATCATACAAATTTCAACAGAAATTCAGCAGTTTAAACTTTTCCCAGATGAACTAACCAACTGAAGCATTTTCTCACTTTTGTTGAATTAGATAGGAGTTTTGGTTACTCAAGTATTTCAAAGAATTAATGCTGTTTTAAAGAAATAAATTTTGTCAGATTATGACAACTAACAATCCCCCAAAACTACTATAGATGAGAAAAGCTAGGGTGGGTAGAATAGGCATATACTAATGTGACATGCTCTCTCCTCCTAAGAATTTTGATGGTTGAGTTAGGAGTTCTAATATCCATTGTACCAGTGTACCTTTAATTTTCATCCAAGGGGCTTTGGATAAACATTTGATCTGAATCAAATATGTTTCTCTATTCTATGTTCTTTTTTTAGATTCGGATATACTAATATAAAAGCATGTCTATTAGGCTACAGATCACATGTTCCGATTGAAAACTCTTCTTGTGATTACTAATATCCAGAAAAGAATTATGCAGAAGATTTCCCTTCCATACTTGGATCTTATGGTGTTGAAGGAAGTCTTCAATTTGATGCATCCTTTACCTTTTGGCTTTGGTTTTGTTTCTAACTACCTGGTTACAGTTAGTTGAGCTTCTAAGGTCCATGGAATTAAGAATTAGAAATCTGAAGCATGATAAAAAATTAGATCCTCTTCCATATCCTTGCTTGGTAAAAAAGATGATAAAAACAAGTATGCTCACTCAGAAGCCCATCACTATGAAAGGATAATCTGGTCTAGGACATAATTCCAAAGACATTACGAAGATGAAGTGTCCTTACCAATCATATACTTGACGAAGATTGGTGTTGGAGAATTACCAAAAGGTGAGTGCTTTATATTTCCCATTGAGAACAACATGATAGCAATTTAGAGTTTACAGCCTAATTAAGTACATTGTTGGATAGAAGGACTACTCATTTGATCAACCTAATACGAGGACGTTAATCAATATTGGGGTCTTCAATCACCTTATTTACTCAATCTTCAATAACCCCAAATTGTAAGCCTTTAACATTGCGAATTTATAGTAAGTTGAAGTTTAAAATCAGACAGCTACATGAAAATACAATAATTTTTGGTAAATATTCAATACAACATCATCTTAACCATAATAATTCAAAAAATTACGAACGTTATATACCAAATATTGTTAAACATCAAGTATTGAACAATGTAGAGCCCTCTCACTAGCAGTACCATAACTAACCAAACATTTACAGCCACAACCGTGCTTCGCCGAATGACAGAAGAACCAAACAATACCAATTTCATTTATGCATAAATTGATACTTACGGGGGGAGTTATTTCCACATCCCCTTCAACTGAAACTAGGCTCTCTTTGTATATGAATTTCAGCTCACCCAAATCCCTAGCCTGTTTGGTAACAATGTCATACAAGAACGGGGTCAGCACCCATTCTGTTTTCCATAGCAAAAGCTCAGTTTTATTCAAAAATCCCATTGCAAAACATGGACCGAGATATGCCGGCAGTTCCACTGTTAATTCATGAGACCAATTGTACGACGAAAAGGATTCCCCAGCCCCAATCCCATCGTAGAAGTCCTTCATCACCCATATTTCAGTTGTATTATGGCCGGCCTTTAAGAAAGAGAAATTGACCGCAAGGGAGTCCCTTAACAATGAGAAGTGATAAACAGTCTCCCAGTCGTACTTCTTTGGCATCAGTGTCACATGGAACAACTCCCGACTCATGTCAAAGGAAAGAACTAGTGAAAGGTGACACTTAATATCTCCACAGAATTTGCCGTACGAGTCCCAATGAAAAACACCATCGTTGTTATTGTACATGCACATGTCGTTGATTGGCTGATCTGAAAGAAATACCTCTTGAAGAGTATCATCAACATCGAGAACTCTCCAAGAACCAGAGTGTAAGTCGAAAACTTCAGCACAATTTTTGAATTCATAGTCGGTAGCTTCATCAAACGTTACAACTTTAACCACCTTGATACATTTAGTTCTGAGATCAAAACCAAACCCAACCAGGCAACAATGCGCCACCTTATATGGTGGGAGGCCAAGTTTGGACATGGGGAGGATGCTAAATGCCCTAGTTGCAGGGTTCCATAGCGCAATACTAGGTAGCCACCGGCCAAGAGGTCGAGTTGGACCACAGAAAGTAGGCGGCCCCCAGTATAGACAAAATACGCCATCACAGGGGCCCAAAACTAAATCTGGTTTCCTGTCAAACCCAAAATTAAGATTTACAGGCTGGAAGATAAAATAGTGAGAATATACTGTGAATACATGAAAGCCTCCATGTCCAACCACGAGACCGTTACGACTCCAAGAGGACAACATATTTAAAGTATGTATAAGTTTTGTAGGATTCCAACTGGACAACATATTACAAGTATTACTAAGTTTGAGATGCGAGGCAATAAAGCTAGGGTTTGTTGGAAGAGACTGCCATCTTTTACAAACACTCTTGAATCTCATTAGAGATTTGACAGGCAATCTCGAGAGGATTTCATCAATCAACAGATCTTCAGGAAGAATACACCGGCTGCTGCTTGCCAACCATTCATCCCCATTAGATCGGAATGAATGGGCAGTAATGAAATTCTCGATAACCCGTAGAAATCTACCCCGAATAACATCCTGTTGGAACACCAAGTATTGAAGGGCTCCACCGAGAACCACCCCTGCCCATAGTGCAATCAACAGATTCGGCACCCAATCTCTGATTGCTGTGTAGCTGAATACCAAAACTTTTGTCATAACGTCAGAACTCTCTCTCTCTCTCTCTCTCTGACCTTTGTGAGGTCATAAATCATAATGAGATCAACAGATTCGGCACCCAATCTCTGATCGTTGTGTAGCTAAATACCAAAACTTCAGCCATGGCATCAGAATTCTCTCTCTCTCTCTCTCTCTCTCTGACCTTTATGCGGTCATAAATCATAAGGGGCTTGCTTAATTTTCTCCCCCTAAGACCTTTATGTGGTCATAGACTCATAATGGGCTTGCTTAAGTTGTTGCCACACACCACTGCAATGTGTCTAGAATAGAGCCAGTGATTTTCACTTTCTCGATAATTAACATTTTCCGGCTTCAAATGAACCCCTCAAAGTGGGGCCAGCTCTTGTCAATTAAAAATCCTTCCGTTTTAGTTTGTGAATCTTTTCTTTGGAACTCGTATCAGTTATGAGTTATCACTTTTAAATTACTTAAACCATTTAATTTATACTCCATATTCTATGTGATTGCAGATTCATATTCGGTTACCAAAGATGAAACAAACTCTTAGTAGACCATTTAATTTATACTCCATATTCACATTCATATTCGGTTACCAAAGATTTGTTATTAGGTCAGATGCTACCGATTTGGGCCCGAACCTAAAAACAGGACCCGCCTCTAAAATCCTCTAGTATTAAAAAAAGAAGTCTTCATAATAGGTGTATCATCTTCCCTGCTACCAACCTTCTGCATGTTCAATCTGCAACCGTACAAAATAAGATCAAAAAATACATGATAATTATGGAGATCAAAAAGTATTTATGGGAGCTTTGCCCATGCCCATTTGGAAAATTGAGGCCAATCATCATTAGATGCATCATAATTATGGGGATCGAAAAATATGTATGGGAGCTTTACAAGGTTTTATGCACATAGGGAGTAATAAAGGAGCTGTGTGCCCGTACGCGTCCCCTATGTGTCCATGTTGTGTCGCCCCGCTGGCCCTCTCAAATAATAAATAAAATTTAAGATGGACACATCAAGTGGCGGTGTGTCTCATACGTATTTAGGTGTGTTGGCGTGCCCTCTAACACCTATTATGCGCATAAGGAAAAATAAAGTAGCTGTGTGCCCACACGTGTCCCCGTTGTGTCCCTCATGTGTACATGCCGTGTCGTCCACGTGCCCCCTAGAAAATAAATGAAATTTAAGAGGAACACACGTGTCCCATACATAATTAGGTGTGTTCGCATGTCCTAACACACACTTTGCAAGTTTAAAATTTGTTTATGGCTTGTTAATCTGACTGCTTTTCATATTAGTACTAGTGCATGTCCGGCCTGAAGAATTTTTGGTATCTTATACGGTTTTCAGTGTGAGAAAATTGTGCATGTCTAAAGGGACACACCCACATAATTTGATCACAGTTATACAATGACCTGTTGTTACTGTTGACCACCCCGATTAAGCTAGGATCCAACTATTCAATAAAATGACCGGCAGTGGGCCGGTTGCGCACTCGGACAAATGCGTGGTATTACCCGGAGACTAATTAAGACTATACTTGTACAGTTTTCTTGGCACCAAATGGTGAGCTGATTCAATGTCTATAAACTGAATGAGGAAGAACATAAATGGGTAAGGGACTATATATAGCTGATGGATCCAGGCGATATGATATCTTTGTGGTTTCGATTGTTCTTTCTCTGGTTTTCCCGCAGACTTGGGAGAATGCAATTGCCATGGAAACTGCATTTTCTTCCTCAACTACTCTTGTAGGACGTATCACTGTATCAAGAATTCAATAAAGACAATCAAGAATTCAGTGAAGATTGCAGACTGCAGACTTGCGACAATGCAATTGCCAAGGAAACTGCATTTTCTTCCTTAACCCTAGCAATCTCACCCCTTGAATCGAAATCCGACGGTCGATAATGTAGCAAATTAAAAAACTTCCCTTCCTTATTATATAGATGTTCACACATATGGTTGGCAATCTTCTCACTGGCATTGGATTCTATAATTCACATTAATATGAACTACTCCATGTAAAGGAGGAATGTAATTATGGAAAGCATGATGCACTAACGATCAATTCATTAACCGGCGTAACCGTGTTGTTTACGAAACCCCATAACCCTAGCCCAAGCCCTCCCCTGTTCCTCTCTTGCCTCTACTAACTCGGCTGTCTTGTTGTTTGCTGCTTCTTTTGCCTCTACTAGCTCCACTATCTTATTGTTTGCTACTTCCATTCCTTCCGCTTGCGCCTGAATTAGTTCAGCTTGCTCCTAAATTTGTTAGCTTTGCACCTTCTCTTCGAGGTGTGTTACATACTATTGTTCACTGATCCAACAATGGTCCTAATAGAGTAGGAACTAGGAAGATTCGGGGGGCCTGCGTGCGTGTAGTGAGCTGGTTCTGCCGTTTGATCAGCGATTAACGGTCCGGATAAATTAGTGTTAAAGGTAAAAGTGTTTTTTAAAGTGTAAAGTGATCCGGACCGTTGATTACCGATCGAAAGGCCCAGCGAGCTCACTATACGCATGTAGTGAGCTCCCCGGTTAGGAAGGCCCATGCCAAGGCCCTTCATTTATTTCCTTGTAAATGGAAAAATTTAAGTTCTAAGTTTAGTGGATGCAAGTTCTAATCATTTAGCACACGAAAGTACATGAAACACAATAAAAATAAATTGTCTTTGTACTAAGGGAGGATGAAACAAATTCCCTCGCCTAAAGCCTTTGTTTTTTGTGACTAACAATATAGAATGAAGGTCAGAGAAAAAACATAGGGGAAATTTCAGTGTAGCATCTATATCACACCCCTAGCTATTTGAGTGTGTACCATATGCACCTCCAAAATATTATGAGTTTTTAGTATAAAAGTTACGACACACACCAGTATGTTATAATTTTTAGTGAAAATCTTATAAATTTATTGCTGAAAAGTTACGAGAAGCAAATGTTATGATTCGTAGTAAAAATGTTATGAATCACTTTTCTGAGAAGTTAGGAGCTTTCACCAAAATCATGGAGACCCCTATCCTTGATGAAATATAACATAAACACCTGCGCTATTCAAAAACTCATCAATTTAACCCAAACAAACTAGGTGACATGGACTACATATGGATGTACACCTAAGAACAAACAAAATAGGTGACGTGGACTACATATGGATGTAAACCTGGTAGGCATGTATTATGGTTTCCCTACAGACAATTTCAAAATAACCCTTGACTTTTCACCAAAATCACACAAAGACCCTTGACCTTAAAGAAATTTCACATAAACACCTATATAGAGTATTTAAAATCTGATCAATTTAACCCCTACGTCGCCGTCCATCTAAAAATTAAAAGAATGGATAACATAGACTACATGTTGTGTTTAATGGGGTTATGTGGACAAAAGTTGAATGCATACCTCATATGTATTACTCTCTCTCTCTCTCTCTCTCTCTCTCTCTCTCTCATCTACTTTCGACACCCAACTAACAATTTTTTGTAAATGGAAAAATTTAAGTTCTAAGTTTAGTGGATGCAAGTTCTAATCATTTAGCACACGAAAGTACATGAAACACAATAAAAATAAATTGTCTTTGTACAAAGGGAGGATGAAACAAATTCCCTCGCCTAAAGCCTTTGTTTTTGTGTCTAGCAATATAGAATGAAGGTCAGAGAAAAAATATAGGGGAAATTTCAGTGTAGCGTCCATATCACACCCCTATTTGAGTGTGCACCATATGCATCTCCAAAATATTACGAGTTTTTAGTATAAAAGTTACGATACGCACCAATATGTTATAATTTTTAGTGAAAAATCTTATGAATTTATTGCTGAAAAGTTACAAGAAGCAAATGTTATGATTCGTAGTAAAAATGTCATGAATCATATTTCTGAGAAGTTACGATCTTTTAGTATAGGAAAATTTTCAAAATAAACCCTTACCTTTCACCAAAATCACACGGAAACCCTTACCATCCGTCTAAAAATTACCATAATGGATAACATAGACTACATGTGGTGTTTAATGGGGTTATGCGGACGAAAATTGAATGCATACCTCACATGTATTAGCCTCTCTCTCTCTCTCTCTCTCTCTCTCATCTACTTTCGACACCCAACTAACAATTTTTTGAGCTCCCCTTGTTTGGTTTCCCAAATTTTTTGCCGAAATACCTATCAAAGCACAACTCCCACAGTCCCAACATTTTATTCCACCTTTTCTTTTTAGAATGTCCCAAAATTATGGTCCATTTTGGCTAGTCAATTAAACTTTTCCATTGATAAACTTCATCCCTTATTCAAATTCAAACACAAAATGGATGGAAAATGCTTTAGAGTCTAGCAAGTAACCGTTACATTTCAAAAAGGAGAGCATTTTGGAAGTTCATATATTTTAAACTGCAATGATTATCTCTTAAAATGTTTAAATCCCAATAAAGGACAAATTTTGGAACAGCAAGATTATTTCATTTCCTACTTGGAATCATATGTTGAATACTTCAACATTGAGCCATTGTTAAATCTAATGGTGGAAAAAGGGTGGAATACATCCATGCGTAGTCCACATCATCCATTTTGTTTGTTTTTAGACGGAGGGTGATAGTAGGGATTTAATTGATGTGTTTATGTGATATTTCGTTAAGGTTCGAGGTCTCCGTGTGATTTTGGTAAAAGGTCAGTTTACAAGATCCACCAAAATGTTATGAAACTTTAGGAGTACTAACATTACATACGTATGACATACACATTTAAGAGGTGTGTATTGTAGACTTTCCCTCGTATCTTGTAAAAAGAAACCACCCAAAAGCATCCCCCGGTCCTCTTTATCAAGATTTCCTAACTTAAAAGGGACCCCTCATGGATAAATTTCTCAGTCCAGTATCGCAGATAAAATAACAATGCCCTGAAGAATCCATGCATAAAACTTGAAGTTGATAGTAACATAGATGACAATTACTAGCAAATTAGGATCTGAGAACTACATAACTTCAAAATATTACCGAACCATCAGAACATTAAACCTAAAGCAGATGAGGAAACAAATTGTTACCATTTTTACAACGCAAAACTACTAAACACAGTCGTTGAATGTTGAAAGACTAGCTATCCTGCTCTGTCTTTGGTAATTACCCGAACTTGATTAGCGCTATGCCTAGCGACATTGGCCATAAGGCCCATAACTCATTGAATTTGTGCTGTACCTTTTATTATCCCAAGGCCAGACACTTGGGTCACCCGAATAGACCTTTTTCGTTTACCACCAATGATCAGTATTTACTATCGGAAGAGATACCATCAGCTCAGCAGAAGAACATAGAACCCGCGACATATTTATGCAACCTCGGAAGCTCAGGAACAGCAGAACGTCCTGCAGTTTGTGCCGAAGATGTTTCAGAGACGTCCTCAAACTTGATAAATTGCCCCATTTGGGTGGCTGCAAGGTGCGCATAGCAGATCGGAGAAACTGGAGGGAGGGAAAGTGGTTGGTGAGTATATCAGAAGTGAAAACATCATTTCATATAAATTGAAACAGAGGAGTAAATGCATGAGAACTAGACATGGTGTGACATACCAATTGAGATGGCACTAGTGCTCCTTTGGTACCTGAAAAGTAAAAGGGCCAAGATGAACGCTTAGCACTGTCTTTTTACAAATTGAAACTTTAGGCACATGGAAGAATCGATGGAAGTTTAAAAGCTTACACGTATGATAGCGAGTGGATAAGATTCTGAAGGTTATCAGGAGGGAAACCGATCTCATCGATCAATACATGATAGTGCGTAGGCCGAGAAGTTCCCTTTCATTTGAAAACAATATGGAGAAATGACAAGTGAATAAAAAGGAAAGTTTAAACGTTTATAGTCGCCAACCTTAAAATTATGGCTAGATGAACGAATGTGTATTGGCATCGTTTTGGACAAAAACAGGAGAAATTAATGAACCAGTGTGAAAAACTGCGGGCAATACCAGCACATTGAGGTCTTGAAAAAATGGATACAAAATATGGATGTGGGAACCAACTAGAATAGGTCTTGAAATTTCTATCAATTTCCTCGATGTTTATTAATAAAACCAAAACGAAATCTCACAAAGAAGTAAAGAATCCTAGTTGATTCCCAGATGCTATGCTTGAATTCATTAACAGAATCTCAGAAAATGCAGCATGACAACTGTGAAACATATCAAATCAAACCTGTAAAGAATGCATTTATCATCCAACCCAGAAAGGAGGAGAAGTGTTCTCTCAGCAACAACATGAAAATAAAATAAAATAAAAAAATAAAAAGGAGGAAAAGGGTAACTTACTATCGCGCCTGCCTGAGCACACAAGTAGAAGTCATAGTTCCTTGGATGCACGACATTTGTATCAACAATAGTACCTGTTGAAAACAAGAAGGTAATGCCCGTGTTCAGGGAGTGAATCCTTTAACAAAACACAAGCAACCGTGTGTGGAAACTTACCAGGAGGAACGTTTTCAGGGGCACCTGACTGAAATAGCTTTGTGTGGTGATTCTTTTGAGCCACAATCACAGTAAACTTTGGATCCTTAGCCGCACCAAGGTGCTGGTAAGCCTGAAGTAACAAGAAGTTAAGAAGCTCAGAGCTTTACAATATTATAGCAATAAAGATTACAAAGATGATGTTAAAAGAAAAAACCCACAGATGATACTGAGATTGAATAATATGCACTGGAACCGTTTCATGGAAACATAGCTATTTCATTCTTCCCATCCAATGCCAAATCAACCACATATCTATTTTGAACCTAGAAGAATTTTTTGGATTTGCAAATAAAACATAAAACTAGGTTGAAAATTACATATTCGAACACAGGTAAGAGAGCTTCTATTACTACTAGAAGGGCCCAGAGGTCATCTACAATCACAGCACATGCCCCAAAAGCAAAGAAACACAAAACTTTGAACAGAAAGGCCTAAGGAGGGACGTGGATCATTTGAAGCAAATGACCCAAAAACTTTTAACCGTAAATGGCCTTCTGGTCACTAATATTCCTGGAGTTTTGAATATTTAGCATGAAGTGACTGAAATACCCCTATGCCTGGTGCATGCCGGGTACATGTTTAGGTAACTATTATTGTTAATATAATCAGAAACTTTTTATATGCTTATATGGAGATAAAAACTGATAACAGGTACTACAAAAAAACTAAACCATTCAACATTGTACACGGGAAAGAACCTTCAGCATTTGATCCAACTCATTGTTCAGCACTTGATTGAATTGAGATTCGCTCACCCCATCCCTAAGAGAAAGGTGAACTTCAGTGAGGCATGGAATGACAAGTCATTCGGTGGCATAAATGAATCAAACATACTAGGTACACAACCATCCAACCACTGCCCAATCCACAACATTCACGTACACGTGGGGCCCACCTCATTATTGTGTGTGGGGCCCACATGTGTGAGGGGTTGTTGATGGAGTTGTCGTTGGATGGTTGTGTATGTAGCAACCCTCTGAAATGGATAGTCCAAACAGACACTTGCGACACTTGTTCAAAATGAAGTAGCAAGCAATTCGAAACAGGGATTTGAATGTATCTGTTTCCATTCAAGAAGTCAGTGTTCCTCTAAAGCTTCTCTGTAGAAACATTGTCATTTTCATGAAAAGAGACCATAAATGCTGCAAATTTCATCCCAACTACATAGTTTACCTGAATACTATTATTTGTTCAGGTTTCCGTCCATTGCTCGTCTGGTAGAAATCCATCAGTAGTTCCCTACAGCACAAGGACTCAGAAGGTAGTAACACTTTGTAAAACCATATCAGTTTCTATAGTTTTTGAAATGGAAATAAAAAATAGGTAATGAACACCATGTCCACAAATTTCACTTGTATTTACTAGTACCTCATAATCCCATCATCTCCTCCCCTTTCTGATGGCTTATACAAACATTCAATCATGTCTACCTTTGCTGGCTGTGTCCGTACAGCTGCTCTATACCTTGATATCAGCGGCCAAGAGAGAGATCCAACAACCTAAAATTATGAGCCCATTGGATGAGAAGCAACAAAACTATTACGTGACAGTTAACAGAATAAATGATCAAGTTGGTAGGAAGAATTTAGGATATCGCCCTACCGCTGCTACTGATGGAACATCTGATCTACCCGGAGAGCCATGAGAAACATCCATCCCCAGAATCATAGTTGGAGTATCCTTAATCAGAGGGATACGAGATGAGTGCTCTATTGCAAGCAAAGAGTTCGTCCCTCCAAGCTAGTGAAAGAATCGTACAGAATTACTGACTGACAGTTTAAGATGAATGGAATGGTGATAAAATTAAATCCGTTTGAGTTTTATTACGAAAGTACCTTAGAGTTTATTTTGAGGAGCACGTTCGTTAGATACTGATCGCTGATCTTAGAAGGGGAAATACATTGCGTGGCTATGCCAAAATCACTTAGGCATTTTCTCTTCCACGGCCCTTGATAACACAAAGACATTTTTGTATATTATATCCTTTATTGTCAAAAAACAGAAACACCCAAAGAAACACTAGTCACGCTTACCATAAATGTCAGAATTTTTCCTTTCAGGCAAGACGCAAAGAATAAATTGAGGCTGTTTTGCGAGTTTTGATTTGATCAGTTCAAACATCTTATCTACTCTTGCAATCGGGCCAGACCTTCTATATTGTTGATCTTCCTCAGTTAGTGTCAGTGGACGTTCAATATGCTGATCATGAATGAAATAAATGACTAACTTCATCAATCAAAGCTCTTACATGAAAGTAAAACCCCAAAGACGAGTATAGAATACGGTGACCTACAATGCCCTTTTTCCGTCCGCAAGCAATAAGTTCTTGGGACAGATAACTTGTATCACAACGAGCAGAGAAGTTGACAACAGCCCACTCTTTTATTTCGACGGGGGTAAAGAGATGCTGCAAAGGAACAAAAGGAAAGGAAGCACAAAGGCTAATCATTAGCTACCAAATCAGATCAGAGTTTGCAGATTTAAGATGTGAGATAACAATCAATTGCAGCTCCACCCCCTAAAGTCGAAGCACTTCTCTTCCTTTATTGGAAGGGAAAGAAGGGAATACCTTGTTGTTAAAGTTCCATCTTCCATTACGTGGTACACAATCTTCATTATTTCCAACCTTCAACTGCAATGAAGAAAGGTAGAAACTTCAAAAAGACATAGGTAGCTGATGATGGATACATGACAGGAAAAGGTGCAGAAAATATCATTCAGTAAATTTGGACAACAATGTAAGCCAATTCCTAGCTTAAAAGGTACTCATAAACTACCATAGGCGCCTGAAGAACACGACCATCAACTTTAGTGAGTTGTTGCTCTATTGAAATGCCACAAGCAGCAAGAAGAGGGTCATCGTCGTATCTATAGTTTCTAACAGCCTGCCAAGTTAGGCAATTGCATTATAATTGCTACATTAAGAATCATCGAGACATGCATTGAGATAGCAATGAGAATTTACGTCAGTCACAGCTCGTATTCTTTCCTGCGGCTTTTGCCTTGACTTTTCTACTAAAGATGCTCTCTGCAATGAAGACAATGCCTTTGTATAGCGTTGAAGAGAGACGAGGGAACAAAGCTGGAATTCATGGAGGAAACCCCGTCAAAAAATTTTACAGAAGCAAAGTTCGTGTGCTGGGAGGACTTTAATGAGAAACCAGAGAGCAACTCATAAATCAGTAATCATTTATGTACCTCCAGGGGAAGATAGCTAGGCCGTTTTGGTTTGCCAACATCTAGGCATGGCATGTATGCAGAATACCTAAGCTCTACGTTACGGTGTTTGGTAAAATACTCGTAAACAGTAATCTCCAAAGTCTCTCCATCTTTTCCTCCATTACTATTCCTCACTTTCAGAGGAAAACTAGGAGAATCAAACAAAAAAATCTGTGAGTTCTCGTACTGGAATGAATCAAAACAATTTCCATACAGTTCAACAAGTACTTACAATTGCTGATTGCAAGGCTTTTCACTCAAGCCTATGATCTTAAATTCCCGGTTATTGTGCCTCGTCTTAATTCTCATGTTTTTTAACATTCTCTTAGCCTGAACAAATGCAAATATAAAATATATCAATAGATAAAAAACAGGGAAGATACGATGCAACAAATAGTTGACAACCTTTCTCCAGTCTATATTTCGAGGATCCCGTGCATTCTGGTTGGCTAGTAGAAAATCAATCACAGGCCCGGGTGTTAAGATCATAGTGGTTGATACATCTGCAAAAATTATTTTAGCAGCACAGAGTGAGACAAAAGGGCAACTCAGCAAGTGACAGTAAAGGCAACTCGTTGAAGGGAAAGAACAGCCGAGTGGAATTATACCCATATTCAGCGACAAACCGCCATGAGTTGGGCGAAAGCTAGCATGGAACCCTCGACAGCCAGTCACACCACCTCCAACATCAGTTAAATTTCTCGAGTCGTCATGAAAGAAAGACTGCCTCACCAAAAGGCAACCCCTGGCATTTCGCAGCCATACTTTCAGTTGGTAATAAAATAAAGCAAGGTGAGGGGCTGAAAAGTTACAAAATACAAATGGAGGATATGAAGTACCTGTTCGCTGCTTGATGCCTCAATATAATATCAAGCACCCTTAGTGCATCTTGAGCTTTTTCTGCTTCAACTCCTCGGAGGGCAAGGGATATGGACTTCAGGGGTATTTTCACCGCATAACTGATTTCGACAACGAAAGTTTGTGACTGAAAAGAACGCTTTGACCTTTTCCTGACCTCACCAGGGCTCCCGTAATGAGTTGGGCTGCCACTGCAGTAACAATGCCATATGAGACACCATTTTAATCTATGAACTAAAACTAGAATGCATTATAATTATACAACTGAACAGATACAATCAAAAGAATCACCGTTTTGCAAATGACTCCTCAAGTACCACTCTGAACTGTAACTTGTTTTGCGGAAGAGGCCCCACTGTGTACAAACTTTTGTCTCCGTCATATGCAAATTTCTTCTCACCAAGTTCAGAGGAGTATGTTTGGTAAAGTTTTTCAACAACTTTTCTCCCAATCCCCTTGCTCTCCACAGCTCTCTTATCTTCAGAACTAATAGAAACCTGCGTGTAGTGTACCATACAGTGCCATAAATGTAACATAGTACATTTGGAAGCGCACAAAAAAAAACATAGAGATGGTAGTTAGCATACACTGTATTGATAAAACATCTCATCTGGGTATTTGACAGAAACTTTGAAGTGGTTCGCCAACAAAGAAACGTGCCGCCCAGTACTACTAGACCCACGCCTACTGATAATAGAATACTTTGGAGGATTCAGTTTTTCTGGCTTCACATTGGGTGGTATAATTGGTGGTGGTGGTGGTAGTGGAGATCCAATTACCTCTTTCTCCATCTTTTACTCAAACAGTGAACAAAAAGGTATCTACAAACATCCAAAAAGGAAGCATTATGTTTTTCTTTTCTTTTCCGGTAAACACAGGAAACATTATGTTTAGCATAAAATAAAATAACTAAATAAAACACTGATTAACAATTCAGGAACACATATAAGGATCCAACCAACAATATGAAGATTCTGAACAGGTTCTTAGAAGAAGGTAAATTGATTAACATTCCTGATCCCACAAGCCCAACAGTCTACAAAAGAACTAAAAACAGGTTCCAGGAAGTAAATAACACAATTTGCATACCTAAATGCAATGTTATCAGTAAAGGACATGTAATGCTGCAAATTGGAGAATGGTTAATCTGTGCCATATTAACCATTCGGAATGTCATCTGATACAATTTGGCAATTTGCAACAGTTATCTACTGCAAAGACTCTCCTATCTGCTATCAAGAAGCTTAGAAGCACGAATGTGAAACTTAATACCAGTAACGCAGGATAAACATATCAAAGCACATTAATACTTTTGTTCATAACTATAAGAAGAAAAATAGAATTCATGCGCTAAAAAAGCAGGTTAGCAATTTGGATAAGGTTGTGGGCTTAGACACCTTATTATAAGATAATTAAACGAACTGTTGAACTTATAACTATAAGAAGAAAAATAGAATTCATGCGCTAAAAAAGCACATTAATACTTTTGTTCAATCCCTGGTCCAACTAAACAGCAACAAATTTATGCATAGAATTTGCACTTTTTCCGTCCAGTGGAATAAACGTTGTACAATGAAATATATCATTTCTCAGCATATTCAAATGAACCATGACAGCCACTTGAATTGACTATTAAGAAATATATCCGTGACATGTCAGCTGCATACAGCTCTCAAGGGATAAATAGCAACTAAGCTACTAGGGTTGCAAAGAATCAAATAATTGCTTGTGAATAACTAAACATCCCTTACATACAGTTCCCGATTAATGCAATATACTTTTGAAATTTGAGCTTGTTCCCATTCAAAACAAGTACGATATAATACCTAATATGTCAAGTGGCATTTTGGTGTGTGTCATATAACACTAAACACTCAAAGTCATCTAACAACACCACACTCAATCCAACATAGGACATGTACAACCAGACATGGAAAAGGATATGCAGTTTAAAACACATAAACATATGAGATAATATACTGTGTTTCTATTGAGATACCACTGAAAGTAGTAGAGCAAACACATAAAAATATTTCTTTAAACAATTCAAGCTACACAAATAATCGTTGTGTGCACCATCATAAGAAGTAATAGAAAGACACTGAAATCATTAAACGACCCTTCGTATCATGAGAACAGCTAAAGAATAATGTACAAAAACTAGAAAGATAACAATAATACGAGTGTTTTGTCAATGTAACAATTTAAAACTATACGGATAGCCGGCAAGTCAAGCTAGCCATCTATTTGCACCTCTTCATAGTTAATCCAAAATAAACCACAAAAATATTCTTCTTCCTCCTAGATAAGACAATTGTGTCATACCAAACTTTGACAGTTCTCGAATCCGGAAAATCAACGAGGACTAACAAGTGATCATTCATAATGAAAAAAATGTGCGAAGACAATGCATTAGTTAGGAAACTAAGAAATCCCATGGTAATGTTTCTCTCTTTAATAACTCTTGAAACAGGCTTCATAAGATAATTTCCTAATTGTTCTTGGCTGATAAAGAGGTAAAAATCTTTTCCAGAGTAACCATTAGAAACTATACTGAGAGCACTCAATCCCATTACAAACCAATGGAAACGTGAGCCAAACAAATCAGGAATCTACTGAATTTAACCATCTATATGCACCACTTTATTGTTAATTCTGAAATAAAACATTAAAAATATTCTCTCTCGTACCTAAGACAAACGTGTCAGAGGGCCACATCGATCATCCGTATCATACATTTCGTAGATCTGTTCAAGTATTTCAACCATTCAAAAAATTTGTGTTGCTTGGATACCGTTTGATGACCAATCGGATCACATTAATCTTGAAAAACCTAATGTACTAAACACACGATAAAAATCAATTTTTCGTACTTTTTTCAAGATAAATGCTGATTGATCACATTAATCTTGAAAAAAAAATGTACTAAGCACACTTAATAAAAATCACTTTTTCCTACTTTTTTCCAAGATAAATGATTTTGGATCATGTATCAAAAGGTATTCAATCGAAACGAATTTTGGATAATCGATGTGGGCCTGGTGTGGGTCCTAAAAAGGAGGGACTGGATGGGAAAATACTCTCCCATCACTGGAGAGGAGCCAGATCCTAACAATGAAGATAACCCTGAAGTACTGAACAGTAGTGAAAAAGCATACCAAAGCCTCAGAATCAGCACATATCAAACTCAGAGACTTAAAACAAAGCCAGCAGCATTAGAATCATAGAGATCATCAATGCGGCAACTAAAACAAGTCGAGCTCAAGCTTGATTTGAAACTTAACGAGCTTTAAAAAATATTCAAGCTTTATCAGACGAGCCGATCTCAAATGAGCTTTAATCGAGCCGATCTCGAATAGATTGAATTTTTTCTTAATAAAAGCCAAGGTAGCTTGTTTGAGCTTGATTTGTTTACGTAGGAACTGGATTTTGAGTCATTTTTTTTATAAAAAGAAATCGATTCGAGTAGCTTGGTTCGATTATACGCCCTAAGGAAACCAATCTCACCTTTTTTCGACTCAGAAACAGCTCTGCTATGTCTTCCCAAACGAAGAGCCGAAGAAGCAGAAAAATAAGACTCTCTCGAGAGAAAAACTCTCTCTCTCTCTAGAAGGGAGGGAAAGTTTGGCAAAAAACCAAAATCGGTTACATCATCGGAAGACTCGGTTGCTTTATTTCCTGCCGTTGATCTCACACCAGCCCCCATCTGAATCCTCAGCAAGGGCTGAGGATTGGTTTCTTGCATTTGTAGGGACCACGTCAGGGAAAAAGTCATGATTCGGTGGTATCCAAAATTAATACTCTCTTTCTATCCATTCCATAAAAATAGTCTATTTTAAAACGACGTAGAATTATTGGATAAATATTTCAATTTTGGATAAAAATTTCAATTAATTTTTTATTTATTTTGTGTCAAGAAATATAAGAAATTATGAAGGGAAATGTTTTTTTAATCCGAAAATTGGAGGTTTCTTTGGTAGTGAATTATCTTTACTGGCAAAGAGAGTAATTATTATTAAAAAAATGTAAGTGTTTTAAGATTAATTATCTCTAGTACCCGAAAGGAGCCACATTTTCCTATGTTAATCATCCATAAATAAACTTAATATGTGAAAATTACACATATTCATTGATTAATTATTCATCAATATGCTTAATATTAAAAATAATACAGACATTTTTCTCCCCCTTCTCCATCTCTCACAATTTAAAAGATTTAAGAAAAGAAAAGTTCAAGGATCTCCATCTCTCACCTCTTGTCCTTTTCTAACGGATGTTTTTAGGATCTAACGTTTCACGGCAGTAGAATGGTGGAATTGACTCGACCTACTATTTTGGCTTTTCACAGCAATTGCAATTATGGCTGTGGTAAGGTATCCCATGCAACAACGGGGCATTTAGCATTTATGTTGCATGGGATACCCGATCAATGAGAACCAATATGAGTATCCATGGGTTCGGATAAGATTTTCTTGATCAAGAGAACAATTTTTGTTGCATTGAGCATAAATGCATTTTCAATAAGGATATGGATGGAAATCTTATCCAGACCAATGGATATTCAAATTGCTTCTCGTTGATCGGGATTTTTTTTTCATTGGAATTTTTTTAACTGTGAATGGTGATATATGTTCCATTTGTTCGTTGGACTTGTGAGTAGTATATATTTCTCACGTAACGATGATCCTTTTGACCGTGTCGATACTCATTTGTTCGTTACAATGCTGAAGGTGCAATTACATTGACTACTTTTGGACTTGTGACACAACATAATTCACTAGAGAATAGTTAGCGTACTACTCCAAACGAAGATATAACTCAAATCCACGAATTGTTCTTGAATCTACAAGAGAAAGAGAAAATCTCAGAGTTGTTTATTGATTGAAATATACTAAAATAGAGAGATAATAAGCCCTCTTATAGGCAAACCCTAGCAAACATTGCTAAAAAATAAAGTATCCTGATAATTAGGGAAACTGCTAAAATTGAAAACTATAAAGAAAAATAAGACTTTCCAACTAGAATCAATCAAAATGGAATTATACACTACGAGTAATATAAATTCTAAGCATTTCCTAAAATAGCAATAACTTCCAATTGAAGGCCTAAATAAAGGAATTAGGCCGAAATCCACCATCAATCATGACTTTAGGGTCCAAAGTCATGACTGCAATGCAATCTGCTTCAACCTACCAAGTTTGGGCCGATTCTGGGCTCGTCGATAAATTGCCAATTTAGTTAGTTGTCAATTTTCTTTTTTGAAGGCCAAAAAATAATAATTTCATTAATCTTTGGAATGGTACAAACTACAACTATTAAAGGGAAACGGAACCCTCCCAATGATTGGTAATAAGCCAATCGAGAAAGCCAATGCCGAAGCCCAACACCCTAATGGCTCTGAAAAACCTAGGTAATACATTACAACCCATAATAAAATTGGGCCTAGCCCAATAAAAAGAAACACTAAGCAGCGACCACGTCAACCTGTGCCGCCACCACATGACCGCCTGATTGTCACCATCATTCATCCGCCACCGTCCATCATCATCCCCAACGCATGCCCTGAAAAAAATAAAAAAAAATAACAACCCTAGGCTGCAAGCCGCCATCGCCATCGCATCACCAACAACCGCAGCCAAAGCCCGCCAAACTATAGCCACCTAAAGAGGGACCTAGTTGCAACCACAGAGTACATCCCTACTGCTAGCTCCAAGACACTACAATCCGCCATCACCACACACAGACGTTGTAGAGAACACATGGGTCCACCTCACACAACAACCGACGTCTATGAGGCCTCCCAAACCATTAAGCACAACCGAATACACTCAAAAGTGAACCGGTGGGAGGTCGGACGATTCTCGCAACCTCTCGCCACCAGAACCTGGTGGACAGAGAGGAGGACCGGAGGGGAGACTACCGCACAAAGCAATGGCAAGAGACAACCTGCAAAGGGAAGAGAGAAAGAGCCTAGGGGCAGGTGAGAAAGAGGCGGCACCCCCCTAGCTTACGGAGAGAGAGAGATAACGGGACGCGAAGAGTTAGAGAGAGAAAAAGTTAATAGTGTGTACCTTGTTTCGAGCCGGCAGTAGTCAATTAAAAGATATTTGGGTGTCCGAGGCTTTAACCGGTCTAATTGATCATAGAATTGGACTGTCACTTGTTCTACGTCAACTTGATTCTTTATTATTACTCTAAGTATATTACTTACACATTTACCGTGTATGTGCACGCATTTATTTACAGGAGTTGGGAGCTGTTGGTATCTACAAAGCTAGCGTTAGCCCTACAAATTTTCTTGAGGTGACTTCTTAATTTTCTCTCTCCACATTATTTCTTGCTATTTCAGTGGTATTCAGAGTGCTTGTGTTTTTTGGAGAATGACAGAGAAGTTCATTGATCAAATGATACGGAGTACAAGGAAATACATCTGAAAAATGGCCAAATACAAGCACTGTCTTTCCTGCTTGTGTTGTATATAGATGTTACCTCTGGGGTTTACCTACTTGGGTTATTTTAAAACATGGATCTAAAGCTTGGCCAATCGAGGTGATTAATTATGAATTTAAGCAGGGTTGGCCAGAGTTTCACGATGCTCATAAATTAAAGGTTAACTGTAAAATTGTTCTTGGGTGTGAGCGTAAGAGTACACCGAATGAATACTTTAGCTTAAATTTATTTCTAACTAATGCAGCTAATTTCCATATGCACAGGTGTGGGACTTGCAACACGAAACTCATCAATGTTTAGTTTCAACCCACCAATAACATAGGCCACATCTTTGCAGACATGGTAACTACACAATTTTAAACCGCAGAATTGAACTTCCTGTCAATAATTTTCCACCACAAGTGTTTAACAAATACAGAAAACATCAGGAAACTGCCACCTGCATCAGCAAGCAAATGCCAATGATCAAATCCAGCGAAGCAGCACCAGAAGACAGCATTAAAATCATGGCTAAAGTTTGATGTTTTGTTTCATGTTAAAGGGTATACTCTACTTGTAAATTCATTTCTTTCAGCAATTTGTTGCTTCACTTAACCGTGATTAAATTCCGTATTTGGAAAACATACCGTGTTAACTTTCTACGTGTGAAAACTCCTGTTGTATTGATACATGAAAAGAGGGGATTATGGTGTCGTATATAAAGTTTGATTCGAAAGTGCTGGGGCTTTGTCTTCAATTCCTCTTTTACCCAATAATGCAATTATGGACACATGATCCTTTTATTCAACAATACACATATACATATTACACTTGCACCAATTAGCACGTAAAATATACAGGGCAATCTTTCAATGCCTATGCTGTAAAAGCTCTCTGCCCCAGTGAAGTGCACCATGAACCTAAAGGCATATACGTATGATAATGGTGGTATCAACCAGTCCAAGTTCAATATCCAAGCATTGTTCAACTCAGCAATGGCAGGAGGCCTGGCAACTTCCAAAACACCACTCTCGGTAGCTCCAAACACCCCCAACAAGAGAAGTAAAACAGAAGGTTAATTTTACCCAAAAAAAACAGAAGGTTACGAAACTGACAGCTCATCTAGCAAGCGAAACATCACCGACCCAATTGCCAAAACCAACATGGATGGCAGGTCAGATGATGAAGCCAATATCTGAAGCAAAAAAAAAAAACAACTAGATGTGCCATTTGACCATCTTTTGATACCTGCTAACAGAAACACAGTATATAGCAGGTCTTTTAGTGTGATTAATGTGCTCTGTTTCAAGAATTTAATGTAGTCATTGCTGCTTTTAAATGATTCAACTCTGACTAGACTAGCGAAGAAGCAAGTCTTTTGGTACCTCTGGATTGCTTCTTTGCAAATCTTTTTGAGCCTTGAACAACAGGTTTGTAATATTATGATCTACAATTTCAAAACAAACTCTGTAAATATGTAGCATGGAACATACAGGAAATTTATATCTATGGAATGCAAAACTATTGCTTCAATTATTGTTTTCCAACATAACGCCATGTCTACCATGTGCATTTAAAAAATTAGTCATCTGTGAGCAACGGCCAATGGGCATAGCCTTGTGCAAAGCACGAAGCGGCATCCTAATTTACATTGAATGATCAAAAAAACAATTGACGGGTTTCCATTTACATTCAGTGAAAAAAAAAATTAAATATATATATATATATATATATACACATACATTTACATTCAAAGAATGTATTAAGCTTTTCACTTCCTTACTTTTCCCAATTTTCGTCTCTTTGGCCTTGTTTAGTTGTTAAGAAAATATGGAGAAGGATGGGAAAATCAACTTTCCCATAACCTTTGGGATGTTCAGTTATCAAGAAAATAATGGGACCCACAAAATTATTTTTTCCCACAAGGACTCACTTTCCCTCAAAATGCACCTTGCAAAAAGGAAGAAATTATATGTCGTGGGAAATTAAACTTTGCTCCCGCCAATTAAACTTTCCTCGAAACACAAGTGAACACTCACAGGAAAGTAAATGGGAACTCTCTCTTTCAAAAATGATGAATTTATAAACGGTCTCTTTCCAAAAATATTATAAAGTCAAGAATGGTAATGACTAAAAAAATAGTCTAAAATGATAATTACTCGAAAAAGTCAATCACGTGGAGATCACGGAGGCCCACAACGGTAAGTTGATCATAAACCTAAACTACCTATTAAATATTAGTAAATAGGGAGAGTTGCTCCCCAGTCTACTATACCAATTTTATTTTCTAGAGTCAAGGGTCCACTCCATAATTTCGTAACATCAATAGTCCACACGCGTGTTCAATAGATACAAATACCCCTGCCTATATAAATTCAATCCTGAACCTTTGAATGTCATTCTTGGGTCCTAATCTCTCTCTCTCTCTCTCTCTCTCTCTCTCTCTCTCTCTCTCTCTCTCTCCGCCGTCACTCTTGTTCCTCTCTCCATCGCGAAATCGGCAAACCTCCGACAAACACCACCACGGTGAAACTCCGGCAGAAACGATCAAATCGTGATCTAATCACGTCGTCATTGTCGTTTGTGACTTAAATTAAGTCGTTCGAGCATTTTCTGCAACTCCGGCGATGGACAATCCCTGTTCGAGTGGAAAATCGTTCAGATTTGTGTCGTCGTCGTTGTTTCTGGCTACTCTTCGACGATCGACGGCTCAGGCTTGTAAGTTTGACGTCTGATTTCGTCCCAACAAATTTACAGGCTGTTCTCGGACTATTCTGGCATACCTAACAGATTCCAGTCGTACCCAACTGTTTTTGAAGTTACGGGCTTATAGCTTGAACTTGTTGCAGAAGCGAAAAAAGTCTAGAAAATAGACCAGCGATGATGCCTTTGCTGGCAAAAGTTACACGAAGATGAAGATGGAAAACAGTAAAGAAGAAAAAGAAGGGACTCTATTTTCATATATGTACAGTCCTATATTATTTGTTGTAAAGAAGACAGAGAAGGGACACATTTTCAAACGAGCCTTTATTGAGTTGAATCTCGAATAGTTTACGAACGACTCAATTCTTATACGTACAATCCTACATTATTTATTGTTGTCAGCTCCAGCAATTGCAGAGATGGAGCCAGAGGAAGGCCAATAGGGCTGGTCGTTCCTGCAAGGAGAAAAAAATCTCTAGTATTATGTAGAAAAAAAGAATTTCGTATGAATTATATAGGCTCGGCGCTGTAAACTATTTTGAAAAAAAAAAATTCGCCCCTACGAAATGGAATTGTTGGCTCCGTCCCTTAGTAGTTGTAAGCTCATTGGCCCACCCGGTTTGAGGATTCAAGCGGTTTTGGGCTACCATAAATAATGCACCACATGCGCGCGGTTCAAAAATGGGCATCTCGGTTTCTTGTGCTGATTTGGCAGTAGGTTATGGCTAGAGGTGGCAATCGTCAACCCAACCCATGAACCCAACACAACTCACCAACTTATAATCCAACCCAACTTGCCCATATTGTAATATGGGTTAATATGGGTTGAACCCATATTAATCCAAATTTACATAGGTTGAGTTGGATTGAAAATGGGCTCAAAGTGGATTGGATCCAAAAAATTAAAAGACAACTTCGATTCTCATTTCTCAATTCTCATAAAGGCTCCTCTCCTGCTAGCCTGTGACCTCTACTTCATCCACAATTCATTCAGGACAACCCAACAGTAGTCCTTTCTAGAATTCTCTCTCTCTAGCTTTGTTCCTCACTTCCTCTAGTACTCTCTCTCTCTCTCACTCTCTAAATCTCTTTCACTTGAACTGATGAAAAACCTTCTAAATTCTATCGCCACCACATAGCTACAGAAATTTTGGAAAGATAATTGAACTTATATCTATATTAGTATTGCAGGATGACTTTTGGTGAATAGAGCTTCCTAAGCTTGCCACGTGTCCCCCAATTCTTTGCACCTTTTTAGCAATTAGCCCAATTTTAATAACTGTGTATAAAGGAAAGAAATGATTCTTTTCCAATTTCATTATTCAAAAATTTTCCAATTTGAAATTAACGGAAATAATGATTATAATAAAGGAAACTAATGAAAGAAACTAATTAACGAAATTTCCTTTTTAGGAATTAGCCCAATTTTAATAACCGAAATTACCGAAATTTGTGCTACAGTTATAAAGGAAAGAAATGGTTCTTTTCCAATTTCATTATCTGAAATTTTTCCAATTTGAAATTAACGGAAATAATGATTATAAAGGAAACTAATTAACGAAATTTCCTTTTTAGGAATTAGCCCAAATTCAATAACCGAAATTTGTGCTACAGTAATAAAGGAAATAAATGATTCTTTTCCAATTTCAATAACCGATATTTTCCCAATTTGTAATTAACGAAAATAATGATTATAAAGGAAACTAACGAAGGAAACTAATTAACGAAAGAACAATGATAGGTACACACCCTCTCAACCACTCCCCACCACACCCTCTCTCACATGTGTGGTGGGCCCACTGGGACCCACCGGGTGAGCCCCACCACACATGCGAGAGAGGGTGTGGTGGGGAGTGGTTGAGAGGGTGTGTACCTATCATTTTTGTTAACGAAATTTGTGATACAGTAATGAAGGACACTAATGAAGGAAAGTAATGATTACAATAGATATGCAATAATATAATACATATTTCCGAAATTTAAAGGAAAGTAATGATTATAAAGGAAACTAATGACGTAAACTAATTAACGAAATTTGTGCTACATTAATGAAGGAAACTACTGAAGGAAAGTAACGATTATAATAGATATGCAATAATAAAGGACAGAGATGATTCTTTTCCAATTTCAATAACAGAAAAAAATTTCAATTTGAAATTAACAAAAAATAATGATTATAAAGGAAACTAATGAAGGAAACTAATTAATGAAATTTGTGCTACATAATGAGGGAAACTAATGAAGGAAGGGAACGATTATAATAGATATGCAATAATATAATACATATTTCCGAAATTTTTAAGGAACGTAATGATTATAAAGGAAACTAATGACGGAAACTAATTAACGAAATTTGTGATACAGTAATGAAGGAAACTACTGAAGGAAAGTAACGATTATAATAGATATGTAATAATACAATACATATTTCTGAAATTTTTAAGGAAAGTAATGAAGGAAAGTAACGATTCTTTTCCAATTTTAATAACCAATTTTTTTTGCATATCATTTGGCGGAATAAGTTGATTTTTATAATCACGTGGTTAAAGATTAGAGAAGAGTAATAGCTAAGCATTTGGGGCAAAGACCATCTCTAGGGGAAGATCAGAGATAGTACGGTAGCCGCTTCAATTCCTAACCCGTTCTTCGAAAGGTAAATCTTTTGATTCCTCCCACATCTTAATTCCTCATTCACTCTTCGACAAAAAAATTAATTCTATGACTATATCATTCATAAATTTCGAATGTTGAAAAAACATGTGTGATGTATGATGCTAACGACAAGAACCCTATAGCAAATCCCTTGCTTTGTCACTTTTATTTTCTTCACTGCTTTGTTAATTTTTTTAATAGATATCTAAATTAGTTAATTTTATCCTTAAATTCCTTTCATTATATTTGGACATAAGACACAGGATGGATCGTGAGAACAGAGATCGGAATGTCAAACAATGGTCTCATAAAAAAAGAGCACTACTTGAAAGTATTGAAAAACAACCAAAGGAAGCAGCAAAAGAATTCCGCCGTGTAAGAACATGTATCTTAAGAGACAAGAAGAAGAATGTCTGTCAAAACATGTCAACCACTCCATAGGTAATTGTCATCTTCATGATTTTGTATAAACGTTACTTCTTTTCTCTTCTTTTTTTTTCCTTGCATTTTTTAATACCCGACGATGTAGTAGGTCGAATCGATCAAGTTTATCGATCAAACCAAAAAGAAGTGGTAAAAGAAGGTCATAATCTCAAATCACGCTTCCCACGTGCGAAAAAATCGACAACTCCAATTAATATCAACCCCTCCATAGGTAAATTTCTTTTCCTTCATGCAAACTTTGTTTGTTAGATTTCTGTGAAAAATTCCAGATAACATAATCATGATTTCAAAAATGGGTTATAATTGATATTTATCTTATGTTGTTATGTAGGTGAAGAAAATAGTATGCCGCCTCATGAGGATGCAAAATTAGCAATTGCAGAGAAGAATTTAGTGACTAGCCCACCAACATGTAACATAAGTTATTAACTCTTAACGTATCCTTATTATGTTACGGGGGCTCATATTAGATAAGTTGCTAAATAAGATGCTCTTCTCTTTTTAATTAGGTGAAGAAAATAATATGCTGCCTAACGAGGATGCACACGCAAAAATTGCAGAACAAAATATGCAAGCTGACCGGGCAATAGGTAACATAAGATTTTTTAACTCTTAAAGTACCCTTATTATGCTATGAGGACTCAAAAAGATAAAGTTGGTACAAAAGATGCTCTTTTGTTTTTATTTATCTAAAGAAAAAATATGTTGCCTGATGAATAGGGCTGGCCCTGACGTTTGAGTTGCCCTAGCCTGACTTCAATTTTGGTTACTCACTTACTATAAAGTAAAAAAAAAATGACATAGAAGTTACAAAAAAAAATTAAAAAAAACAATGTTTACATTGTACTTTTCAAAAAAAGAAAAAGAAAAGAACACAACAAAAATGTAACTCCTGTTATAGTGTTTTAAGCAAGTTCCATTTAAAAAAAAATAGAAGTGGCAAGTGGGAGCGACATTCTTCTTATCTCAACTTTCATACCAATCAACTCAGTATGAAATGGAACTTGCCCTAACCAATAGTAAATGATTTTTTTTTGACACAATAGTAAATGAAGTTTCCCTAACCCTTTTGGTTGCCCACTTACTATTGTGTCAAAAAAAAAAATGACATAGAAGTTAGTAAAAAAAAAATCAATGTTACATTGTACTTTTCTATACAATGTAACTCCGGTTACAGTGTTTTAATCAAGTTCCAATTTTTATTTTTTATTTTTTTTAAAAAAACTTCTCATTGCATTTTTTAAAGCAAACTCTTCGATTTAGATTAAAACAAATCCATTTTGTGACATGGTAATACAAATATAATTTTTTTTATCAACATCTGTGAGGACTTAAAGTATCCTTATTATGATATGATGACTTAATCGAAATGAAGTTGTCAATCTAGGTTCTGAACTCAAAGTTGGTCTGATTTTAATATGTAATGGTTTTAAATTACTACATGATCAAGTAGCTATTAAATTCAAAATGTGAAAACTGACCCACAAAATATTCAGCACTTATAATACCCTTTCACGCTATTGAAAATGACCCACCAAGATAAGCTAATATTTAAGATTAGTATAATTATAACTTTTTCATTTTCGATCTTATTTTAATTTGCAGGGCACGTGCATCAGATAAGTGAAGTAGCTTAGTTACATGATGATGCTCAAGAAGTTGTCGAAGAGGTGAATCTGATTAGCGATCCCCAAAATTAATGGTAATAATTTGCTAATACTAACAGGCTAAATAACAATCATATTTTTTATTTGTTTTTACCATGAAGCTTAAAATTCAATATTGCCTAATACTTTGGTTTGTAATTAATTTTTTCCTTACCGGTCTTATTTTAAGCTAGAGGGAACATGCACCCAGTAAGTCAAATTGCTCAATTACATGGGGAGGCCCAAGAGGTTGTTCAAGGGGTGATTCCGATAGTCGATCCCCATAATGGTAAGAATTCATACATAATTTAATGTTTGGATATTTAATGTTATAAGTACATTAGTTTATTCAAGTTAAATTAAACTACATTATGTTGTGTACATAGGTGAAGTAATTGACATTGATCCAGTACATGAAATTGTTCAATCGCAAAGGGGTGCTAGAGAAGTAAATGAAATGGAAAATCAAAATACGAATGCCCCAATTGGAAAGCTCTAAAAAATATCTTATAATACTGCTGGATTTTTTATTCTATACATTATGACATTTAATATTGAATAAGACGATTCAAGCGAAAATCATTTATTTCATGTCTACTAATAGGCCATTCTTCCGTTAAATTATTGGCATCAATATTAATTGAAAATAGTGTTCCAATTAATTATCTAAATAGAACTGTTTGATGTTGATTGCGTGATATGACTCTAAAACTTTCCTATAAACCCATTTATTGTATGAAGACTTGGGAAGTTAAACCTCTTGATTGATTATTGTACTAATTAGGATGAGATAACCATCTTTTGTTAACCGGTTGGAGTTATTGTAATCAATAGAATTTCTACCATTAGTGTATGTTTATACTGATTGAGAGGTTCAAAAGTATACATCTTTTTTTTTTTTGCACGGCAAAAAAGGATTTTATAAATCAAATATCAAATATACAATACTAAACAGGGTAAGAGAAAAGCAACAAAGCCTCTCGAGACCCAAAAGATTGGAAGACCGACCAGAAGACAACAAACAATCAAAGAGAAAAATAACTTACATACACAACCTCAACCCCAACTTATACCAAAAATACACAAACATTTTTGAAAAATAGTACACAAACATTTTTGTTTAATTCCCGTGCATAGCACGGGTTTCACGCTAGTTCAATTTAAGACGAAAAATCTTCTCTGTCTCTCTCTCTCTCTTCAAATGAGAACTTTATGCCAATTTTGCTTCAGGCTCAACATAAACGGAGGGGAAAAGGCTGGCTTTTTCGTGTTGAAATTTCGGAAGAAAAAAAAAATGAAGGTGGGAAAAAACCCTCTTCTTCCCGTTCTAAAACCCCAATTAACATACCAGAGCACAATTTGATCCAAAAAATGGCGCTTTTGATAACGAAAGGAAATATCATGTCGCGACCATCGTAAGTCCTAATTGAGCTACTATACAGATCACCACCTAATTCAACCCAATTGGAATGTCCCACACTTTCTCTCTCTCCTCTGGAATTTCCTCCCCTCTCTCTCTGTCCTCTGGAAATTCGGATCGTGCTAATGATGAGAATTATACGAACTGATTGTGATTGATGATGTAAACAATCAAAATCTTCTGACTTTCTAATTTATGTTTCAATTTCGATCTTTTGTGCTTGTTTAATTTGAGGTTCCCACATTCGACGGTGGAGGGGCAGTGAACTTTTGGCCATTGGTAGTGTATATATCAATGAAAATGTACTTCGTGAGGAGGAAGATTGTAAATAGCTCAAAATTTGGGGAAAAAAAAACAGGAAGGGTCAGGTTGGGTTTGGTATGGCTTGACCCATATTCAACTCGTCCATATTCAATCAATTTACTTTCAACCCACCCATAACCAACCTATAACTCATATCAACCCACTCAAACCCAACCTAACCCACCCATTTGCCACCTCTAGTTATGGCCCATGGGGTCAAATGCCGTCCATGGCTATCCGGTACTGAGCACCCAGCCTTGATGGTAGGGGCAATTAATTGTCATTTCATGGACCACTTCTTAGAAATTACATATACATGAAACGCACAATTTTAATTGAATATACATGGTACCCATAATAATGTTGACCGAAATACCCCTTTCTTGTATCTATGATTTCGAGTGCAATGAATTTGTTGAGGAGCGCAACCGTTGTCAATGTAGCAACAAAAAGTAGATGAAGGGTGCAATTGTTAGAAAATCTTCCCAGTGTGACTTGAACGCACACCCTTCTTGAATTTGGACCAACGTGGGTGCAAAGAATTCGTTGAATTCTTCTTTCACTTTCGTTGAACTCTTAATAGAGAATTGTTGCACTCCTCAACAACTGCTTTGCACTCATGTTGCACTTTTTTTACTTAAGTCAAACTTTTTAGAAATATCTTTTACTAACTATTGCACTCTTCTTCCATTTATGTTGAACCCTTAATGGAGGACTGTTGCACTCCTCAACAACTACTATGCACCCATGTTATACGTTTTTTACTCAAGTGAAAATCACATCTCCTTTATCCAAATTCAAGAAAGGTATGTGTTCAAGTCACACTGGGAAGATTTTCTGATTATTGGACCCTTCATCCACTTTTGTTGCACTCTACATTGACAACAGTTGCACTCCTCAATAAATTCATTGCACTCGAAATCACAAATCAAGGGAGTATTTAGGTCAACATAATTATGGGTATCATGTGTGTGCAATTAAAATACTGCGTTTCATCTTGGGAGCGCAATTTTCAAAAAGTGTTCCATGTCTTTACAATTAATTGCCCCTACTACCATTTTAGAGCAATTTTCCCTTTAACTATTTTCCCACGTATCTTTCTAAAACACCTGCCACGTGTCCGGTGTTTTTTTATCCTCTACACCAAGCATGACCCAATTCCAGCCATGAGGTGTTGCCGGGCGTAACCTCGATCAGGATATGGACCAATGTCTTCATGGTTCGAGGATCTTTTTTCATGCCAACATTTTCTCATGGTCAAATTTCTTATGTCCTAGTCATTTTTTTTTTGTTTCACATGTCGCTTCTCCTAGTGAGCAACATGTTTGGCTAATTTTTACCCTTCCACACAGGCCACACGCGATACTCCCAAAGCATTGATCCACCCTTTCACAATAGTGTGTGGAATCAACACATTTAGAGGTAAAACCTACACACGTTTGGTTGGCGATGGAACAATGTTCCTGAAAGGGTGAAACAACCAAATGATCTATGCAGGGACTTGTTAACCAGTGGAACTGATTCTTCCCATTTTTGTTTTTATTTATTAATCAACCATTTCATAATATTTTTTCATTTGTAGAAGTGGTAATTGATTTCACTGGCGGAACCAGAATTCTATGCTAATACAGGAGGCAACATTAAAAATCTTTTATACAAAATAATATCATATATACAAGTCGCACAACAAAATATGCATTGCGTAGAGTTGCTCCTGATATAAAAACTTATCTTAAGTTTTGTAGACGAAAAATAAAACGAATAATGTTTTGCTTCCAAATATGGATATTTCATTTTTAAAATCATGATATATTCATTAATTATGGCCAAATGTGTCATTGGATCCATAAAGTTATGGTCATCGTTGAAATAAAATTTCAAGAAAATAAAAGTGATGTAATAAAATCTACGAACAGTCAATCTATGAAATATTCCACTATGGGGCTCGATCTTAATTTGGTTGTTGCTTTTAGTCTCTTTCAAAAACATCAGAAATTGGACCGACAAACCAAGAAAAATAGGTGCTGTGTTTGGGATAGGCGTTTCGCATGAATTTTAGATTCTAACTTTAGATTCTGCTACATATTTTAAATTTTAGGTTCAGTTTGCAATGGCAGTGATTAGGATTAGGCCATCATCGTCGTGATGGACGAGGCAAATCTCCCTTCCACGCTATCAATTAGTAAAGCACTGTATCACACAAATTTCGAGTCTGCGAAAAAGACGGAAATATGCTGACCAAAGAGTCAATTTTATTGATTAAAAATTAGGGTTACAATCTCTGCAGTAATTTCTGATGAAAGAAATAATCCTCTGATTCTTCTCTTCAAGAGTTTGAGTCGAGGGCTTGATGCTTGTTCTCGAATTGAACGACGAGATCTTCTTTGGTCTTTGTGAAGATGACGTCGAATTTGACGGATTTTGACTTGTGAGGGCTTTGAAGCTTCCTCTCAAGTTAATTTGCTTGATCTTCTTCAATTTTGTTGGAAAAAGATGACGAATTTATGACCGTTGACTTGAGGGCTGTGGAGTTTCTTCTCAAATCGGTCTTTGAGATCTTCTTCAATTTTGTAGAAGGAGATGCGGATTTGCAGATGTTGATTTGAGGGCTTGGGAGCTTGGTCTCAAATCGGAATTGGAGATCTTCTTCAATTTGGTAGAAGGAGATTGATGACTTGTGGATTTGGCTTGAGCAATCTTCTGAGCTTTGAAGCTTTAATCTGAAGAAGCGTCTTGCTTGATGTGGATTTGAAGGATTCTGAAGGGCTTTGAAGCTTGATCTTCAGAACTGATGGAAGGTTGAATGTTCTTCGGAGCTTTGAACCTTTGATCGGAGAACCGTCTTGTTTGATGTGGGCTTGGAGAATTCTGAAGGGCTTTGGAGGCTTTGATCTTCAGACCTTTGGAGCTTGGATGCTTGAATGTGTGTCTGACTTCAAAAAGTTCTGAAGGGCTTTGAGGCTTGATCTTCAGAGCTTTGGATGCCTTGGAATTGTTGAAGACTTGAAGAAATTCTGAAGGGCTTTGAAGCTTGATCTTCAGAGCTGTTGAAGCTTCAACGTCTAGATGACTTCAAGGAGTTCTGAAGGGCTTCGATGCTTGATCTTCAAAGCTCTGGGGCTTGAATGTGTCAATGTGTGTCAAATATGAGAGAGGGCACCTCTATTTATAGAGATGGGGAGATGAAGAGTTATGGCAAAATTACAATTCTTTCCATATCTTTCTCTCTAATTATTTCCTTATTTTATTTAAAGGAAAATAATTAAAATACAATAAATATCTTTCTTTTATTTATTTTGGGAAAGATAGTTATATATAATGAGATATATAATTTATTTCACCAAGTGGCCTAATTTAATTGGCCAAACTTGATAAATAAATTACTGCATCGTTTTGACATGTGGCGCCCTCTGATTGGTCCTTTCACATGTCTTTGACTTTTGACTTGTAAACACGTGGCATTATTTGATTGGCCAGTTATCGTGCTTGGTCTTTTAACTTACGGACACTTGGCAACATTTAATTGGCTTGTCCGTGAAAATTTGATTTTGACCTATGACACTTGACAACATTTAATTGGCCAAACTGCGTGCCCTAAGAACACGTGGCGATTCGTGATAGGCTAGAAATTTTATATGCCTACAAGCACTATTTAGAAAATTTTAGGTTCAGTTCCGGGGCATGCTTGTGTCTATGTGATGTTTGATGAAATTGAATGAAAACTAAGTGCAAAAATTTTAATTAAGCTGAAAAGCTATTTAACAAAAGTACCTAGAGCTGAATAAATAAAATTGATGTCATACAAAGATAGAAATGATAATTATTTTAATCGTAATTGTTCCTTTTTTTTATATATTAATGATTACCATCTTTGTGACGGCGGTGTATGAGTGGTGCTGAAGATGTGATGGCATGGTGAAGAAGAAAGAGCAATGCCATATATAGAGACGAGAGTATGCAAATTCAGAAACCGATAGATTCAGAGCCATCCAATACACGTGAGTTGTGTCACTAGCTCACAGAGTATACGTGGAGCTAACACACATTAAAAGGTTCCGAACCGATATATACGCAATTTCATTTGTGTCCTGTTTTTCATTGGTTTGTTATTTGACAGCTTTTGACTTTACTAGAATTATGCTACGCCATAGAGTTGGAAGGAAAATCATTTGCTTTGCCGCATTTATAGTATTGTTTGTTATTTGACCGCTGTTGAGTCGTTGACCTTATCTTCCTCGTCACATTTCTCTCCTTTATATAAGCAGGGCCGGCCCTGGGGTAAGCCCCGCAAGCCTCCGGGCTTGGGCAACCCCCGGGCAGGGGCAACTAAAAAAAAAAATTCGTTTTATGTAATAAGAACAATAAGGCTATGTTTGGTAACACTTCTGTTTTCTGTTTTCTGTTTCTGTTTTCTAATTTCTATTTTTCATAAAAAGGAAGTGAAAACAAAAAATATGTTTGTGTGAAATTATTTTCAAAAAAAAAAAAAGTAAAAACATAATTATGAGTCGGTTGGAGGTATGCCGGCGGGAGGTGGTGCGTGGTGGTGGGTGGCGGCGGTGGTGGGTGGCGGCGGGTGGTGGCGGTGATGGTGGGTGGTGGGTGGTGGCGGTGATGGTGGGTGGTGATGGTGGGTGGTTGGTGGTGGCGGTGGTGGTGGGTGGTGGCGGTGGTGGCGGGTGGTGGCGGTGGTGGGTGGCGGCGGTGGTGGCGGTGGCGGTGGTGGCGGCGGTGGTGGCGGGTGGTGGTGGCGGGTGGTGGTGGTTGTGACGGGTGGTGGTGGCGGGTGATGGTGGGTGGTGGTGGTGGTGGTGGTGGTGGTGGGTGGAGGTGGTGGTGGGGTGGGGTGGTGGGTGGTGGCGGTGATGGTGGGTGGTGGTTGGGGTGGTGGCTGTGAGTGAGAAAACAAAAACAGAAAGTGAAAGTTGAGATTTTCAACTTCCCCAAATTTCATAAATAGTGGAAGTAAGAAGTAGAATTTGAAAGTGAAAGTGGCACACAAACAACATTCTGTTTTTAAATTGTCAAAATTCTGAAAACAAAAACAGAAAACAAAAAACATAAGTGCCACCAAACAAGGCCTAAAGTTTCAAATGCATAGTCAAAGAACCAGTTTGGTTCCGTGGCCCGCGTTGTTGTCAAATATCCGTGGGATTGGGAGTCCGAATCCTACACTTTCTTTTGCAGTACTTTCAGTTTTAGTCTTTTGTTTCACTTTTTCCTCTATTTACTGAACTTGGCCACTTTAATTCTTTTATTTCCCCTCTTTTCTCTATTTACTAAACTTCGGCATTTTTCAGACTTCTATTTCACTTTTTCCCTCTATTTTTGTTATTTGCTCCTTTTTTTCCCCTCCCAGTCCATGATTATACGAAAACCACGTTACAATTACTACTCCTACTTTGTTAGAGATTTTGCATTTAACACAACAATAATGTAGTGATATTTCTTACATATATTAGCTTTAAAAAAAACAATGGTAAAAAATACGGAAAAAAGTAAGCGAACTAACACGGTTTATTGGAAAATGCTACAATACACACCCCTTATTTGATACACACCCCTATAAAAGTTACGAATTTTCTGTAAAAGTTACGATTTTTTTTATAAAAGTTACGAGACACGCCAAAATGTTACGAATCATAGAAAATGTTACGAATCATTTTGTTGAAAAGTTACGAAAAACTAAAAAATGTTACGATTGCCGATGAGGTGGCATAATCTGGACCATACAATAAGTGCATATGGTACACCCAAATAAGGGGTGTGTATTGTAGCCATTTCCCGGTTTATTATTACTTTCACACAAATCATAGATAAAAACACATATGGTACTTTTTGTAGTATCCTGCCACAAGAGAGATTAAGTGAATTGGCTACGATCTCAATTGAAAACGAGTTATTGGATAAATTAGTACGATGACTCAATTGAAGAATTTGCTTAAGAAAATATAATAAGAAGTTTTCTTTGAGTCAAATCGTGCTAATTATAAAACACAATAATTGGAGTTACATTTTGATCGTGATTTTTCTAATGTTCAAGCTAAAAAATACAGTGTAACCTTGATAGTTATTTTAAATTGCACGTAATTTTTTTTTTAACTTAATAATAAGTGGCAACAAAGATTGAAGCCTGGCTTGGGCAACCCAAACGTCGGGGCCGGCACTGTATATAAGCCCAAGCTCTAGCTGTATTAACCTCTCCCCCTCAAATCACCTGTTTCTAATGACAGAAAACCTTCGGCATCGAATCCCAGACGGCCGTCCCGACAGCGATGACCATGCCGATGAGGACCAAAAGGGAGATCATACTAATGAATTAGCCTATGGTGATGCCAACGATGTAAAGCTCGAAAATCTATGCATGTGCCAATGGTGGAGGGTTATCATTGAGCGAAATGGCTGGCCCTCCTTGCTCTTTGCTGTGGCCGCACTACCCTCGCTCCACTTCTTGCTCTTCTATCGCCGTTTGACACTGGGCTCTTCTAGGCCTTACAATACATGGCTTCCTTTTATGGCTTGGTCGACGAACGTATGGCTCTTGGTCTCTTCATTTATCGTCGGACTCTGCTCTTTCATTGCATGGGCTGGAGCTGGAAACGAAATTCGTCGAAAGCCCACGACGGTGATGGTGATGGTGTTGTTGCACCTGGTCTATTTCAGCCTCGGCGTCGCATGGGACCCGGTCACCATTGACCTGCGGGCGGTACGAGCTGGCATATTGATCTCTTTGGTGAGGGCTGCATGTGGAGTTGCGATTGGAAGAATGCTGCGTAAGGTGAATTTCAATGCTGGGAAATGTGTGATCCAAGTTGGGGGACTCTTGTCTTACTATGTCTTCCGGCATACTATTGATTTCCTCGATACATGGAGGGATCTATTCAAGTAACACGAATACTTCGGTGATCACATTTGGATACCGTATTCAAGGAATATGGAAGCACGTAAACTGATCAAGCAGGAAGCCACAATGTCTTTGGTTGGACTCAATTTATGCTATTGGGAAATTTTTTTAAGGTTTAATAAAGTGTTTTGTGAAGTCTTTTACTGATAATTTATTTTCTTTTGCATGCGTTCAAAGGGATGATGTGGGTTTAATGTGCCAATTGATTGGATATGTGAATATTTTTGCATTCTACTTGATCTTGATCTTGGTCTTGGTCTAGGCTCTCGTCTAATTGCATGTGGGTTCCAGTCCGTCCAGTTTGGAGCCTTGAATGGTCCATTTTGGAAAAGATTATACGTGAAGGAAACAAAAAATCAGTTTGATCGGATAAAATTGAAGCACGTATGAACTAATTGTTTTTTTCAAGATAAAAATGGACGGTGAATGTTTCGTATAAAATAAAATAAGTTGCACCTATGTAATTTGTTCATATATAGCAAATGCTGTACAACCAAAAATATATTGTTACACGCATGATTTTGTCGGAAGTTCTACAAATTGAACATTTCCAATCATTGATTTTGTGGGAAGTTCTACAAATTGAGCCATTGTCGTACCTGTGTGGAACAGAGAAGATGTTAGGAGTGGTGAGGAAACCATCTCTACTCATGCTTTCCCTCTCGAAAACCTGTTATCTACTTAATCAAATAGATGTGTAGAAACGGATAAAAAAAAGGTAGATGTGTAGAAACGCTAGGAGTCAGCGCCTCAGCGGTGGAGCCGTGGATGATCTTGAGCATAAATTTTTGTGAGTTTTGCCTTCCTTTTATTAATATTTGATTAAGGTTTCATTTATTACTAGAAAAAAAATTTATTGATTCGGTGAAATTGATCAAACTATATTGAATTTCATGGTATATGGGCTCCCTCTGAATTTTCTGGTGGCATCCTCAATGTAAGAATGACAAAAGGCCACTCATTTCTGTTCGTTCTTATGTTTTTTATTGAGAAAGTTCAAATGGGTAATGAGATTTATTACGTTTATAGAAGACAAAAATCTGTCGAGATTTATGAGGGATGTTTTTTCATTTGGCGGCTGTTTGATTTTGAATGGATTGGATTCTCTGAAAACAGCTTTGGTGTTCCTCAAATATTCTCCATTGGCGGAAGCACTTCTTTTGTTCCCGGTACTCCCTATAATGCCAACTATAATGCATATATACATGGGAAGACGGAGCAAAAACAAAAGAAAAATCCTATAGAAATCAAGCTACTATGACAAATTCAATATGATATTAGCCGTTACTAAAAAATTTCATCTTTGGGTTTCTAACTGTTTATGACAAAAAAATTTAGTTTGTGTCGCGTATGACTGTCATAGTAATTTTGTTGGTTTTAACGAATGTGAATGAGCCATAATTTTCATTTTATTTGTACTTACACCTTGCTATAGACCCCTGAACCTCTATTGACCATGCCTGACGTGCGCTATTAGTTCACTTTCTATTTGTAAGTACAACCTCAAAATATTGGGGTTGTTATCCGTGATGAACATGTCAACGATACCTGTATTCTCGAGCCTAATATTGATTTACGTGTGCTAATTGTTCACACTATTGGACATGGTATTAAGATATTGCACCTGAGCCCAGCATTTGCATGTGCTAATTGTTCAAGCCATGAGCCCAATATTGATTTGCTTGTGCTAATCGTTCACGCTATTGGACTTCCTGTTGAGATATTGCGCCTGAGCCTAGCATTTGCGTGTGGTAACTGTTCGAAGCAGGAAAATTAGGATGAATTTTAATGTTTGAAGGTCCTCTGGGATAAAACCCAATCCCCTAATTCATGCCACCAGTGATCATCATCGTTTTTTTTTTTTTTGGAAAAGAGCATTACCCCTTTTAAAAGCTAGAAAAGGAAAAGGAATTCCGCAACGACAGATTTTGGATGAATTCTTCACCCAGGTGATTCCAAATCCATGTCCCAAACCTTCACTCCTTGCGGTGGTGCAAGTCTCCGTCCACCCCCGACTAAATTAGCGTCGTCTCTTTGCCGTCCCAAATCATCACCCATTGACGTCCCAACTCAAAGTCAAAATACCGGAGGTTATTTGAGAACAAGCCTTAGGTGCAAACATCAATCTTTAAGGTACTAATTTGTGTTTTGATTTTTTTGATAAAAAAAAATAGCAAATTTCTAGTGTTTTGGTTCATGACTGAAATTGGTTTTCTTTTATTTTGCTTTGAAATTTAGGGATTCTAAAACTAAATTATTATTTTTATTCAGTTTGGCAGTTTTAAGATTTGGACTTTATATCATGAATTTTGGTTTTTATTTGGAATAACTCATGTAAGTAAGGATGTAAGATTTGCGAAAATGCGGTCCCTTTTTTTTTTTTTTTTGCGTTTTTAATCACAAGATCTGTATATCAGTGGGTTAGGATAGTAGAAGAAAAGATTGTAATGTAATTGGGATGCTCTTTTCAAAAGTGTAGAATCACATCCAAAGGATCTATTAATGTTTATTGTTTTTTAACTGAGGTCATGGATTTTGTGCATTGTTCGTTTGGATCTAAACATTTGTTATGGTGTATTGATACATTGAGAAAGATGGTATATTTTGTGCAAAACATGATCTTGCTGTTTTCTATTGTTTCAGAGGTTATGCCAATCCGAAAATTTGTTTTTTGGTAGACTCCATGGGTTAAATAAAATAAAGGCCGGAAACGAAAAACCTTCGACCTCTCCTGTGACTCAACGTTTGGAGTCGTCGAGGAAACGAAGGGAGGTGGATGCACCTTTGGCTAGGCAGGTTGAGGGAAAAAAAAGACGTTGATGTAGAGGTTGACGTGACACCATACAGGAGTAGTTTTGGTGGAATTAAAGTTGACTGTCACGAGGAAGTGGTGAGAAGAACATCGTTTTTGACAGTTCATAATATAGATTATGTATCATTTTGTTTGTAGGGAGGTGATATTGGGTTGTTAGGTTGTGGCTTATTTTGTGTTTTTGTAATAGATTTTACTATAATCATTGAAATAGTTGTGAACAAGTATATTCAATGAAACAATTTGTATGAATAAGCCATGTTAATGTTTACCACATTTTCTGTGTTATTGGTCAATGTTTTTACAATAACTATTGAGTTTTTTTTACCTCTATTCTATGCATGTCACTCCCTCATTTTCATAAACAAAGATAAAGGAATTCCTTACAATTAATAAGTCAAGAGATAAAAGATTTTCCATAAATCCTCCCAAGGGATCTCCAAGTAAACGGTACATCTATAGCCCATTGGCAAACAAATGTTCGGGCACCCTTGCCCCAAAGGTTCAAATCAAATATTATCCCATAAGTTATTACAATCCAATGTCAAAATAGTGAAAACATTAGAGTTACATTATCATCTCCCAAAAAAAAAAGCTAATGCATGGAAGATGAATAAAATAACTCCAAGTCATTTATGCTCATCATCCAAGCCATGCACTTCAAACCATGTACGATCAAAGCTAGGTACCTGAAAAATGATAGGGTGAGCACACAGGCCCCGTAGGAGAACTATTCTACTACCGCTAGGTGTATAAAGATGATACATGCACATGGGGTCAAGATATGTCAAATGGATGTACATATGTGAGTAAAGGTGACCAAATTATTAGAAAAAGAATTAGGAAGCTTCAAAGTACCCGAATTGATTACCATGTATCCAATGTGATTCCCGAGTACCCACGAAATTATTAGTGTCATTTCTATGTACTCAAGCACCACCCAAGTTTCCATGTTATTTCCCCAAAACTACCCAAGTATTTCACACAAGTCTAAATTCAAGTTCATGCGTCAAGTTTCGACAAAACACAATAGATAGTCTAAAAATCTAATTTCACATTTCTTTCTTAAAGAAAAACCGTTATTTTCATTAGTACTAGGGATATAATCCCTCAGCCAGATTCTATAGGCTCCGCGTGCCTCTGCGGGATTCCATGGGCTCCGCGTGCCCTTGCCGCATTTCCATAGGCTACGTGTGCCTTTACCAAAATCTCGTCAAATGATGGCATTGGTTTAGAACACCTCATTACCATAAACATTTTCTTCAAATTTTTATAACAAGACCATTTCCCCAATTTCATTTTACCAAAACACACCTTTCGATAAAAGTGGGTTACGCACACATTCACACAAAAACACAAACTTTCTAGAATCCAAAAAATGTCTACGTGACATTAGATGACGTATTTACTTGTGAGTCCACAATCCTCGAGTCAAAACATGGATGAAAATGATGCCAAGGGTCAAATACGTGAAGAAATGAATAATCGGGGATCAAACGAATGTCAAAGGGTGACTGAAAACCACCCAGAGAATAGGGGCAGCTGCTGGAAATTTTGGGACAGCAACATTTGTACAGTAACAGTGCAAATTTTCACTTCTAAGGTGTGGAATTTCAACCCAATCACAAATGAGATAGTTTAGACTCAAAGTAGAAATGCTAGGCAACAATTAAACATAGAGGGAGGTCAATTTCACTCCCAATTTCATTAATCAACAACCAATTTCATAGATCAAAGAATCTAAGTTAGGAAAACTCACATGGAGAGGGAAAACATGATTTTCAATGAAATTGAAGCCAAGAACAAATTATGTGCAACAAATCACAAGTATACAACTAGAGAGAGTAGACATTGTTCCCCTACCTCAAGGTTTTGCTTGAAAATTGAAGATGGGTGAAACCCTAGGTGTAGAAACCTCAAATCCCGAATTTGGAGCTCTCGGTGTCAATACACGGCAATCAAGCTCCATAGAGTGCGTAGAACGCAAAAATGGCCTTGGTTCTTGAAGTGGTTGAGTGAGGAGGGAGAGATTTGAGCTTGGAGGTAACAAAAATGGTGGAGAGGGAGGAGAGAGGGGCCGGTCGGTGGAGGAGAGAGGGAGAGAGTGTTGTTTTAATTTATTTTTTTACAAACTTCCCCCACACACTTTCTAATATAATCCCCCTATTACACCCCACCCCCAAATGTCCCTAGTGTATATAAAATATGACCCCACCTCACTAATTTCAATCCAACACTTAGTCAATAAACATTTTACTACATTCCTCACAAAACCCCAACTTTTATTTTCAAAAAGTAATTAAGTTTTCCGGGTCTTTACAATGCAACACATAAAATATGGTAAAATCAAGTAATCATGGTACAAATCAAAACGATTGAGATCATGATTAGCGTATCATGGTAAAAATCAAGTACAACACATAAATATGGAAAAATTGATACCAACAACTATTATGGTAAGATATCATACAATGATTTGAAAATCTAGAAATTTAAAATTTCCTCTTTTCTGTTGGAAGGAATGAAAATATTCAAAACCCATGATTTTAGTTAACTACATTCCACGTAATTAAGAAAACTACATGCCACATATTTTGGCAACAATAATTATGTATATTAATATTTATCACTAAATAAGGGTAGAAAAGGTACTTTACAAGTAATTAATAAGGATGAAAACATAACCGTTCAAAATGGCAAGGATGAAAACTTACGTGCTATCTCTAAATTGGATGATTATTTAATTACCTCTAATGATTACTATCTCTGTGATGGCGGTGTATGAGTGGTGGTGAAGATGTGATGGCGTGGTGGATGGGTGGTGGTTTCGTGGTGGAGATGTGTGATGTTGTCATGGATAGATGGTAGAGATCATGGTCGTGGTGGCAGGAATTGGTTGTGGCGGAGGTACTACATACTAATAGTATATTGGTGGTGAAGAAGAAAGAGCAATGCTATATATAGAGACGAGAGTATGCCAATTCAAACACGGATCGATAGATTCAGAGCCATCCGATACACGCGAGTTGTGTCCCTCACACACATAGAGTATATGTGGAGTTCACACACATTAAAAGGTTCCGAATAGATATATACGCAATTTCATTTGTGTCCCTACCATTTTTTGTTTTTGGAAAGAACATAGTAGTACTTCAAGTGATCAATTTTTTTGATGGTGTATGTGTGGATTGTTGGTTTGTTATTTGACAGTGTGGACGCTGCCACAGGGCCCTTGACTTCGCTGATTTGAAAATTCGAGATTTGATTTTTGAAGTTGCCGCCCGGGTTTGCGGAAAATAACCCAAGAAACCTTTCCGCACCAATATTTTGGAAAAGGCTTTGCAACTGATCATTTTAACCAAAAAGATTTTGGGTTCGGAGCCAGGTTACATGGCATCCCCCTAGCCCGATACGAGATCGGTCTCTACTTTAATATTCGTGGGATTTTGTAAAATATTTTATAATGGAATTTTATTCAATAATCAACCAAGTAAAATGTATAAAATGATGATAATAAACAATGAAATGCAATTAAATAATCTGAAATCGAAATTAACAAAACTAGCTAATTCCAATTTATAGAGAACTAGGGCGCCCCAAGTAATAGGGAACTAGGGCGCCCTAATTAAAATTAATTACCAAAATTATTTTCTCCCGATTTTGATTCTGATGACATTTTTTTAGAAAATTAGTTTCAAAAATTTTTAAATGGTTTTTGACTTAAGAAAAATCATGATTTGAACAGAGAGATTATTATTCCTTCAAAAGGGAAAGTATTTAAAATAAAATATTTGAAATTTGGGGGAAAATAAATTAGAGTAACTGTGAAATTGTTTTGATAACAGAAAATACTAAATTTGATCATGTTTTTATTTGAAATCTAATTTAACTGTTTAAAACTAGAAAAATGATAAAAAATAAGGAATTGGGGCGCCCCAAATTGAGCATAAATAGGGTGCCCCCAGAATTGGAGAACTAAGGTGCCCCCAAAATTGGAAAATTAGGGCGCCCTAGTTTATTAAATATTTGAAAATTTCGTATTTTTTATATAAAACATGATTTTGTTCCTCTCAAATTACATTTCCAGTATGTATTACTGGAATGCGAATTTGAAGCCCTCAGGATTTCAATTTGATTCTTACCTTAAAACTTTTCTGAAATGCGCCCTTTTTTTTTTATCTTTTGCTTGCAAATGATGGAAGGATTGTAGATGCTTGCTGTGTTTAGAAAATACTGTACAAACTGCGTTTCACAATGGCTCAGAATTTTTGGAAATACTTTAGGGATTATAGTGGAATTTTTGAGGATTTTTGGTAGATTTTTGGTAGGAGATGGGCTGAAATTCAAAGGGTGGTAATGATGGGTTATGGTAGTAGAAATGACAGAAAGAAGAAGTGAAAGTGCAGCAAGGGAGTAATCTCTTGAAAACACCTCTGGATTTAGAAAAATTTGGAAATTTTTTGTGAAAGTTGGGAAGCTGGTGAAGGAGGGTTGTAGTAGCAGTATAGGAAAATGGAGTAATGGCAAGGGACCTGGTATCTCATTTTTGTGCATGGGATGGCCATTTATAGGCTTTAAGAAAGATTCAAAGGGGTCAAGGGTTTGAAAAGGCTAAGAGGGAAACATTTCCCTGGTTTTACGCTGCAAGCTCCATGCAAAGAACACCATAATTCGATTCTCTGCAGATGCTTCTGTAGGATCATGATTTTAGGGGAATTAGGGCGCCCTAGTTAGGGAAAAATAGTGGCGTCCTATTTTGGTGGGAACTAGGGTGCCTTAGTTCGATGGAAACTGGGGTGCCCCCAGGATTTGGGAATTGGGGTGTCTTAGTTGATTTCGGGTTTTGGTGATTCAGGCTAAGGAAAAATCTTCCGGGTGCATTTCAAGATCAATTTCATGGTAATTGTTGATTCATCCTCATCATTGGGAAAGCCGATGGGCCATGGTCCAAGTTTTCGAGTAGCTCAAATTGGGGTGTCTACAGACAGCTTTTGACAGTACTAAAAATTTTGCTACGCCACATACTTGGAAGAAAAAGTATGTGCTGTAATGCCCTGAAAATTGGGCACATTAATAAATTAGTTTTATAATTTATTTAAATAGACAAGCCAAATTCATTAAAATTCCAAAGAAAAACTTGATAGTAAATTTTTTTTAAAGGAAAGCTAAAAGTTAGCTAACATATTACAAGTGAAAGGAAAGCAATTATCTAAAACATTTAGGCCTGATTTGGGTAAACTGAAAAAACTGGTTTTTTGGTTTTTTTGGTTTTGTCCTTATTCAATTTTTTTTTACATTTCTTAGTTTTCGGTCGGTTTTTCGTGGTTTCTTGGCTTGTCTCGACGAGAGGAATCTAAAAAGTATAAAATTATTAGCCAAACTTAAAGTTTTGTGAATAAAGACGAAAAATAATCCAAAAAACCGGTTTTTTGGATGTCACCTTCGTCTTTATTCACAAAACTTTAAGTTTGTTTAATAATTTTATACTTTTTAGATTCCTCTCGTCGAGACAAGCCAAGAAACCACGAAAAACCGACCGAAAACTAAGAAATGCAAAAAAAATTTGAAGAAGGACAAAACCAAAAAAACCAAAAAACCAGTTTTTTCAGTTTACCCAAATGTTCAATTTGAACAAGATAGAGCCATCTAAACAAAGAAACTACTAGTACAACCACGGCTCCGCCACTTCGTATCCTTCTTGCTGCTCCATTGCCTTGAAATCAGTAGACGGCTCTTCCTCTCCTTCTTTACTTGGCATTGGAGATGCTAAGGCCACAAAAAGTAGCACCGTGAGTGATAAAATTACACTCAGTAGGTCGCCCTAAGCCACCCCTTTACTAAAGATACTCATGCAACAGGTACACACATAACTAAAATTTTATTTCGTATGAAATTTTCAAAGTTTCACGTCATTCCTCAACACATTGGATTCACAAGATTTATTAATCTCATTCCAACTTCCAATATATACTTTCCATCACCGGCTTCCATCCACAATATAGCTAGGATGCCCGATCCCACATCAAAGCTACCTTGAGTATGCTTCACATGGCTCAAGACTCATACCGGTCACAACATCACCACCAATTTTTATTTGGCATCGATTCCAACTAACAATATACTTCTGGCGCCTAATCATACAACAAAGCTACCGAAAAGTATAAAGTGCACATGACTCATGACTCATACCGGACACATCCCAACCCCAAGTTTCGCAATTAAACTCATTCATCCTTATACATAAAACATTTCGATCAATACGTGCTTAAAAATTGAATTCATGCATCACGTGGGTCATTATTCACATAAGTCCAACATAACAAGAAAATAAAACAATTACAAAGTCAAAGAAAGACTTAACATATCATGTAAAACAAGCAACTATCTCAATTTACTAAAAATAGCAAACTAACCCTATAAATCACGAGTTTTTACATGATCATTAAACTTTATACTACGAACAGATTCAGTGTTTTACTCAAGTTCTAATTCCTTCATTAAAAAGGTCGAAAACGGGTTTTAAAAATAGTTTGTAATCTGTCTTGTGTATCGCAATAACAGAAAATTTGAAAAATCATGTTGAATTCTACGTAACTTGGATTGAGACGAGTTCTATATGGACTCCACTTAATTTTTTGAGATCTACAACTTTAAGTTCTCTCTGAATCCAAGTAGAAATAATCGAAAAATAGTAGAAGAGAAACTGTGTGCGAACTCCCGATTTTTCAACGTCATACCTCTACTACCCTTTCGATAACGATCCGATTTCCAGTGTTTCCAATAAACTAAAGTAATAGTTAGGTTTAAGCTGCCCTACCTTTCCTTCGACAAATTTAGCACGCTAACGAAATGGTAAGATCGAAAAATTACGACAACAAGGAAAATTTTGTAAAAGGATCAATAAATATCTGCGTGAGTAAAAGAAAAATATACTCCACGAGAGAAAGAGAGAAACTTACTAGTGGTGGAAGAGATATAATTTAACTAGGTGAATTAATTTGAGAGAAAAATGAGAGAGAGAGAGCCAAAAGAAAGAAAAGAAAAAAAAATAAAAAAGATTACCAGGGGAGATGGAGAGAATGTCGAGAGAGAGAGTGAGGGAGAGAATAAGAGTTTCTAATTAATTTAAATAAAAGGATTAGAGATAAAGATTGTGGAGGAATTTAGGGGAAGTGGGAGAGTAAGATAAGAGGAAACAGATAAAGATAGGATAGTTAGGTTAGGATAAATAGGATGACTTTAAAAAAATAATTTTACACACTAACATTTATGTATGTTTAGTATATATATCTCTAATTAATCCCATCAGTAGGATAATTAACCCTATATATATATATATATAGGAAGGCGGTCTCCTAAGGGATCCCACATACAAAATTTGGTGCGGGATTGGCCTTTTTTCAACTTTCTGGATCAAATTTTGACGATCCGAACCGTTCAATGTTTTTAAAATGCATTTTCCAAGGCCTACGCGGGAAATATTCAAAAAAAAAAACCCGGAAGGGCTTGATCCAAATAGTTTTCGATAAAACTGTTTTTAAATTTAACCATTTCGAAAACTGTTTGGATCAAGCCCTTCCGGGTATTTTTTTTTGAAGATTTCCCGCGGAGGCCTTGGAAAATGCATTTTAAAAACATTGAGCGGTTCGGATAGTCAAAATTTGATCCAGAAAGTTGAAAAAAAGCCAATTCCGCACCAAATTTTGTATGCGGGATCCCTTAGGAGACCGTCTTCCTATATATATATATATATAAACGATCCGTTACATGTGCTTTGCCACTTTTATAGTATTGTTTGTTATTTGACCTTATCTTCCCTCAACCTCCTCGTCACATTTCTCTCCTTTATATAAGCCCAAGCTCTATTTGTATTAACCTCCCTCCCTCAAATCACCTGTTTCTAATGACGCCTGAAAACCTCCAGCGTCAAATCCCCGACGATGATGACCATGTTGATGAGGGCCACAAGGGAGATGCTATTGAATTAGCCTATGATGTCCATGTTGAATTAGCCTATGTTGATGCCAACAATACAAAGCCCGAATGGATCAGATTCATATATTTCATATGTCTATGGTGGAAGGCTGCCATTGAACGAAATGGCTTGCCCTCCTTGTTCTTTGGTGTGGTAGCACCACCCTCTCTCCATCTCTTGCTCTTATGTCGCCGTGTGATGCAGGGCGTGCCAGGTACATCTGATATATGGCTTACCTCTATGGGTTGGTCGACGAACTCATGGCTGTTGTTCTCTTCATTTCAAGTCGGCCTCTGCTCTTTTATTTCATGGGCTGAAGCTGAAGATGGATATCGTCGAAAGCCCACGACGGTGATGGTGCTGTTACACCTGGTCTATTTCAGCCTCGGCATCGCGTGGGACCCAGTTACCATTGACCTGGGGGAGGTACGAGCTGGCTTGTTGATCTCCTTGGTGAGGGCTGCATGTGGAGTTGCGATAGGAATAATGCTGCGTGGGGTGAATTTTCATGCTGGGAAATGTGTGATCGAAGCTGGGGGACTCTTGTCTTACTATGTCTTCCGGAATACTCTTGAGTTCGTCGATACATGGGGGGATCTATTCAAGTAACACGAATACTTCGGTGATCACATTTGGATACCGTATTCAAGGAATACGGAAGCACCAAAACTGATGAAGGCCGCGTACAAGCTGGAAGCCACAATGTCTTTGGTTGGACTCAATTTATGCTATTGGGTTTTTTTTTTTTTTCTTTAAGGTTTAATAAAGTGTTTTGTGAAGTCTTTTACTAATAATAATTTATTTTCGTCTTGATGCTTTCAAAGGGATGATGTGGGTTTAATGTACCAATTGAACTTTGCATTCTACTTGATCTTGATCTTCATCTTGGTCTATGCTCTTTCTCACATCTCTGATCAAAGCAATTCCCCTTCTAATTCTCCCGCTCCCATCGGCACCAACCAAATTACCACCGCCAATTAATCCCCTCGTGGTGGAAAAGGGGGGTTTTACACTGGCGGTGTAAAAAATGTTTTCTCTTATGTGTTTATGAACATATATATTTGTGTGTGTGTTGGTTTGTTGCCGGAACTGGTTCATATTAGGGCTTTTTTATTAGATTGTGCATTAACGGGAGCAGGGGTCTTATAGTGTAGCGAGCTCTGCTCGGCCGCCCGATCGGTGATCAACGGTCTAGATAAATGGAGTTTAAATTATATGTAAAATATTTATTTAAAGTGTAAGATAATCTGGGCCATCGATGGCGTATCAGATGGCCGAGACGAGTTCACTACACCTTGTAATAAGCTCCTCACTACACTCTTTCATGAGCTCCTCACTACAAGCCCCTGCTCCCATTAGAGGTGTCAAATGGGCCTTGCCGGCCCGGCACGGGCCCGGCACGAAAAAGTCCGGCACGAGCACGGTTTGGGCACGGTAAAAGTTGGGCACGGCACGGCACGGCACGGCACGGTCTGAGGGGGCACGAGCACGGGCACGGGGCACGGAAATGGGTGGGCACGGCACAGTAGTTGGCCTGGCACGACACGGTCTAAGCCGGGCACGGAACGGGCACGGCACGGTAGTTGGCCTGGCGTGGCACGGCACGGCACAACACGGACTTAATCAGGCACGGCACGGGCACGGCACGGTTTTAGTCTGGCACGGCACGGGCACGGGCACGGTCTTAGTCTGGCACGACACGGGCACGAAACAGTAGTGTGAAGGGCACGGCACGGGCACGGCACGGGCACGGGCACGGCACGAGCACGGGCACGGCACGAGCACGGGCACGGCACGGAAGTGTAAAGGGCACGGCATGGTATAATAACGAAAAGAATTAGGGAAAATAAAAATAAATTAAGAAAAATAAATTTTATTTTATTTCAAAAAATGAGGAAAAATGAAAAATGAATTTTTGAATAATAAAAGTGAAAATTTTGATTTTTGAATTGATAGGTGAAAAATAATTTTTTGTAATTACGCAATATGTCATGGAGAGAGAGAGAGAAAGAGAGAGAGAGAGAGAGAGACAGAGAGTTGAATTTTGAATAAGTTTTCATTAAATAAATGGACTTTAGAAAAATAAATTAATACATAATAAATAAAAATACATTTTTATTAAATAAATGAAGTTGCCAAATGCCATAATAATGAAAAAAAAGAAGATGGAAATAAAAAATGAATTTAGGAATAATAATTACAATTTAATAAATGGACTTGCCATAATAAGGAAAAATGAGGGAAATTAAAATTGAATAACATAAATGAAAACTAAGGGGTAAAATAAAAATTAAATTTTGATAACAAACATGTAATGATATAAATTTTCAAAAACATT